>JANPWX010000059.1:844013-1009653 GCA_024734555.1 Trochalopteron elliotii
GACACAGGACTGGGAATTTGTCTGCCTTCTCAGAATGAGGGATTGTCAAGCAACGTACTCTCCCACCTACAACAGCAGTCTCCATGGGGAGACAATATGAAGATATGAAATTAAATCCTCCTGTCCTTAAGACTGGTAATGCAGATTTTATTTATTTCTAACATATTTAAATGGACTAAAGGGAGCAAAGCACAGCAGAACACCATCACTGCTGCCTGCACCAGAAACATGCACAGATTTCAGCACCTCCTCCTCAGTGTTCTTTAGGGTAAATATGAAAACTAGCGGTGAAAAACTAAATGAGACAGTAGTTAGGAGGGCTATGAAAAACCCACCTTTGTTGATTTTAAGACTTTACACAATAAGAAGTATCTGAGCTTCCAGAAAAGCAAAGCTTTCTTTTATCGTGTAAAGACAAATGAATCTTGCAGTGAGCTTATTGCTAAGGTTTTCCCCCTCCTGTATTTCTTTAAAATGACAAAAAAAAAAGTATTTTTTCACTTTAACTAAGACATTAACCTTATGCAAGTGATGATATATTTAAACTGGATTCACCCAAGACTAACATATTTAGCAGACCAGAAAGAACAGAGAAGACATTTTTCAAGCATCCAGAAAAATTCCCAGTGAAATTTAAAAGCTACTTTGATAATATACTTTTGAGGATGAAAGATCCAACAGAACCCTTTGTGAATAATAAAAAGAATACTTAAAAGAATGCCTAGAGGAAAAAAACCCTAAAACAACAGCTACATGCCCTGAAAATGAGGGAAATGAAAAGTCAAAGTTTCACTTTCCGAAAACAAATACTGACTAAGAAAATGTAATTTTCACTTTGCAAACATTTATCAGGCCATAACCCCCGTAGGAGACTGGATAAATCTTGAATGCCTTAGGTGTGTGATGTTGCCCGCATACACTTCTATGCACAAGGAACACACAGTTGTCAATAGCCCTTCTCTCAGGGCAGCCAAAGGCTCTCTTTGACACAAACCAACTCAAGACTGCACCCCAGGCTCTCTGGTTAATACTATGATGAGATGGAAGCGTCTGGAAAAACCAGCAACTCAATGGAATCTGATAGTCTGTCACCGCCTTAAGCTTTTCCCAGGTATTACTATGCCTTCTGGAACTACATAAGGAGATTGTGCAGCACTGGAGAGAGCAAAAAAGGCCACCAGCTCAGCTGCTGCTCCTTCCAGTTCAGCATCTGCCTGTCTTCAGCTCTAACAGGCAGATATAGCCTATAGCCACGCAGTTTTTATGTTGGTCCAGATAAATCATTTGAGAATCAAATCCACAATTTCAGTGGCTTCTGCAACCCTTTTTAACAGGCAATCCAGTCAGGTTGTCTGTGAAATTATTAGTGCCTTCAGTGTTGCAGGGTTTTTTCCAACCCCCACAGAGAGCTTTTTAAGTATATATTTAGGAAAAAGAAAGTAAGAATATTAAGTCCTTAGCAACTACTGCTAATTCCTAACAAGGTATTCAACACAGAAGTTTCAATTTCACCTTGGTAGTTTCTTGGTCTTGGCTGTACCACCTCTGAACATGTTTTTCCATCCTCAGTTCTTCAGGATGTGAAAAAGATTTTAAGTTGTTTCATTAGAACTCTCTTTCACATTTTCTACAATACGCATCTTATTACAACTGCTTTATATTTTTCATCCACAAAGTTGATCAGAACCTATCAAAATTTTTTTTCACTAAGGAATTGTAAATAAGAAATAAGCTATTAACTTGTTTCCCTCCACAGATCTCATTGCAAATGCAGAGACAGATTTGTATAGACAATCAAAATAGTAACAGTTCATCTGAATTCTATCAAATACATCTTCCATGAAAGAATGAAAATACTGTATCACTATGGACCTGATACCTTTATCCTAATAATCGCTTTCTTGTTTAAAGAACTCCAAAAACAACAACAAACCCCAAACCACCCTGGAGAAATCCAAACTTAGAACAATTTCTCCTCTAGCCTGAAATGTCTGAACACTCCCCAATCAGATAAATTTGCTTTCTGTACTAGTCAGAATTCTCTTGCTAAAAACCCTGTCAGATACTATTTCTGCCTTGGGTGCTTTAGGCAATTCCACCAAGCCTACGAACAAGATAAATTTTTGATTTACTTTCTCAAAATGCAGAAGTTCATGAACACTTAGCTCTAAAACTCTGACTGTAATTTAAAACTTAAATAACCATACAGCAGCTTCAGAATACCATCCAACACAGGGAAACATCCCAGCATGCTTCCTTTTGTGGCTAATCGTGCCAAGAAAGGTATTTCATTTTGACTATTGTTTCACTCATAGTCATGCTATCTTTTGACTAATTAAAACCAAGATTAAAAGTAGTCTTCAGATACTTAGATAAAACTCCTGTGAATTTTTCCAGGCAAGATTCAGAGCAGCAATGAAAAGGCATTTGTGAAGAAGACACGTACCTCCGGCTCTCCAACGGGCGCCCATCACTGGAGATGCTTCGGGGAATGTTGGCTCGTTCTGGGGGTGGCATTTTTCCTTCTCCTTTTCCAGAGCTAATCCTAGACGGTACTGGACTTTGGATTTGGGATGGTACCTGAGCCACATGAGGTCCTTGTCCTTTGCTCGCATTTCGCTGCCATTTATTATTATTTCTGAAGGGAAATTTGAATTCATATGACATTCCTTCATTCACTTTGTACTCCATCACTGGCATACGGTAGTTTTCTGAAGAACTCCTGGAAATGAAGAAATTTAATATGCAGCTATAAAAAAATATTAAAAATATGTCCTGTTCACAAGAAGAGAAATCTGAAGACAGAAGCTGAATCAATTTATGAACGTCTATTTCCCTTTTAAGGAATATTTATTTAACAAATTTTAGAAGGCTCGCACAAGAAAAAGGCCTCTCACCAGTGATGGTGAGAGTCTGCCTCTTTGTCCTGGTGAGAGATAGACAACAGATTACCATGGAATGTGCCTTGCTGGCCTTGACTCTGATTCTCACCCATTAACAGCCCTGTTTTCATCATCACTGAGCCCCCTAAACAATCAAACACTGCCTAACCCAATGCCTGTTGCTGTCTATCCCTCCAGAGGAGTTTACAGCCATCCATTCCAGCATTACAGTTGGTCATGTTGATACTCTTCATCTGATTACAGGGCTACAAAAACTAAAAAGATATGTTAGAAGGGTATCTCCCCTTCCTGAAAAAGCCATGGGCTTAAAACTTACCTCCACCCAGACAACTAAGACCTGAAATGTTTGTTCTTTTTGAGACACACCTTTCTGATACACAGACATTAAAAGACAAGAGTCATGTGAAATAAGGCACTATACATAACTTTCAAACACTTTTGGCTTTGGAGTACCTCAGCTGATAAATCTGCACATTATGAAAAGACTTGCTAGAAACTGTAGATGCCAAACCCCAAAGATGCCCATTGCTTCCTGAGGAACAGCACAGCATAAAAATCTCACTAGAACAGGATATAAGCTAATACAGCCTACATAAAAAGCAGGGCAAACTTCTGCATACATTTCAAATGAGGCACTTGGAAAAAAGATGTGCTCTTCTGCTAAAGTAAGAATAATTTTGGTATTTCTCTTGACAAATGTATATATCTCTGAGTGAATACTAATTGAGTATTTTTTATTCATGATTATTTTATCTACATACATCACTCACTAATGCAAAGAAAAATAAAAAAATAGTGCAAAATTTTGAACCCATAGCTCTTCCTCCAAGCAATTACACCATTAGGTGTGAGAAATATTAGCATCTCTTCCCTGCAAAAACAAAACACAAGACAGAACTTGTTATCTGGCCATGCTGACATAAGCAAGTTGTGCAGTCTAATAGGAATAGACAAAGCGAAGCAATCATTGCTGAGGTCTTGCTGCCCACAATATACTCATTTTGTGGTTTTATGTTGGTCTACCCTTTAGTCTTGATGTCTAAATTGAATTATTAGTTGAAAGGCATGAGGTGTACTTCTGAAGCACATACAGGTCAGCTTCCCCTGAACGTCTCCCAGGCCACTCTGATGGGATCCACTGCTCAGCAGACAGGGATGATCAGCAGATAAGGCCATACACAACTGAACTACAATATTGATATCCTTCATTTTTTCTTTTCTCTTCATCTTTTATGGCTCTGCTAGTCTTTCCCTAGTGCTTATGTACTTCGTTTGGGTTTCTCTTCCCACCCTGCAACGTACTTACAGTTTAACAAGCAGGAATGCACAATTTCCTCTTAATGCTGGGTCCTTAGCTTCAAGGTCAGCAATCAGTCCACTAAATTAGTTCAGTGGCAATGTTTTAACAGAGACTTAACCATAACAAGGTCTGCCTCTGCACAGGGCATGAGAATGTGAATTGGGGTATTTGGATATATTTTTGCATCTCCTACTGACCTTGTACATCTGGCTGTTGCCAAGTCAGCTTATCTAACTGCACCCCTGATCTTCCTCCAACTTCATGCCAACCAATTTATTAGGATAGGTTTTTTATTTATTGCTTCTTATATGAATGTATTATTCCAAATAGAAGGCATCTTCATTTTAGTTATGGTCTGCAGAAGTTACTGCAGAAATACTCAGTGACCCCCAGAGGACACAACGAAAGGACTCCAAATTGCAGAAAATGGATTACCAAAAGAGAAACTGCTTTGTGCAAATACTTAACTGAAGTCTCTAGTAGTACATGTAGGATAGCTACAAATTCAAGATACAGCTCTTGAACTTCTATGATTTTGTACAGAGAAAACGTGGGGATCAAAAGTTGCTTTATGGAATTTTATAACCAGCAGTAACCCACCATGAACATTTACTCACTAGAAGGCAACAACAAAACTCTGAGAACAGTATTTCAAAAAGTGCAGTCATTTCTCTTACTGCTATGGGTTTGGATACACTAAAAGTAAGCCTGTTTTGGCTGTACTTAATTTAGTTCAGAAATAATAGGATCTGTGCTTTCCACACTGATTTTTCTGCTCTAATCCTTTCATGATGATTGCAGCTGAACTTTCCATTTGCTCAGGCTGCTAAATACCGCACAAAAGCTTTCCAAATATCTCATGAGTGACCTTATGCCACTGCTCATTTTAATCCCTGACATGTATTCAATTTCCCACTGACAACTAAAGGACAAATAAAACTCCTTTTCTCTCTGCTCCTCTTTTACAAGCATTTACAAAAGGAGTTCATGCTGCTTACAGTAAAAATAAACATGGATTTTTCTTTTATACAAGTACCAGGTCTTTTCTCAGAGATACAATTTCATATCAATATAATAAATGTGTTAAAATTCAGCTCCAGTCTTAAGTATACAAAGATTTAGCAATTACGCCTACAAAGATATAGACTGAATAAAAAAGAGCAATACAGAAATGGTCTCTCTGTCTCTACTCCAAGGAGCCATTTGAGCTTTGATAACTGTACTTGCTTTTGGCAAACCTATTTCAAGCCTTCAGCTAGCCTGCAGGCAAATTTATTCTATTAAACATCATTCCATTTTAATCATATAGCAGCATTTCTAGGATACAAATACAGGATGTCAGGAATATGCAATTAGACTTAGTGATGTGGCTGAAGGCTACAGACAATGCTGAGAACTCATAAAAATTATAAAAGCTTTAGTGGGAATTCAGGAAAAATGGAGGGACTTAAGGTCCAGTTTAGGAAAAAACACACATTACCACTTATTTCTGATGAAACAACAATTTTAAACTATAAAAGCAGGAATATAATACACAAGAGCTTCAGGCTTAATAAAGATGGGAAGTGAGAGAGAGGCAACAAGATCTATGGAGTGAAGAATTACCATTTGCAGCAATTTCTCTGGCCACATCCATACCTTTGATAAACCTTCACAAACCCTTATTGTGAAAACAGAAGCATATAAGTCTATTCCTAGCTTTCAAGAATTATATCACAGGCATTACAAACTACCAGCAAATGGGAAAGCAGGCAGGAACATGTACAATCAATTTTGATGCATGTTAAATACACAATTATGACTAAAAAGGTGTTGGATTTCCATATTAAATTCCATGGTTACATGAACTTCTTCAGGCATTTTAATACATTTTGGTATCCAATGAATATTTGGGGGGCATGGAGACTGAATATGAGCAGTTTTTCCTGCTCTCTTGTTCCAGCCTTGAAATACTGGATGCTATATTATAATCACACCACATTTTTTTGGAGGCGAACACCGTGTGGCAGTTCTTCCCACAAAACGAGATACAATTTCAGAGCAAACACAGGCACTGCAAAATTACCTGCGTGGTGTGCAGTCCTCATAGGGAGGGACAATGACGACCTTCACGGTAACTGAAGTCCTGAGCAGGTCAATCATTTGCTCGTGGCTCAGGGTGGCCACGGCCACCTTGCAGATCTCCACCAGGCGGCTGCCCTGGCGCAGCCCCGCCTGCCAGGCGTAGCCGTAGGGCTCCACGTCCGCCACAATGCCCTCGTAGTTCACGTGGAAACCCAGCTGGCCCAGGCCATTCCTGCGCAGAGTCATCTCCACCGTTTCACAGCCCTTGGTCACCAGCTGGGAATTGAAATGGAGATGGAATTTAATGCATTGAGACACCTCCTGGGCTAACAGAGGTTTAGGGGCTCAAGTTTTGAATAACCAACTCCCAAGAATCATGGTGGGAACATGATCAAGGGATACATATTGCAGTCCTAGGTACGTAATCAGCTGAAATGAGTCTTGTTGCTCAAACTAATGTTTTCAGTAGAATCTGGTTACTCAAGTTCTGCCTTGGAATTTTTACTGCAACCACAGGAATTTTAGAAGATACATGGCAGTACACAACAGAAAAACACATGGAGTTACACAAGCATCTCTGTTTTTTACACTTTAGAAACCAAAAAACATTATCAATTTCTGACTGTCTCAGGAAACGGCAAAATTACCTTTCAGTCAGAATGTGATAGCATGCAGCTACTAAGCACAGTAAGCTGGGGACTACGCCAACTCTTCCATGTACCATGAGCATGAATATCATCAAGAGCAATTTAACAGGGCTTAAGTTTCCTTTTTTTCTGGTTATTATACAACTACAGTTGTGAAATTACAGGAAAGAGAGTGAAATGTAGCACATTCTTTCATAACTTAATTGGATATGAGCATGGACAGATGTTTTATGGGGAGATACCATGATTCACTGCATTTTTAGTTTATCGCATGCATTCAGAGAATATCTGAAGGTTGCAGTGGGGATTGGGACTGTACCCTGCTGGCAACATAATAAGTTAAGTCTGAAAGATATTGCAGATTAATTTGAAACAAGATACAGCAAGTCTGTGAAACAGAGAAAGGGAAGAAAACAAGGAGAAGAAATAATGTGACACTTCTGTACTTGTGTGGCAGCAACTTATGCATCTGAAGGATCCAGTCTTTTTAATATAGTAATACATTTTCCACACAAACACAGCCAGCTAAGACTAGTTGATATCTGATAAAAGTGAAAGCAATATTCAGTTTTGAGAAACAGAAGCAGGGAAGTCCTTATAAATTTCATTATGAACAATTTAAATAGTTTTAGGAATCCCAGGCATTATTTAAACTGAAGCTTTACTTGGCCAAGGGGTGTGAGGAGAAAGCAAAGAAGGGGAACCAAACAAGAGAACGCATTCTACCTCCAGCCTTTTGACGATCTCTTTGATGTCATCAATGTTGCTGATGAAGCTCTCCAAAGAAACACATTCACCTCTCTCATAGAATATTTTGATATTTGTGTCCGTTGAAGTCCACCCTATCACATCTCGACAGGAGCAATTGAACACCACGCTTTTCGTGTCCTGCTCAATGAGGACTACAAACTCATTAGAGATGCCTAGGAGACAGTCTATTTCCATACCCTTGCTGTAGTCTTTTGCATGGACGCTCCAGACAATAGCACCAGAACTATAGATCTCTGCTCCCGGATAAGGTTTGGACTTTTCCTTCTTTTTTGAAGCAAGTGAGATGAAGGGGAACTTGCCAGAAGGGTCAATGGGTGTGTTGGTGACATTCTTCTCTGCCAAGTCTTTCAAGTACTCTTGCCGGGTCCTGGTGGCCATGGCACGGAACTTTTCTGATTTATGAGCAGCATTCTCTGCGTTAATGACTTTGGCTAGTAAGAAGTCCCTGAACACATTGGATTTAGGAAACGTGACACCTTTTGGAATAGGTGGGCCAAAGGATGGTACATCTCTGGATCTTGTCACAGCAACACTAAATGAAATAAAAGAACAAGGAAGAAACAGTGTTTCACTCTAGGCAAATTCAGCAGTTTTTGCTTACAGACAATACAATCCCTCAATTTTTCTTTTCTTTTCTCTTCTCAGAAATACATGCTAAATACATGGCTAAATTTACATATTAATGTTGCCAGTGTAGAGGTTATGCCCCTTTTCTGTATAAACAGAAGGCCACTTTTTTGCATATAGGCATTTTTGACTCATTCCCAGTATCACAGCTTAAAAAGAGCTTCAAATACAAAACTGTAGGGATTTTTTTTCAGAAGTAATCGCTCATGTATGGCAATTCTGAACTTTGTTCGGTTTTAGTATAAAAAGAAAATTTCTAACTCACTTTTAGAAAGGCTAGCTTAGAATGTAGCTACTTAATGCTGAAAGGCTCACCTGAAAGCAGTGCCAAGTCTATGATCAACACTAGAAATATAGATTAAATGAACGCATTAAAAAGATAAAGGCAATGAAGTCATCTCACAAGGCCAGTTCCACTGAGAAAATCATCTGGTGACTGAATGCATATATACATCACACTATGTTTTACATTTCTGGACTGAAAACCTCACTAGCTGATATTGCATGCCAATGATAGAAGTCAACTCCAAAAATACCAGAAATAAGACGCTTCTGAAAAGTTCAGAGATACACAGTAGAAACAGATATGTTCTTTTTCAACTCCTTTTAGTTCCTGTACCAAATGATGGACTGACAGTAATATTGCTTTAGGCAACAGGGAACAGCTTAGCTATTACCAATTGTTATTTTAATATAAATCAGATGAGAATTGTTTGGGATCACTGAAGATTTGACATTCCAATCCAGTATCATTCACTTGGCAAACTATCGTAAGAGACTGAAACTCTGATAGTTTTGAGACAAGAAACGTTCCAACAGTTCAAACAGGATTTCCCACCTATCTGTAATTAGATCTGAAAAAGCATTAACTAACTTTGGCCAAGATACCATGGTAATGGAAATAAAGAATAGGATAAAACTTGATAACATTAGAAAAGTATGTTGTGTTTCACTTAGAACACTGGCTGGTATTATTCTCACATTTTGATTTTATCTGAATTCTTAAACATAATCAGAGAAATTCCCCCCAAAAAATCAGAAACTAAGATTTCAGAGTAAATCTTTCGAGGGGACATACGGGAACATCAAAAACAAAAATTAAGTCCCAATCTATAACTGCATCTTCTGGTTTTGAGTGGTGGGGTGTTTTGTTTGTTTGTTTTACTTTTGCAGTTTTGAATTGCTTGGGGCGTTCTTTTCCTTTTTTTTTTTTCCTTTTTTTAATTATTATATTTTCTGGCAACTGATATTGAAAGATGTCATTACTGTCATATTTCCTCCAAATGTAGGCCAGCATATATCAAAGTATGCAACAGGGGGTGCTCATGAAGCAACTATCTGACTCATCTTTAATGGTCCTGAAGGGTCTGTTATTAAGAAATGGAAGCCTAAACATTAAACACAATTACTGGATGCAATGAAAACCTACCAGAAACTACCAGTAAGATTTTGTTTGGTTCAGTTTTCAGTGTCAGGAATCAAAGGGATAAGAATTCAATCTTTAACACATGCTAGAGAAGTTTTAAAGAGTGAGCAATGCTCAGAGATGCCAGACTTTTGAAATATTGTTTATCTTAGCTGGGAGAGAGAATCACTGGCCAAGACAGTGCTTGACTTGATTCCTTTTATGTAGTTTTTAAATATAAATTCCAGTACATTTTTATGCTATATGGTTTCCTGTTTTGTCTAGAATTATGAATCCATGAAACTGTTCCAAATAATTCAGTGAAAAAGAGGTCAAACTTACTTTGAAAAGTCTCCTAGAAAAACTTTTCATAATAGAATTCTACAAATTTAAATCAAGTGTTTGCACTGGGAGGACAGGAAAAAAAAACGTATTTCAATCTTAAAGACAGTATAGAGAACATATGTTCTGGTGGTCTTATGTATCAAAATAAACACTGACATTCTCCCAATTATTTTTCATACCTGTTTTGCCTCCCCTAAAAATTTAGGCCTGTACCATCTCTAAAGCCAAAATTACAGTTAAGCAACCAATGAGGTTTCAGCCCTTGCAGCTGTAAACACTTGAAAAATGAGGTGATTCAGGAGTCTGAAGGTCAAAAATAGAACCCTCAGATACTTAATTTATAACAGTTTAGCAAGTACCAATCTTTCCCATGTCTTCTTTTAAAAGGAAGAAAATATATGCAGTCATATTACTTAAAGTAACAGACAAAAGCAGCTCTATGTCGTATGTAATATGCAATTCAAGTGGATGATGCATCTGCAGCCCTTGTGGATGCATT
Source organism: Trochalopteron elliotii (assembly GCA_024734555.1). Classification (NCBI taxonomy): domain Eukaryota; kingdom Metazoa; phylum Chordata; class Aves; order Passeriformes; family Leiothrichidae; genus Trochalopteron; species Trochalopteron elliotii. Next base: position 854,575 of record JANPWX010000059.1, read on the forward strand.
TCCTATGTCCCCTTTGCTTCAAAATCATTTTCTGTACAGGGTATGAGCTGAAACATATGTCTAAGAGTTTAAGAACAAGCAGTGTTCACATAAATCATGCAATAACTGAATTTTTCAATAAGCTGCCTGAAAAAGAGTATCAACATGAACATTCTTAGTCCAGGAGAGTTAATACATTTACAAAGCTCAGCATCAATTTCAGAAATGCTCTGTGAACTTTATCAAAAACTTTTTAGGAGAGAAAAGCCTTTAAGCCATCTATATGTACTCAAAAAATAATGAATATACCAACTCATACACAGCAGCCTTAGATTTTCCTCTAAATAAGCACTTGCCTTAATAAAATACTTAAGTGAATATTTGTATTTCAGCAAAAACAAGTTAATTCTAAGGCTATCTCATTTCAAGATACATGCTCTAAATCCACTGCTCTGACATTTCATATTTTAAATGAAAATGCTTCACAGAGTTTTCTGAGATCAGTCAACATTTAAAAATGAAAATACTTTAAGAGTTCAGTATAGAACAAAGTTAAGAACTTTCACCGATACTAAAAAGAAGTTTAACTCAAAAACATTATTTCTACATGCTTGCAATTTAGTTAAAAAATTATACTAATAGGAATATCATCTTGCAGTTCTTTATTACATGTTACAATCAATTATCATTTTCTATTTTAACCATATTGACTTTAAGGTCACATTAGGACTTCATTTTTGCTGCATAATTTTCTGTCATTTCTTTGTTGGACTGAAATGAGATAAGAAATGAAAATATTTCAGACAGCTTAGCTTCCTCCTGAAAGATTAAGTCACACTTTTTAACTATCTTCCTTTTAAAAAATGGAACATAAGCTCAGATGACCAAATTATCAAAGCAAAAAGGGGAAGTGTTTTTTTTCTTTGTTCTATTTTTTTCAATGCAAAATATTCTTCCAGCATACTCTTAATGAAGAGAATAAAAAGGAAGTGAGAAGGCAATTCTAAAATAATTTCCAAGTCCTTGATAAGCATGTATATGTGCACATGTGGGTGTGTGTACTCATACCTGACAGCAGCAGCTTCCTCACTGGGCGTGTTCAATGTACATATTTGTGTGTCTATTTACTCTGTAAAAGGGTTCTAAATTCACATGACTCAAAACCTCCTTGACCCTCATCTTTCATTACACTTCCCTACTGAGAATTTAGGAGGAGAATGAGAGTGGCTTTGCACTCAAATTGCATGTTTTCAGTTTTTACCTATGCAGCAATAGGTACCTGTAACAAACGCTGTCAGTGCAGGGACCGTGCACTCTCACAATGACAAACACGTGCTGGAAGTGAGATCGAATGTTCTTTGGGCTGAAGGGCTGTGCTCCAGGCTCCTGGAAAACTATTGTCACAATATCATTTCCAATATGTCGTTTTCTCAGAAGCTTTAATGAGGGGGGGAGGAAAAAAAGGTTAAAACAGACCTCTCACAAATTTCCAATTATTTATTTCTCATTACTATAAATTCCTATAACTTATTTTCTTTCCCCAAGTGATACGTCAAGCGGAAAACTGAAACAATTTGAGGGTTGTATAACAAGTACCAGAATTAGATGTTCGCCTAATAAATTTCAGGTATGGTCCTTTTCATAACAATTTCATTTCTATATGTAGCATAGAGAGCAAACTTACAAGGGAAAATTTTAAGCTATACAACGGGAGAAAACAAATCCTTTGAGTGTCAAGAGTAATCAGTGATACATGGAAGTAGGAAAACATCCCTCATTTCACACATTTTTACATGCCAGTGGTAGGTTCTATTTGAAGCTGAAAATAAGCTGTCATTGTCCTTAAGACACGCTGTAAATAATTTCCTGGTAGTCTTCTTTCAGTTAACACAAGACTACAGTACAAGAGAAGGTGAACTACAAAGCTGTAGAACATTTAGTGTTCAAAAGCAAACTAAAAAGAATTGTGTTATCTTTCATTGTACAACAAAAATCTCTATTTTATTTGCAGAAGTACAAAGCACCGTTTCTAGGAAAAAAAAAGCATATACATCATACAAAACTATATGGCTTATTTTTTAACAAGACCAGGTACTTCAGTGTAATAAAGCACTTCAGCCTGAACAGTATAATACAGTTTAAACAAAAAGAGAAAATAAAGGATCTTGACAAAAGGATTTTGACTCATGTACTCTTGTGTAGCGTGCTGGACCACCCACGCCTTATCTCTGTGCATATTACAATTTGCTGAATGGAAACCTTAAAGGGCAGTTGACTTAGCTGTAGAAGGTTTAAAATTATTTAAAATCATCAGGTACACTGTGGTCCTTCTGACATGTGCTACTGACATTATTGCATACTATTTACATCAAAGTAACGCACAATTAAATAGAAAACAGTCCAGTGGAGAAAAATCTATGATGTGCCTACAATCATGTGCTCATCTCCCTGACTCAGCCACCTTTACTTTTGATTTCTTAAGTGTTTTTTGCTAGTAACAAATAAAAGTTGTCAGAAATACTCAATAGGTCATCTGCTTCTGAGCCCATCTTACCTGTTGCTTGTTGTTTGGAGTATATGGCAACATAGTAGAAACGTGGAACATGATTTCATAGTCCTTGTACGTTGTGTACAGAGAGTGAGTACCTGTTGAATCAGCTGCAGTTAAAGAAGACAAAACAAAAGTATTATTACAAAAAAGTTTAAAAACAAAGCTTCATTATTATTTTAAAAAAATCAGCAAAACAATAATTTTTATTAATCCTCAACCCTAGCTGAAATATCAGCAAGTAAGAACTTATTCAGAGTTTATTCACCTGCCAAAGCAAGTGTCACATAAAGACAGTCTGTGGTTTTTGCATACTTTTCCCAGACAAAAACTTGTCAGGAATAGGGAATTTATACCAGAAGACCCTGAAGAAAGTCTACCTAAGTGTGAAAATTGACAACAAAGTCTGAGATAATTTTCAGGCACCACCCAACATCTTGGAATGAAACTGAACTGTAAGGAATGTGAAAAAGACTTCAGAAAGGAATGCAGACAGATACTGAAAATGAATACCATAATCTCATGCATAATTAAACAGCAAAGGACCTATAACCTACAATAAGGACAGGATGAGTTCTCTTAAGCATAAACATTAGGACTTATTGTCCTGATGCTGTAAAGGACTTGTAATGAATTAACTGTAATGAAATCAGGTAGCACCTTCACTAGAGCAGCTCCTTTAGGGACAGGAACAGTCAAAAACCCAAACAGGATGGCAGCATGCTTATAACTGATGATGGAAAAAGCCCACAAAAATGACATTATGATGCTGGTATATTAATCTAAAGTAATCTCACCTGTTTTGAGTTCTGGCCACCCTATTTTAAAAGTTACAGAAGAAAGAGAAAGGATCCAGAAACAGGCCACAGAAATAATTAAATGTGGACGGAGAGACTTCCATGTAGAGAGAAAATGATAAAAACTAGGATTATGAAGTTTAGAAAGAAAAAAAAAAAGAGGGGGATATTACTCAGTTTACAAAGTGTTGGTTGAACACAACACTTGATTACAAATTGTGAACCTGTTTTCCCTTTATTTCACTCTAAAAACTGACCTTGAAAAATGTTCTATTAATTTAAGCAGTAACACATTTAAAGATAAAATAGTATATTCTAATAAATACAACTTATGTCCACAGTGAAAAAAGCCTGTTTCAAACACAATTTGAAAAATAACTAGCTTTATATATGGAAAAAAGCATTCTGGCTATTTGAAGTTATATAAACATGCTACTAAATTATATAATCCCAGCTATTTATAACAATATATTTTTAAAAGCTGTTAAAAACTATATCTTGACATTTTCATCAGCAGAGAGATCATGTCACTAAGAAGATAATAGATTTGAGATTTGTGATGCACTTACAGTAATATAAATATACAGTTTATTTACCTAGATTTTGAGTAGAAACTTTGAGAAGTTTGTTCCCTGTCAGATTCAGAATAATAAAATAGTTAGCTTTACTGTAAATGAAACACAAAATGATCTGTAAAAAGAAATGGGAAGTTTTCTATATTATAAGCACATAGAGATTTTGCACCTCCAAATCACCTATCTATAATGAAAAGGGAATTAGAAATAAGATTCCTACAATCTAAATATTATTTTCAATAATTTAATATTAATATTAAATATGCTAATTATTTCCTTTTTAATGCTAATTAGAACAGCAAGACAGCTGAAAGGGGATCACAGCAGCCTCTCCTATGCCTGATCACTGTAGTGGCACACCCAAGGAGGCAGATACACTCAAAAGTCACATAAACATCAATGCAACTTCATAACAGCTTTATCTGTTGAAATATAGATACACTGATTTGTACATCATATTTTTGAAACAGAGCATACAAAAATATTACAAATAATTGGAAAGAAGGAGGAGCAGGTGCAAAAAGATAGGGAAGTGAGGCAGGGAAAGGCAGGCTCCAAGAGAGGGGATGGGGCTCAAAAGGTATTGGGGGAATAAAATAAAGCAATTCTGACACCTACAATTCTAGCAATTCTAGAGCACCTACATATATAAGCCAAACTTTCAACTTTCCTGACGGGATTTTATTTTAGGCAGAAAAATGTTTTCTGAGAACAGCACTGATTCTGCAAACTAAATAATCAGGCTACAATCCAAGTGACACATTTAATAACTCCAGTTATTTCCAAGCACTTTACAGTTTAAATCTCTCCTATTCAAATGCAACAAGAAGTCCATATGCACTACAGACTGTGCATCCCTCTCACCATTCAGCTTTTTTGAAGTGCAGAATACTTTTCCTGAAGTACACCTCCAGAACTGCAGGTGTTCACTTTAAATCAAATCATAGCCATTGCAATAAAATCCAAGACTGTGCACTGGAATAACATCCATCATTTCAAGGTCAAAACTGCAAGCCAGCACTGCAATCTACTTCAATTTCCTTCTATTTAACAGAGGCCTGAGGGATCTTCAAATTCATTAGCACCTTTTTACACTGAAGACATCCCCTCTGGCCACCAGTTTATGACACAGCTATTTCATGATGCTTTCCCAGCCTTGCCCCATTACTGGATCTGGCTACTTAGCTGAGCAGCTGATCCTTTTTCCCTTCCATCATTAATCATCTCTAAAAATCCACTTTAGACTTCCATCCTTCCAATGATTCTCAGCTATATTCACAAGGATTAACAGACTCACATTTGAAGTGGTTTTTTTTCTAATACCAATTAGTATAGTGCTCAAAACTGTGGCTGATATCACCAGTGTACTGCTGACTGAATCCACAGGACTTTGTTAGCCTGCTTCTACAGCAGTTTAACCTCTGTGCTAGAAAACTCTACAAAAGCCCTTATGAGTAGAAGATCTGACTCCCTGTTTCAAAGAAAAACATTCCAAGGAATTGTAGGAGAATGAAAAGTAACTTACACTGATAAGGCAGGACAACTGCAGTAGGGCTCAAAATAAAAAGCATAAGAACAAATATTTTCAAAGCTTCATGTTTTTCCCCTCTACCTTTGCTTTGTCAGCAGCTGTCAACACTGCTCTTCCATCATACACAAGGATTACTCCAAGCACATAATACCCAAGTTGTTTTCAGACAGAAATGAGGACAGAATCTTTTCTTCTGTACCATACAAAAGTATATGTGTAACACAAATGCAGAAAAATGCAGATGGACTTCCCTCCATCCCTATTTCTGTTTCTTAAACAACTTAACATCTTAAGATTTGTTGGTGTCCCAAAAAAAGTCTCAAACCCAAGAGTCTTTATCACTGTGTCCACAAGGTTGGAAAGATGTTATATATTGCAAGTTAAGAAGGTAATCTATCTGTATTATTCCATTACAAACACTGGCGTTTCTTGACAACCCCTAAATGAAATGTCAATTCAAAGTCCATTCATACCCTAGATTTTATTATTTACTTAATAGCTTATGGTTTTATATTCTTATGCCTTAATCAGAAAATCATGCAGTATATAAACATCTAGTACAGAAACCTACAATTATTAGCTCAGTTTATAATCTCATCAAATTGATAAATCATAAAATTTCTAACTCATATTAATCAACTTCCCTTATCTCCCACATGAACCACACTACCACTCTGTTGGACACACAGTTCTTGTTACCAGGCCTAGCACTATCAAGCTGATCCCACTTACCAATTTAAAATATTGAGAAGTAAGACTAAGTGAAGGGGAGGGGAAAAAAAGCATGCATTACCACTGGAAAATAAAGTAAAATTACTAAAGTTATAATTTGAAAGATCACTGTGATGTTTATTACTTTAAAGTGATGCCCACAAGCTTCCTAGTCACTGTAGGAAAGGTGACATTTTCAAGCTCTATTTCCTATCCAAAGTCTGCAGGCTGCCAGGAGATAGACTGTTTCCCCTCTGGTAATTCTAGAAATAAACAAACAAAACTTGAAGAGTAGCATCTCTTTTTCACAGTGGTACTGGCAGAGATCCAAAACTAAAGCCCTTGAAGGATCCAATACACTTAAATAGGTTTTCAAATGAGATTCCTCCTTTTAAGGAATTAGCTCTGTTATAGATGCTTACTAATTAGGACCCCAACTCTAAAAGTTTCTAAGAATAACTGTTCTGAAAATGCCTTTTGCTACAACAACTTTACTTTTTTTAACTTGCATAAATTAAAAATATTTTGAATATTTCCAGAGTACATATACAAATCAGCTCATCTCCATGCAGAGAAAAATCCACGTCTTACATCATGCAAGCGCTTTCCCCAGCTTGCCAAGTATTGTCAAAAGTACAGAAACTAGCAAAACAATCTAATAGATCTGACCTTTCTGACAAGTCAATGAACAGACATTTGTTTTTAACCACATCTTTGCAATCTACTGTGCTGCCACAGAACAGAATCCTTGCGCAGGAAAATTTCCTGAGTAGTGAGACTGCAAGAAGTGTCTTGCCCTATTTCAAGACGGGGCTCTCTAGCAACAGAAGAGCACAGAGCTGGAAGACAGAGAAGCTCACTCCATAACTGTTTCGGCAAAACCTATAAACCTAAGTCCCAGTAAAAAGCCACAACTCCCTCCTTTGCAGGTCTCTGTGTTAAGGCCAAGGCAAAAGGACTGACTGACTACTTAGGGTAGCTATCAAAAATGTATTCCCTGGCTGTATTCTGCTTTTCACATATTCCCCACACCTGAGATGTAGCTCTTGTGACCATCTCTGGTCTTTAGCATTTCCCCTACCACAAAGTGGCTTTTTTCCCCATTTCCTGTGTAGAATATGCTTTAAGTGTTTCCAAATGCAGCTATCCAAAGAGCTGAGTGTTGTGCACCCAAACACATTCTCTTTCAGCATTTCCACCTGTGCTTTGCACACTGGCAGGAAGGAGAACATACCACCATCAAGATCAATTAGAAATGTTTGCTGCCATTGGTCACATTTGCTGCTGTTTAAACCTAGTCATTAAGAACTCTTGCATGTTCACACACAGCTGTGTGTTTTCTCAGTAATCCTGCACCTATCTAACCTGAAAGATTTCAGACAACTTTAAAGTTCCTAAGCAGTTCTGGCTGATGAGGTCCCACATATGTGAGGCTGTATACCTTGACTGAAAGAAAAAGTAGGAAATCTTTCATGAAAGCAGCAGCTTCCACTTAGAGGATTTCCTGTCCTCTAGGACCATACTGAAGTGTTCACATAAAGACTTTTTCTATTTTTAGATACTGAATGGAGCTGAGTGGGTCTATTGGGCAATGTGAAAAAGATATGACAGCTCTCAACATGGAGGAGAAACCTTCATTACAAGAAGATAACTTTCAAAACCAGGAAAGATTCAGTCAACTTAAAGGTTCCATTCAACAGGTGCTAGACTGTAGTACATAAACACAGCCTGACAAAATTCTTTCCTAGAGTCAGAAGCAACAAAAAGGAATTCAAAGCATCTCTAGAAAATTCTCCTGTCCAGAAGAAAATGCAAAACAAGTACTTAGAAGACATTTACAGCTTTCTTGCGTGTATTTGAGCAGATGAATCAACTCAATCATACAGCATTTACACATACTAGAAACCAGTGTGTGTGGACTGACACCACAATATGGGTTATTTTCCTTTTTTTCACATCTTAACTAACCCAGAAGAAAGGGAAGAGAGGATCTTGCTTTAACAAAGTAACAAGTCACAATATAAACAGTAACAAAGTCACAATATAAAGCCAGAAGCTAAATAAATGTTTTCTCTGTTTTCCATACCCATTTGATTTTTGACCTAGCTTATCTTTATAACCAATAAAATGACAGTTCAGAGCTGTGCAAAAGGAAAACTCACCTTGAGAATTATACATATTTCTTACAAGAGAGCTGGTGAGGGATTTTTCCCAAGGATATGCAGGGATCGGACAAGGGGAAATTATTTTAAACTGAAGGAGGACAGTTTTATATTAGATATTGGGAAGAAATTCTTTGCTTTGAGGCACTAGAACAGGTTGCCCAGAGAACCTGTGGATACCCCATCCCTGGAAGTGTTTGAGGCCAGGTTGGATGGATCTTTCATCAACCTGCTCTAGTAGAAGGTGTCCCTGCCCATGGGCGGGGGGTTGAAATGAGATGATCTTTCAGGTCCCTTCCAACCCAAACCATTCTATGTGTATGAAATGCTCTCCAGGGAGGAACCACAACAAAGGGAATATAAGTATTTCAAGTAAAAAAGGCAGGCTCAATGTTAAATATGTGCAAAATAGGTATTACTTTAGGTTTAAAACCAAAGGAAACTTTAGAACTCTCTGAGGATTGATGATCAGACTGGTCAAGAATAGCCTGAGGAGATGGCAAGACAATTGCAGTAGGAATTAAGGAAAGAATATAGAATGATGGAACATTAAAGCACAGCAAGGTACTCTGAGCCAAGACACCCATGACAAGACCACAGCTTCTGCTGCACTAAAGCTGATGAATGTTTTTTAGCTTTCATGAATCAAACTCCTTATTTCATTTTCTTTGCTACAAGTGAGCAAAATAGCAAAAGATCTCCATAGGAACTGGCTAGCTCCAGTACTCAAAGGAATACAAGACAAAATTTCCCCAAGTAATTTAAACACATCTACAAATTGAATGCAGCATGTGCTAGCTGATAAACAGGTATTTCACATGATTGATTCCAAATGCAGGGAGTTTCTTTTATAGTTACGGTCACCCAAGATCATCTTACCCACTGCATTTTGTTGCAGTATGTTTTACAGTTAGAGCTGATAACATAGCTGCCAAATCCAGTTTAATTTCCATAACTCAAAAAAGAAAAAGAACAGAGGGAGGAATACATTTGACAGGATGACTAAGACAAAACTGCCTAAAAGAAAGACTGCTTGTAACAGACATCAGAAAAGCAGCATATCAACTTTTCAAGGTAGAGTGGCATAGGTGGGTTTGCAAAACATTCTGGAGACAGTCTAAGTGCATCATTAAAATAAAAAAGACATATCAGCTGTATTGATTAACCTTAAGACAAAACACTGACAGATTTCCAATACCAATAATTGTTTGATAATACTGATTTCTTGTTGTAGCTTTATTGATAATTTCATGCCAAATCAGTAAAGAAATCCAATTATTATCAGAGTTGAGACACTGTATGAGTACAGTTAAATTACACACATTCTCTGCTTTCACTTATATTAAGTAACTGCCTTTCCTACAGCAAAGATGTTATTTTTAAGAACTCTCTTCAAAAAGGCAGTTAGCAACCATATCAAGCATTTTGTTCACTTAAGGGGGAAAAAAAAGGAAGAAAAAGTCTTACTTTTTGTATCCAGCTGAGCTCGGTACTTGTCAAATCCCTTGAGTCGAACTCGCTCTCCCAAGAGCTGAAGAAACTCCTCAAAGGCTGGACCTGCTGATTCATTATTATACATTTCCTCTTCTGTGCTTTGCCCAGCTTTGCAGTACATGATACCCACTTTAAGTTGGTAACTTAACTGCAAAAGGAAAAAGATCACAATTTTGTGTATACCAAGTGATGAAGCAACATGTGCACTGAATTCACTTCCCATGTTTTCATACACCCATGATTCATAAAGAAAAAAAATACCTAATATTCAAATTTTAAAAATTAGTCCAGTTCCAAATATTCTCATTGTTTTCTATTGTAACTGCCTTGATGATGGCAGATTTAATCTGAAGGTATCAAAATGCTGAAGTGAAACAAACATGAATGTTGCTTATTGCTTCTTTCCAGGAGGACAACACTGCAGCTTGAATGTCTAACACCGAGCCCCATGGGGAGTGCTGGCTGAGCAAAGCCAGGAACTTGATTCTCACTCAGGCTGGTACCAGGGCTGCCACCCTATGCTAAGCCTTCCATGCGGAAGGGTAGAGCAAATCATGTACTTGATTCTTAAACAAGTGACAAAATGAACTCTCATTTCAAAGAGAGGATAGAAATTATTCACCTGCTAGCACATTCATCTGTTAGCAATGATGAAAGACTCCATGACATTCAGTTGGTTCTCCCTGACTTAAACATAATGATAGTAACAAAAAAACAGCTAAACTGAAAAATGTTGGTCATACCTTGAAGGTTCTATTTACTACTGTTGGTCTTCAAATACATTTGTGCTTTTTATTTCTATTTTCCCTCTATTTTCCTGGCAACTGATGTTTCTAATACAGCAGAAGCTGAAGATGTAAATAAAGTCACTTTTTACCCAACCAGAATTTTGATTCTTCAAAGCAAAGAATACTTTGCAAGCTGTGTTTCTACCAATTCCAAATTGATACATGCACACAAAAAAAGAGTACATTGGCATCATTTACATTTGGACTACAGACAGACAAGTTACAGAAGGGAAGAAAGCAGCATCCACAGCCATTTAACTGCTGTCTCCAAAGCCAATTTCACAGGCAGGACCTCTGATTGAAGGAAAACGAAGGAGAGCCTTGGAGTTTATGCATGTAATTCATCTGGTAGAAATGCATCCTTATTGCCCAGTAAATAATCTTTCCTCCACACATGAATTTTTGCAGAGGCTCTAATTCAAATAAACACCAACCACATATGCCAGAAAGCAATCTATCACAACTGGCATGAGATTTAAAAGTTTGGGCTACTGGTTAGTGAGAAGTGAAAACAGTTATTTGCAAGGGCACGGGAAGCAAAGTTATCTGAATATAATGTAATTTGCTCTCAGAAGATTCTATTCCAAGCCATGAGGCAAAGGATTTTGAACTTGCTTGAATGATGTGGACACATAATGAAACTAAAATTCACTAATTTTAAGTTATTATACTTATGCTGGGATAATTTAAAGGCCCTCAGAATTGTTCCTACTCTGTCTCTAAAGAAAGTAAATTTTAAAATTTAAAAACTCTGGAAATTGCTACTTTACTGTCTTCTTCCTTTACTACCAAGGATGAATGATGATGGGGATAAAGTATTAGCAGCAGAAAAACAACGAGGGGAAAAGAAGAGTAAAGATAACCTGGCTTGTTTTCTCCTGCTGAAGAAGTAATTATATATAATAAGTCACAGTTCTAGGCTGCATCTTTTTTCCCCATGGCAGAATATGCCTTATTTTATCATCTGACACACTGACTTGCATCTTCTAAACATGTCCAAATTTCTTATGACAAAACTCAAGTACAGCACAAAAATCATGAAATGGTTTAGGTTGGAAGCACCTTAGGGATCATCTGGTTCCTGAAGTTCTGATGTGGGCAGCAGAGACACTTTCTACTAGACTAGGCTGCTCAAATACACATCCAACCTGACTTTTAACACTTTCAGGGATGGGACATATCCAGCTTGGCAATCTGTTTAAATGCCTCCTGCTGACAATGGTGAGGGAGAAGAGAGAACGGGAGCGAGGAAGGGTGGTGAGAGGTGGCACTGCTGCTGTTCCTGCCCCAACATCTGCCATCACTTTCCCTCTCAGCAGCAGGTCCTGTCTTGGACCATTCAGGCCTCTGCTGCTCAGATGTGCCTTCTCCAGTCCCACAGAAACAGGATGGATGCAAGTGCTTCATGGAAGCACAACACCTTAGCTGTACTGCTAACTAAAATAGCTTCCTGTAATTTCACTTAAAGAAGTTAGGCCAAAGAAAATTATTCTCATGAAACACACTTGCACTATTTAAGCTTCAACTTTAGGTGAAGGAAGTATTTTCAAGGGCATAAACATAAATGAGATCTGCAGCACCAATGAGCAAGCAAACAACCGTGCTTTATTGCTTTGAAAATGTCAGCCTAGGAAACTAAAAAAGGACTATGCAAAGAGCAGGATATGCCTTCTAGCTGTGTTCTTAGATTTGCTAATTTTTGAAAAAAAAAAGTTTCCTTAAGGACAACACAAACTGGCATTTCTGAATCAAAAATAGCAGATCTGGAGGGAGGCATGCAGTCCCCATTATTAGACCTCCTTTTGATAAACTTACAGTCCTTAGAAGTGTATTAACAACAAGAAAAAGTGAAAAAAGAAGTTGAATTCTGTTGCGGTAAAACTACTGAAGTAGCATCTTCATTTTAATAATCTGAAAGTATTTACATATTCATGTATGTGGGAAATGTGCACTTAAAGTATTTATCTAGCACCCAGTCAAGACAGCAGAAAGTATATCTTGGATTTAACCAGTCAGCAAGTTTATATTATAAACCTGGAATTATATTAAGAACGAAGTGACATTTCACAGTATTTCTGTGAATGAGAAATTGCCATAAAGATTAGCTTCAACTGAAATAAATCAGTAATTGCCCTAATATTCAAATTTTTAAATCATATTTGGAAGCAAACTTAGAGTAACCTACCATGAGCTCTGCACTCAAGACAAAGATTAGTAGATGGTGATTAGCAAAGAAGCTAGTGCAGCCCCAGGAAATGATTGGATTGCTGTTTAACACAGAACCATTCCAATGGATGCATTTTAATAAATCCAATAAAAGAACAGCTAGGTGACAAGCAATGGGGACCATATGTACGAACAGCAGATGTTACCACTCCAGCAATCTAAGAGGAAGTAAGGAATGAGTAACTTTCACATACACCACCAGTACAAAACTAGGGCAAGAAAAATATTCCCATTCTAACACTGAATGACATATGCAGATATTGAAAGAGTAGAAAAGACAGCTCAGCCATCAGAGTGATATGAAATGCAGAGAAAATATGTTGCAGTGGAAGCCTTGAAAAGTGCAATCTGTTTAGTTTATCATAAACAAGACCAACAGATGATATAATCAGTGCATACAAAAACCTTTGCTGGAAAAATAAATCTCACACCAAAATGACTTTTAGGATGTAGCAGAGAAAAATATCAGAAGTCTGAAAGCTGAAGGCAGATAATTTAAATGAAGAACTGTAAATTCTTAAATACGAAAACCAGCTGCTTTAAGACCTCACTCAAATATAAAAAAGACATCTTATTCTAATGAAAACTGATGCATACAAATTTGGCTCAGTGAAGGGATTCCTGGGTGAAATTTAACGGCAAAGTCAGGCTAAGGTGACTTTATAATCTTAACTCTTAAATTTACAAAACATTTTATCAGCTATATCAAACAGGCACCTGCTCATGCTGTAATGAAACAGTGTGACACTCAGCAAGAAAAAGTGATCAACATTCTGTGTACTTAATTAGTAGAGCAGCTGCTACCCAATTTTTGTTAGCTTAGAATTGAAAAAATGCAGCTTCTAATTAGTACAGAGTGTACTTATCTTTTTCGGCCAGAAGTGTCTAACTGTTTCATTACCATAAAAACAGAAAATACTTTGATGCAGATAATAAAAATTTAACTATCACTCGCCCTTAATGATTTTCAAAAGCTTTAGTATTGGAAAGCCATACTATGGGAGGCTAGTAACATAGGATATGAACTAAGGATATTTTAACCTCACAGTTTTGTTAGATGTCATAGAATCATAGAGTGGTTTGGATTGGAAGGGGATCTTAAAGATCATCCAGCTCCAATCCCCCTGCCATGGACAGGGACACCTCTCACTAGACCAAGCTACTCAGTGCACCATTCAACCTGGCCTTGAACACTTCCAGTAATGGGGCATCCACAGCTTCTCTGGGCAGCCTGTTCCACTGCCCGACCACCCTCACAGCAAAGAACTTCCTCCTAACACCTACTCTAAACCGACCCTCTTTCAGTCTCAAGTTATTTGCCCTTGTTCTGTCACTCTGTGCTCTTGTAAAAAGTTCCTCTCCCTCTTTCTTACAGGCTCCCTTCAGGTACTGGAAGGCCACAATTAAGTCACCCCAAGCCTTCTCCTACACGATGAACAACCCCAGCTCTCTCAGCCTTTTCTCACAGCAGAGGTGCTCTATCCCTCCAATCATCTCATGTCCCTCCTCTGGACTCACTCCAGCAGTGAGTCCAAGAAAGTTCCTGTCCTTTCCTGTGCTGGGACCCCAGAGCTGAGTGCAGCACTGCAGGTGGGTCTCAGCAGAGCAGAGCAGAGGGGCAGAATCCCCTCCCTGGCCCTGCTGCCCATGGGGCTTTGGATGCAGCCCAGGACACGTTTGGCTCTCTGGGCTGGGAGGGCCCATGGCTGGGTCATGTCCAGCCTCTCACCCAGCAGCCCCAAGACCCTCTGGGCAGGGCTGCTCTGATCTGTTCATCCACAGCCTGTGAATACCAGAGGTGCAGCATCCAGGTGCAGCATCTTGCCCTTGGTCATCTTAAACCTCATGAGATTCCCATGGAGCCACTTCTCGAGGTTGTCCACATCCCTCTGGATGGCATCCCATCATTCAGGCATAGCAGCTGCACCACTCAGTTTCCTCATTTGCTGAGGGTGCACTCAATCCCTTTATCTATGTCATTAATGAAGACATTTAGTCCCACTATGGACCCAAGATATACCACGTGTCCCTGATGTCCACTCTGACCCTGAGCCATTGACCATTACCCTTTGGATGCAACCATCCAACCAATTCCTTATCCATCCAACAGTCCACTCATCAAATCCATCTCTCTCCAATTCAGAGAGAAGGATGTTGTGGGGGACCATGCCCAAGGCTTTACAGAAGTCCAGAAAAACAGTAACTGCAATCCTTCCCTTCTCCATTGATATGGTTATTCCATCACAGAAGGCCCCTGGGTTGGTCAGGCAGTATTTGCCCTTGCTGAAGCTGCGCTGGCTGTCTCAAACCCACCTCCCTGTCCTCCATGTGCCTTAGCTTCTAGAAGGATCTGTTCCATGACCTTCCCAGGCACAGAGGGGATGCTGAGTTTCCCAGGGAATTTTCCTTTCCACCCTTTTAAAACTTGGGTACAGTGCTTCCCCTCTTCCAGTCTTCTGGGATTTCCCCTGACTGCCATCACTTTTCAAATGCCATGGAGAGTGGCTTGGCAACTACATCAGCCAATTCCCTCAGGACTCTGGGATGCAACTCACTGTGTCCCACAGACTTGGGTACATCCAGGTTTATCAGGCAGTCTGAACATGATCTTCTCTTACAGTGGGAGGAACCCAGTCCCCATCCTGGATCCATCCACTCAAGAGGCATGGAAACAGAGGTTGCCAGTGAGGACTAGGACTGAGGCATGCACACAGCTATAAAATGGCACTACTGAAGTTCATAATCGTAAAATTCACTTCAGTCATGGACTTTCATTTTGCTAAGTCTAAGCTGTAGCGCTGATGAGCCTTGGTTCCATCTTTAAAAGACCAGGAGACTATCACCTCATTGAAAATTATTTATAAGACAGCCTTAGAATATTTTGCTGTGTAGTTTGTTCCAGGGGAAAGAAAAAAAGAACAACAAAATGAAACAAGACAGGCAGCACCCTGCTCATGGTTTGGCCAATGCAGTATTACAAAGAAACATTTAGCACCATGGGAGACTTCTCTTCTTAGTATAATAGCAATAAGAAAAACAGAACTCCCTCTTTCCCACAGTCTTTCAAAAACAATAATGCTGTCTCTTTTAAAGGAAATTCAAATGAACAACTGCCATAACATTAATCCAAAACTCTAGACTACCTAGAGAAAAGAATTTGATTTCATACATCCCAAATATTTTGCAAAAGGTGGGGGAAATAAATGCAACTTAACTCTCCCCACAGATGACAAGTTTTAGTTTAAATGAGGCATTTCAACAGACTGACTCTAATCATATAAAACTAAAAGATAATTTTCCAACTCATGGCAATAATCTGACAGACTAAGATAATTTGTTAAAGTCTAGAACACTGCACTTACCCCTTGCTCATCAAGCTTCATAAGCTGTTCTGTGACTTTAGGAGTGTTGAAGGCCAGCCTTAGGCAGTGGATATTCAGCTCTGGAACCACATACTCCAGCACTTCTTTTAGGGGAAGCCCCCTGGCTGTGCAATGCTTTGCAGTAGAAGGGATAGCATCTTCCAGCACGGAGCCTCTTAATGTCATGAGCTATGCACAGAAAAGAAAAACAGCACATATACTGAATTATGCACTGAGACTGACTAGCAATAGCAGTGGAACTAAACATACTATTTTTCCAATTCTCAGTAGAGATCAAGGACATTAAAGAATTTCTGTTAGCATGAGACCAACACTGATACACAAAATGTCACCCACTGATAACAATAATCAGACTATTTCAAATGATTAATCAGATTTAAGTTTTACAGGAGACTACTACCTGGAAAAATGAGCATTAGTATTGTATTTCTATACTATAGAGCATTTAAAAGTAAAAAGTACTTTTCTCAGGTCTACCCACTGCCACATACAAGAGTGAAGAAAGCAATTTCCCTCCTCTTTGCTTTTCTACATAATATAGCTCCTATAAATTTCTCAAGATTTAACCAAAACAACTTTCAGCATTTCCTCTGTACTGGATGTTATGGAATAACTCACATATATTCTGTGCCAGATAAACACGTAGCATAATTCTGTCAGGAGGTTTCTGGATTGCACAGAAATCTCTTATCAATACTGAAAAGCACATAACCCCATACATTCCACCTGGTGTTGCCTATTCACTTTTAGTTTTTTACCATCCTCCCTGAACTGCTTACCTCACTGGTTCTGAATATGATCCGGTAGTTGTACTGAGGTCCATTTTCTTTGATTTCCTCTGGCTTCTCTCTTCTTATACTCACAGCTACTGGCCCCAGGTTCTCATCTGCCCCAAAATAGTTCCAGTGTTCTTGTATATGAGAGGAAAAAAAAAAGTCTGTCTTACTTCTTGTACTTCAGCTATATTTTCATGCTTGATTGTTACCCTGGAAATAAACTGCCAGGCCCATGGAGTCAGTAAGAGCATGCCTTCAAGGATGCTTTTCATTTTCCAGGATGTCATTCTTGTGCTTCACTTCTCTCATGAGGTGCTTTTATACAAAAAGGCTAAAATTCAACATGGCATCTTTGCTTAAATAGGCCCAAAAGAGGATACACCTCTTACATCAGCTTTTGTATTGCCATCTGTTTCATTCACATTGAACTAAGTAAGTACAACCAATTTCCCCTCTTAAAAATAAAAAGAAGGAAGCCAAATGCACCAAAGTGGGAAACTCAACAACCTATGTTAAAATAGAAATGTCAAACAACTGTACTTAGCAAAGGATGTATATTTTTTTTTTGTTTGACTGTCTTTTGCTTTTTCCATACACGTTACTCAGTTCTAAAATGGGAAAAACTGATGAAGCTGAAAAAGAAGTTAAAGGCTTGTTCACAGTAAAAATATCAAATCACAGTACCACAGAAATAAAATGACTAATGAAAGAATAAAATGACTAGCATAAATATCGAACAGTGAAGTGTTCGGCAACCCTTGAAGTGGTAAAGAGTTCAGTTGAAAACCAGTCTAGGAGTGAAGGCAAGCAGAGAGGAGAATACAAGATTGGTGAAATCACTCACTAGCTAAAAAAGTTAGAAAAGCATATTTAAAAAATCAAAGCTCAACAATTTTAGAGATTGGTGTTGAAGGCTCTTCTATGAAACCTTTTGAGCATTACAAACTATCTTGACTGATAACAGAGGACTACCACCATTAATGCTGCAACATATAAACAAAGCTGCACATAACTTAAGTGACTGCTGAATTTAACATACATTCCCTGAAAGAAAATTTAAGAGAAAAGTAAAAAAATAGGAGTCAAGCACTGTACAAGAAAAGTAAGTCCCATGTCATCATTTTCCATAAGCTGCATATATGAATGAATTTATACATGCACAAAAATAGAAAGTTAGAACCACCTGAAAATTCAGCATTTCAAAGAAATGCAAAATTCACTGGAATAAAAAAAAGAGATGTAGCTGCCTTGACAGGAAATGTAACCATATTGCCTTTACTACATATAGATTACTTGTTATTCTTAAAACAACCAGAATTTTAAATAAGAACTTAAGGAGCAGTCTAATATGAGCTATTCCACTATATAGATAAAATGTAAAGTATTTTAACATCAAGAACTGCATCTTCAAAGATACTAAAAACAAAGATATTGAAATGCACTCCATCTAAAGTGAATGGCAATCATTTTTCCAATTAATAATATTGTTAAAGATTTGGGAGCCTCATTTCCTACTGTAATTTTTTTAAAACTTATACTTACTGGTTCTTGCAAAATCTCCTTCCAACATACTAAGTGCTTTCACACAGCTGTCCAGCACTTTAAGCCCTTGGGGGCTTTACTTAAGTCCCCAGTGTCTGGTATTTTATTATCCTTCACTCACTGTATTCTGTTTAGGTTTTGAGAGCATGCAAGACAAAAAAGAAACGTGCTTGCAGCTTAGAAGACTTGCTTTCTACCAAATTCCTCTGCAAGTCATGAAAAGCCAATACTCTAAACAAAGGTAATTAAAATTCAAAATTCTTCTAATATCTCGTGGAATATTGCATAAACATTGTCATTAAGCTTTGGGTGGCTGAACAGTGAGTGAGGGAATTACTAATAAATTAGATTATCTATATAACCCTAATTAAGTTTTCATACTAGTCCACAGATATATGAGCCCTGTAAATGCTCGAGATATTATTTTGTTCAAAATTTCAAACTATCTTACTACTTTCTTCCTCCTGCATTAAGTAGCTTGGTTTATTTTCAGGATATTTATAGCTTGCCAAACAGTTTATGGTAGACAAGGTCAGTGCAGAAGCAGCACAGTCCTGGAGAAAGATTAATTTTTGAATCAGCATATTATGGCAGCTTCCAAATCCTGAAATAACTTGGCCATCTCCACACTAAACTGCTTAGTGGCTTAAAAACAGTGATGTGGATTTGCTTTTATAATGGAAAAACTTAAAAAAGATATGGTGGTCATGCATACTAGAAGGGTCCAAACAATTCATTAGTTTTCTGTATTGACAGCCACACAAAACTGGTGTAAAACTGATGGTAAAACTTGCGTACTCAGCAACCACTCTAGCCTGCAATTCAGATAGAGAATTTTCTCAGGAGAAATCATTCTCCACCTTGAAAACACATTTAAGAAGGGTGGCAAGAGGAATGTTTCAAACTGCATACACATACAATTCTGTATCATTTGATTAAACTTTCTAATTAGCTCCTATTGCTTCGGAAAAATGCACGAAGTAGTATGGAACTTTACACTTCTCTGCTAAGAGGAAATGTCTTTTATTCTTTTTGCCTTCAGCCTGCACTGGGCAGCATCTTTCTTGCACTCCTTTGCACATCCTTCACCCTCTCCTCTACTCACATTTACTACTGGGTTGTTCATTCTTTCTCCTCCCCTAAACCCCATCTCTATATTCATTCTGCAAGCTACAGCATATATCCCTGTACCTGACTACTTTTCCTTCTGGTGCCCTTTTTTGTACCTCCACCTGATTTTCCCTAAATTCTGAATCTCCTTACATCCAACAACTTTCTCTTTCCAGTGCAGGAAAAGAAGTAGCAGGATCAAAGTGCAAAAAGCTTAATATCCAATGTAAAGGGAGCTAATTAGTTGTTTTATTGGGAAAACAAGGGCTATGTCACAATTATAATTCAAGAACTTGATGTCAAACATGAATACCTTAGAAGACAGCTTATTTCTCCACACCACACAGAAGCTGCAGAATTGGAAACATTTCTCAAGCTTGACATTTAATCTGAACAACTGTTGAAAAATCATTTAACTTAACAGACAATCAGGACAACTAGCAGCAGCCGTAAATTAATTTATAAACCCATACTGAAAAAAAATAATTACTTGACTGTAGCTGGTCATTAAAACAAATTATACATGCTTTTTAAAATAATTAAATATCCATCATATAACTCAAAAGACACTTCCTGTGAAAGAACCAAAGCTAAAATATTTATTTTCCTCACAGATATTTATGAGTTGCCTTTGAAAGGGAAATCCAAGTAAACACACTTGATTTTAACTGAGAAAGTTCTTTTGTGCTTGCATCGTATTTCTCTTCAGATATCGTGTCCAACTAATATTCTGTGTAACTGGACTAGAAATAAAAACCCAAACATTTCTCTTCTGAATGAAACTCTCATCAAGCATTTTCCTCTAGCTCAGCATTTACAGTACTGGAAAACCCTGTCCAGTAGTTCTCTGGAGACAAAAGGGCAGGCAGCATTTTGGGAGCTCTGCAAGTCTAGCCACATACTTGAAAGGCACCAACTCTTGGATAGAATATACAGCAATTTAAAGCATTAAGGCAAAGGGTATTTTTACTGGCTGCCAACAGTTAAAGGAAAGCTGACCAACAGCTCATTTGTTATAAAACCAGTTCAGGAAGCTATTTACTTCTCAGTCAAGTCTTTCATTCTAAGCCAGTAACTAAAATTTGTCCTAAATGGCAACATTAGCAACTACTGCATGAAGAGGATGGAAGAAAAACAGATGCTCTTGGTTCTTTCCATGAGAACTGTAATTCCCAGACGCAGTTATGGGGACAGAGAAAACAGACTGCTCCTCTGGAGTGATATGCTCTCTTTTCTGAACTGCACTTGGACAAGCGGGTGGAAACAAAATTTTCTCTCTGTGATTTTAATACTGATTACAAACAAGTCTTTAATAAATGTATCTGCAACTTTAACAAATTGGTTCTTGTGCTGGCTTCATCCTCTCTCCCTCTTTTTTCATGCACAAGCTTAACTTATAAATGTCTAGACTTCAAACTTTTAAGTCAAGTCCTTCTATCAAATACACCTTTTAAAACACCACTATTTAATCACCTTGTAAATACATCTTGTGCATTGTAAGAGAAGCCTTCATTTCCTATAAAAATAAATATTTCCATGTGAGTTAGTTGTGCATGAGCTTCTGTTAGTGAATTGAGGGAAGAGACTGCAATTCATATGATCCTGGAAGGTTCATTTCTCTCCACTAAGTACAAAGGGAGCCTGGACAATTAGTTCAGACAAAGTGAAGAAACTGAATTCAGCATTGGGAAGTACCATTATAAAGTTCCATTCCCAGTATCTTTTTCTCATTATCATTTTTTTTACCTCCACTAAACTATCTCCACCAGTATTTTCACATTTAGAACTCTGGACACCAGGCCAGAATATTATTTATCAATTCCACTACTCTATAGAGGGACCAATTTCCTTTACATACAAAAAACTCATCCATTTGCATTCATTAAACTTATACAAGACTCATCCATAAATGTCACATGCAACTATTTTACACAAACTAGACTAAAATACTTGAATTAATCTGGACCACATTAGTAATACTAACATGGAAGCTCACTTATCCTTCCTCCATACACTGCTAAAACTTGAGATGGATTTGTCACCTAAGTAACAGTACCTGTAAAAAATGAGCTATTGATTTCATATAATTAAAGACTTCAGACAAGTCACCATCAGCATTTCACCAAATTACCCTGAAGAAATTAAAAGGGCCTATATGAATTCAATGGCTTTCATCCTTTTTTTTTTTTAGACACAAGATTAACTATGTTTTCTTTTATGTGACAAGACCTATTTTTCATTAAATCGTGCTGACTGGTATCATTGAGGATTTTTAACTAGCAGTTCTTTATTGATATAGTCCCAAATTACCTTTGTTATTTCCAGCTGGAATGAAAACCAACACAGGCTTACAAAATGGAACACTGCTTTTTATTCTTTGCAAGCTCTAGGATTACTGGGTGCTCCCCAAGTCCGTGAAATTTTCCTGATTTGAGATTTTTAAAAGATATTGTTGTCAAATCAGAATTCATCTAAGAATACTTCTTAAACTATAAAATTATCCAAAGCCTACTGACTCGATGAGCTGATCCTACTGAAACTGTCTTCTGGCACTGTCTGATGCATTCGTAACATCATAAAAATGCAGCCTCCTCTTCCAGCAAAAATATTTCTGCATCATTACTTGCTTCACGTTACAAAAAATTCAGTAACAACTGCCTTCCTAGATTTTTCCCCCACATTATGCTGCTTCAAGTTTTATCACCATCCCACCTCATCAGCTTTAGTCTAAAGTTCCTTCAGGGAATGATGATACTCTGGGTGGTCAACAAAGTGTGGTTTTTATTTGTAGAAAATTGGAGTTTGGGATATCTAATGAGGCTTCTGAAGTACAGCTTTTCAGACAAAAATCTCTGATAGAAACAACACCCCTGGTTTGCACTCTACTGGAATGACGACAAGAAAAGTGAATTTAAAACCTAGTTTTATTGCTTAAGAAAAAAAAAAAAAATCACAGCTTCTTCTCCCCATCCAATCCTACTCCATAACATACATTTTTAGATCTGGCTGCCCCATACCTTATGTCAATTGACTACATTATGTAGATAGTAATAATTCTTCATAATCTATGACTAGATTATGTAGACTTTATCAATTCTTCTTCATTACATCTACAAAAAAATGGAAACATAATGGTGACTGGAACTGTAGTAGCATGAGGGTGTGGCTTCCCTTAAGGAGAAGGCAAACCAATAAACTGTTTTTGCCTAAGGGCAAAATTCCAGTCCCACCTCCTTCCTCTTCTGTTCTCTATTCATCCCTTACCTGGCCATATGGTTTTGGCACTTCTCTGACTGCAAGGAAAGATAATATCCCTTACTAGAACTAGAGGGAAACAATCAAGCAGTAAACCTCAAATTTATTGTTATGGCAAGAATTCTGCTTGCTTGTTTAGTAAACTCAACTGGCTTATCAAGTTCTCTGAAAACAGAAAACCTGTACAAGGAAGAGGGAGGAATAATGTCCTCCCCTCTTAGTGCTGAAATGCTGTAAAAATCAGGTCAGCTGTAACATGAAACTTTAGTTGCTGATTGCAAAACTCACTAGACTGATAAGGAATCAAATTGTTCCAGAGGGAGACACAGAGGAAGATAATCAAAGTTCACAAACCTCAGGCTCTCCCCTCCAAACATACCTTATCCTATAACACACATCTAGCTTACTTTTCCCAGGAAACCATTATTTTTCCTAACTGCTATGTCTCCAAAGGATATGGAGCAGCACTCTCATAAAACACAGGGCAAAGGCTACCTCTCAGCCCTAGAAAGGATGCACAAAGAGGAGACTATGGAAAGAGTAACAAGAGCCACCTCAACAACGGAAAATGCAGGGAGGAAGAGGTGAGAGAGATGGACGTATTTTAAAGGCAAGAGAAAAATGGGAAATGAGATTATTAAATAACATGCAGTTAAAAAGTTTTTTCTTTTAAGACCATCAATTTAATTCTAACCAGGCATCCCTGTTGCTTTTATATGTGAGAAACAAGCTCTTTTGACCTGCATTCACTAAAGAGAAGAAACCCAATCCTGATCATTGGAAGGTAAGAACAAGCACTCTCCACGTCAGTCATCAGACCAGCTCTATCCATCAGAAATAGAACACAATCCTGCAGACAGAACTCTTTTAAAGAACTTTGGTCTGCACTCCTTTTTTGTCATTTTCAGAATCAGGAAGACCAGAGAGCTGCATCTCCTGGTGTCAGTTTCATTTTGACAGGAGGAACAGAGAGCAGGAGTATTTGGGTAATGTTTAGGCTTTGCTCTTTTTTTTGACCTTTACAGGTCAAAAGGCTTTGATCTGTTGCCTTGGGCTTTTTTCTCCCTCCCATATACATCCAATGGAAATTATAACCCTTGCTTTCAGGGCAGAACCATGTGATAAAAGAACTGCACTCTTTTTTCAGATACGCTGTTGGCACTGAAACAGGCATTTGTGCATGTATATGAAGTTATATCTATACATATCTTTATTTCTGTATTATTTACTTTAAAAATTTTTGAAATGGATTATTAAATTAATTAGTATGCCCAAAGATTATTGTAAATGCTAACTGTCCCAAGATGCATGTTCCACTACATCCTCAGTACATCAAATCCCGGGACAGTGGGAAGAAAGTTCTCATATTTTAGGATTTTCTTGTTTCAATCTTTCAAGTGTCAACCCCTGCCCACTCCTTTGGATACCCAAAGCTGCATTTCAAGACATTCATATTTTGTAGTCATTGCTACAGCAATAAAATCCTCAACATTCTTATACTCCAACACTCTGAAAGACTATTAGATATAGCACATACCATCAATAAAATACACCATATTAAAGAAATTCCTAATTCTTGCAAATACTATTAAGTATCAACTGAATTTTTCATGTTTGAAAAACAAAAAAAAAATCATTCTGAAAACTCAAGGAGAAACACAATTTACCTACCTTTCTGGTAGAAGAATTTTCGATAATAATATGCACCAAGGTCTACATGTTCAACGATGTATCTTTTCACTCTGTCTAGATGTAAAATCAGATTCTCCTTGGGAACTTCCAGAACTGCAACTCCAGCATTTGTGCAATGAGAACTTAGAGTCGACTCAAAGGAGGCACTTTCACACCCACTGAAGGAACCTGAATTAGATTTGGAAAGGCTGATCTTCCTTTCCCCTTCCCCACCAATCTCATTACGAAAATAAGGACAACTCATCACTAGTTCATTGCTTTTATCGTCCCCCTGGTCCATATTGAGACTTCCTTTTGAATTCAGGTCTTCAGTGCTGCCCATTGGAGAATTGAAACTTGCAGAATGGGACAAGGGCCCAGAGACAAGTGATGCTACAGCAGCAGCAGATGCACCTGTTGTTGTGTTCCTTCTTTTAATAACATTATGCCTGTTGATTGCTGCTTCATTTAAATCAAATAAAATACTCTGTACATCATAATGAGCAAAACACTTTGGACAAGTCCAAGGCTTAATGCTGTCTTCTGACCTGTTATCTTCAAGATCTGAAGACTTCCCAAGTTCCCCCTCACCTTTGGCATTGCGCAGCTTACGAAAAATAGATGAATCTCCCGTCTCTGATTTTGAGCGTCTCTTGAGTGGCTTCTCCCTTTCCTTAAAGAGTCTCAGGTTTTCCCTTTGAGTAATAGGTCCATCTATCACATCTAGAGAGAATCCTGAACCCTTGCTTCCACTAGCAATCAGAAGCTCACCAAGTTTAGTTGAGCCTGGGCTTCTCTGATCAGACTTTTCATCTTTATAGCCCTTGAGTAAGTCAAAAAAGCTTTCCCCTGAAGTTCCCTGCTTGTCTATGGAAGATGTGCTGCCATACTCTCTGTGTAGAGATGGTCCAGATTTAAATGTGGGTGAAATACATTCATCAAAACTATCCACATCAAGCTCACTTATGGTGATGTCGCTGTTGCTGCGCTGTCGTATTCTGCGAAGAGCTTTCCTTGGGGAACTGGGATAGCCATCGGGTGTAAGAAACCTGGAGTCTAGATTCTCAGATTGTCTCGTCTTGTTTTTAAGTGTGCTCTGGATGCTCTTTAACATGACAGAATCACCAGCATTCAGGTTAACAGAGCTCCCCTGACTCCCAGGACTGCTTTTAGAAGACATGCTGTCAAGGCAACTTGATGTTTCAATATCTTGACTAGATCTGCTTGTCTCCTTGATGTTCTCCTTCCTTGGGGGCCAATCAGCAATCCTTGCCCTGACCCCCATTTTAGGGACTCCAGGGGTAGAGGTAACGTGATGGGAACTCTCATTGCGAGGAGGCCCAACTGGTGCCATGACTGCAGATCCTAAGCTGCCATTCTGGGACCTAAAGCGCCTCATGTAGAAATCATCCGAGTGGACTTTTGAGGTGCCATCTGTTCCGACTGATACCCCAGTGGCAACAGCCCTTTCTGTCTGGGACCGCTTCAAGCTGGTCATGGTCTTTCAGTATGTTCAACCTTAGTAAGTTCCAAGAAAAAACACAGTCATTTCTGCTTTCTAAATGCCCAGTTCTCTTCTGGAGAATAGTCTCCAAAATATACAATGGTTGCATGAGATCTTAATCATGGACGTTTAAGGACACAGTTAAATCCAGGAGGTCTAAAAAATTCAGATATTCAGTAGGTTTTGATAAGCAATAATTTCCTTTATCTTCTGCATTTTAAGAAGTAGCCATGCTCCAACATATTCAAATAGTTTTAACATCACTCATGCTCCAAAATATTGGAGTTGTAGTTGAATCGCTTATACTTCTTTTAAGCCTAGAGCAGAAAAAAAGAGAAAGTCATTAATTCTTTAATACAGAACTTTCTTTGTAACTGACACTATCAAAGCAATTATTACACATAATTAATATTTTTAACAAACATTTTTTTAAATCACATTGATCATCATCTCAAAAATGCAACACTGAGTTACATGGTGGTGAGGAGTTTTCTAGATATTGTTGGGTTGCCTTTTGAAAAAATAATTCGGGGTTCTGATTTCAACAAACACATTTTTTTCCTTCTGAATTGATTAGTGGTACTTTTTAGATGGGTTAGTGAACACTGTTACAAAGTACAAGCAGGGAACTTTTCAGCTACGGACACATACAGCATACATTTCTCCTGGAGAAATTATTTAAGAGCCAGATCAGGACTCCATTTTTTATACCTACTTTAAAGAATTTACCATTTACAAGTCATAGATCTTTGGTTGCTATTAGGTATTAACACTACTTATTCAACTTTCCCATTAATGTAAATATCTGATATGTTACCTAAAAAAAGGAAGCTAATTAGCAAAAAGTGTACAAAATTGTAAGAGATGATGGCTGTCAAGGATACTTGTGCTTTGCACAGCCTTATTTTCAGATTAGCTGCATGGTCCAGAAAGCATGTATTACCTCTGACCAGAGTTTACAACATATAAAAAGGTTAAAGCTAAATAGAAACACATACTTTGAAATAACTTGATATGACAAGTTACATTTATTTCCCTGGCTAATAAAATTTTGTCTACCATAGCTCCTGTATAATTCCAGCTTCACAAAGTCACAGAAATTAAATGCTTTCCCATACCTCATCAGTACAGAAGTGATTACAAAGCCTTTACTACACTGCCCTTTGAGGAACTAAAAAAACATAATCCACAAATACATCCTTGCTGGTAGAAGACAAAAGCATGGGATTGTCAAGATAAAATCATGCATTGCTGTGTACATCCTTTAACACAAAGTAGTTAATAATTTTCAAAGGCTGAACCAATCCCACAAAATGTGTCCTTTAAATATTTGCCAAATGTGTGCAGAGATGCTGCTGAACCAGCACTGCAATGACAATACAGTATTGTCTAAAATCAAGGCTTTCTGATGCTTTCAGGGAAACCAGCACTTTCTGCAGTCTCAGAACTACAGTACTTTGCACCACACTAATTAAATACCAAGCCAGGGCACTTTCTGCCTCCAAAGGCAGCATGTTTAAATTTCACTTGCCATATAAAGTACCTCTTTAAAATAGCTACTCTTAATATAAAACTCAACACATAAGGAACACTTAAAACGCAGGCTGACTGCATCACACGTAACAAGAACAGCACGAGTCACCCAGGGTACTACTGTATTTGCACAGCCATTTACATAAACTCAGCTCTTCTCCTTGTAATGCTGCTACAATCTTAGAATCATGGAATGGTTTGAATTAGAAGGGACCTTAAAGATCATCCAGTCCCAACATCCCTGCCACAGGGATGCCATCCACTAGATCAGGTCTTGAACAGCCCCAGGGATGGGCCATCCACAACTTCTCTGGGCAGCCTGTTCCAGTGCCTCACCATCCTCACAGGAAAGAACTTTTTATCATTTAATCTAAATCTTTAATTCTTTTAGTTTAAAACTGTTCCCCCTCGTGCTATCACCATTTGCTCAGGTTAAGAGTCTGCATCTTTTTAAAGCCCTCCTTAAGAACTGGAAGGCTGCAATAAGGTCTCCTCACAGCCTTCCCTTCTCCAGGCTGAACAGTCCCAATTCTCTCAATCTGTCATCTTAGAAGAGCTGCTCCAGCCCTTTTATCATGTCTTCATGGCCTTTTTCTGGACCTGCTCTAACTGTTCCACACGTTTCTTGTCTTGAAGAATCCAGACCCAGACGCACTACTCCAGGTGGGGTCTTACAACAGAACACAGGAGAGACCAACTTCCCTGGCCCTGCTGCATTTGATGCAGTCCAGGATATGGCTGGATTTCTGGGCTGCACTTGCAGCATTGTTGACTTCTGTACAGCTTTTTGTCCAGCAGCACCCCTAAGTCCTTCTCCACACGGCTGCTCTCAAAAAGTCCATCTCCCAGACTGTACGCATGTCTAGGATTGCCCTGACCCAGGTGCAGCACCTTGCACTTGGATCTGTTGAACCTCATTAGTTCTCACAGACCCACTGCTTCAGCTTGCCAGTGTCTTCCTAGATGGCATCCCTTCCTTCTGTTGTGTCAGCTGCAGCACTCAGCTTTGTGCTGTCTATAATGCTGCTGAAGCAACAGCAGTTTTTCTAGTTAATTAATTAGAATAATTCTAGAAAGGCAGTCTATCCATGCTACTGTTGCAAAACTACTGAATATTCAGCTACAACTTTGTACAATTTTCAAACACTCTTCAGCCTAAGAACTAATCAGGCTGGTGAAACAACTTTGTGCACCATCAGATAAAGGAAGGGAAAACGCAAACACTGTGTGCCATGATATAACCTAATCTTCTGCCTATACTTTTCAACAGTGCCTATCAAAGAGTGTTTAAGCACTATTAACCTGTATGAAATAGCACCACTTCATAGCACTTCCTAAAGATCTATACAGGCTTGCTTTTACAGGCAGGACAGAAGGAAAATAGAATGAAACTGATAAGGATTTAGGGCAGGAGAACACGAGGCTAAAAGGGATCGTAAAGGAAAAGTCAAGCTGAGAGTTAAACATAGAACATGCGAAGTACAAGCATCCACTACCACAAGTTGTTCTTCACAATCTGCAGTGAAACCCAAGATTTGTCCCTCCTCTCTGTTCCCCTTCCACCATCAGTATCTCTGAAAGTGAAGTATACACCTCCTCTCCACCAAATCCTGTTCTCCCAAAACAGATAACCTAGTAGTACAGGTTTTTCATTAACTTAAGGGCATAAGTTCACAGAGCATCTCTAACAAGTCCCAAACTTGGTGTTGACCATAAAAGCATCCAAACACCACCAGTTCTCCCTACTTCCCCAAATTATATTTTTTCCTTCAAAAATTTTCAGGACAACAATCCTAAGCAAGGATATAGATACACAAACGTATCTATAATCATAGTAAAAAAATACAACTAAGTGGTCTATGTAACTCGTTCTTGACCTGTTGTCTACATGGCTTTGTCATTAGTTACGTGACCACACAATGTATTTTCCAAAGGAAATTCTCTGTTCCTGACTCAGCTTTACGGATGTCTCACTCTGGGGACCAGCTGTTTCATGTTCTGCAGGTTTTTGCAGCTGTCCTCCTTCATCTGCTGTGGCAGCTGGAACGCAGGCCATAAATTATTATGTTAGTAGTTAATATCATACTCTGAAGAAATGAACTCCACCCTTGACTGTGTCTATATTAATTAAATCACTATTAAGTCAAATTTTTTTGGAGATTGCAACCACCTGTCCATGTTTTTCTCTCTAGACCGTCCCAGCCTGGTGTCTAATTTGAGACCTAACATTCTGGTGTAAAAGGTTTGATTAGCTCCAATCAAAATAAAGTGAAAACATTACATTTGATAACATTAAAAATTCCTAAAGCACAGGTCCTGGGTACACTGGTTATCAGCTTTAATGAAAATAAACAATAACAGCAATCTGTACTTTAACCTTTTCTCGTATTCGTTATTTGCAAAACATGACAGCATCAGAGACAGTGTGAGTCCCACTTGATTTAAGTGACCATCAGTTACCAGTAACAGGTGTTGTTTTGAACACAAAAACAGGCCAGAACTTAAATATTAAGCAGCAAAACTGCTAACACAGAATATGTAATCTATTAAAATTAGTTACAATTACAAGATAGGCAGTATGATATCTACTTCTAAAGCCAAGAGCAGCATTTGTGAAGAGTAACAATTCCTACTTTGTTACTATTTCAACACAGAAAAAAATACAGCTGAAGGTGCAGCTATGAAAATCTATGTGAACAGAATATGGCAAGGACAAACTCGCATAACCACGAAAATGCACACTTTTCCAATTAATCCCAACTTACTGAGGAGGCCAACAAAATAATCAGATGAACAGCTACATATAAACAGCTGTAAATGAAAACCACATGCAAAAACTCCTGAAAGGGTACATGAAAATTTAGTACTGATTATATCAATTAAAAATCTGAATAGAGAGTTAAGAGAATAATCAGAAAACCAATTATTTGCTTACCAGATTCCATACAATAATTAGAAAAGCAGTCCAAGTATCTGTTCAAAATGGGTCTCAGACCCTTAGGACAAGTTTTGTTCTTAGGTTTTTACCAGTACCAGATGACTAAGTATCTAATCTCAGCTCAAAATGAGCACAAACCTATCTTCATTCTTTTGCTTTCTATTTATACCTTTTTATATCACTTTGCTGTCTCCTGCAAAGCCAAACTTTTAGGTGTAGGACAAAGAACCACATACATGAACTGCAAGATGGTTTTGTAGACTCAATCATTCTTAAAAGGCAGGGGAGTCAAAGATCTTCATTTCTTATTTGTCATACCTGAAGTCAGACACCCAGAAAAATGAAGACCTATCAGTCAAGATTTCATCTCGAGACCTCTGGAATACAAAGCAGCAAATACAAGTAGTTGATCAAGAAGAAATATCTCATTCAAATCAGTTCAGGATAGAAAAAAACCCTCAACTACTGCACCATAATCAGTTTCTATCTTGGATCCAGTTAGACAAAGAAGATAATTCAACAACTACTTGTTAAAGTGAATGGAGAAAAGGAGCTCATGCCTGACACATCAATTCAGAGACCTTCTACGACAGTTTTTCACAGCTGTAGTTTATGTGGAATCACGCTCTTTTTCCCTGCAAAGTAGTGACTTTATCCACAACTGAGTCTTACTTGGCAAGATTCAGCAATTACTCTTTATCATATCTGCTGAGAACATGACGAGACTCCAGATTCTGGAATCACGGGTGCTAAGGATCCTAATAGTCTGATGCTGACAGAGATAGATTTGGGGGCACCAAATTATTCATGATTCATAACGTTCCAAAGGAAAGACTCCATACTTCACCATCAGCCCTCATTAAAAAGTGGTATTTTAAAATTAAAAATTTGGAAATGAGTGAATCAGTTTCAACTTTTAGGAAAGGCTCACTCTTGCCAAGCCTCCACACCACACACCTGCTCCACTCCAAACAGTAAAGCATAGTAGAGAGGGTGGTAAATGCAACATATGTCCAGGTATACTTTAAAATCACCAAAACTGTAGGATAAGGAGATCAGAGTAACATTCTACAGCAAACAGTTGTTAAAAACTTAACTGAGATCTCTGTTCCACAAGGTTTACTAAAATACAGTCAATTTACGAAATGCAGCACAACAACACACATATTACTGGCAGCAACCCTTGCTAACTTTTACTGGGAAAAGAAATGGCATCTGCATAAGCTCCTGAAAACTAGAAGCTCCTCTAAAACTAGGAAAATAAATGAGAACAAGGAAAAATATTTTATATATGAAAACTTATCTTTTTGTGTCACAAATTCTTACCTGAACTATAACAGATCAAACCCCAGGAGGGAATACTAATTTATCAGCCAATTAAGTTATTATATGTACAAAATAACGTCTAATTTCATAAAATTAATTCCTCAGAGAAGAAAAATTCAATTTAGTCTTTTGAAATATTTTATCTGGTTACCTATTATTAACTTTATCCTTATCTTCTCAGGATTACTTTCATCATTGTAATTGCAGGAAAGCTAAAAGGTTCATCTTTCTGAGGAAGTTTTTACCAACTGGAAATCTATTTAAAGAATAGTGTTGGTATTTTACTAACTTACCAGTTTTTCTTTTTCAAACTTAGCAGAATTGCTGGCTTTGTGTTACCAGAATTTGTGATAACTGTCAGCTCTGAATAGACAGACAGATTCCCTCAACCTCCCTTTCTTTTTTCCCTCCACTTCACCAATTTATGTGTCTACAAAATTTGTCACTGACACACACGTGTTTCTGCCTTTTTCTCTAAATGTTTCCTTGCACCCTAACTATCCAAAGAAAACCTTTGTTCTGAGGACACTGGGTGCCATCTGCTGCGATACACACAATGATCACCTGCACTGATCTGGTGAGGATTTAGCACTGCTTTATTCTTAGCTTCATTCTCTGCTGAAATAGCTGATGCAAATACACATGAACCTAGGCAAGGTTACATTGATTTTAGGGTGTAACACCAATCACTGTGAGTCACTACCAGCAGCTTCTGCACTCTTGCAGTATGCCTCTCTAGAGACAAAGCCGAGCTCGCTCTGCTTTCACGGTGGAACATCCGGAGGATGCGCAGTCACTAGAAAAGGGTGCTGAGCTGAGCACATCCACTGTGGCATGCAGCAGAATTTGCTCCCCCAGGTTTTGGGCCCTGGTAACCATGGCTGTAAACCATCAGCTGGCTCAGAGCACAGTGAACCAGCTGGCCTCCCTGCGCAGAAGACCATGAAGTCACACTCAATAATCATAATCTCTTGCAGTCAGTGGTAAACGCTCGTGACATAACTGGATGGTAAATGAAGCATAATAAAAGCTATCAAACTGAGACAGATACAGCAACACAGGGGACAGTTAGCTCCCACCTGTGCACTTCAGCACATTTTGCTCTGTTATGATTTCCTATTCATTCTTCACCAAGCAAACAAAACAGTATCTCAAAGCCAGAACTGCATCCTCTGTTTTCACATCCATTTCATACGCATTAATCAAGACATGGATATCACAATTCTCAAGTGTACAAGTAACTGTTGCTGAAACAAATATTTTAAAAATCCTTTTAACTGAGACAGAAAGGAAGAGTGAGAAAAGGACTGCACACGGTCATTCCTACTTCAACACTCGTGTTCCATTTTGGTACCAATGTCACTCATCTAGATAATTAAGTGTAGAATCCCTTTTCTGAAAGCTGATTTACAGGATCTGAAAGAGAGATGATGACAAGTCTTACTGTATGCTATACTGTATTCTATTCCTGGAACAAAATTGTTAATAATGATTTTAATTTTGAAAGGAGCGCTTGCTCTCTAGGAAACGAGTCTACATCACAGTGACAACACGAGAGCAAAGTATTCCAGCTCACAGACACCATCTCTCAAGAAAGCAAATCTTTACTAACTACAAAGTTTGATTTATACCCCTCCCTTTTCTTATTTTAAAGGGATGTCTATTTCTCAGCTCGTAGATGTTGCTATATTGCATCCCTGGGTAATGGTTCCAGAAACAGACTGTTTTCCTGGTGTGTGGACTCTAATAAAGTTGCTTTACTGACAAGCATCCAAGTCAATCAATGACTAATATCTCATACTGTGACAATCTGACCTATGAAGAGTCACAAACCAAACAAAAAAACCCAAAACAAACAAACAAAGAAAAACACACACACAAAAAAAAACCCCACACACCAAACCACCAGACCAAGAAACAACCTCTCCTAAAATGGGTTGATACTTCCTGGCCTAGGTACAGTTCAGAGTAAGAGCTACAAATTCCAGTAAGTACTAAGGATGTCCTTTCCTTTCCTAAGGTTTGCATAGCACAAAAGCCCTTACAAGTCCTTTCTCCTCCAGTGTGGCCACAATTTGTTTCCAGCATATCGTTGGTACCAATACAGGGATAGAACTTCCCCTGTGGTCTCTGAGCTACTCCCACCGGCTCTTTTCATGCTGGCCATACTTGGCACACTAGTACACAGTCATCACCATGCCTCATGACATGCCACAAACATCAGAGTTGAGTGAGACCCCAGTCTGGAAGAGGGGGAAAGAGGGTATTTAAGCTCCTATCTCTAAACTTCCAGTTGCTTCCAAGTGGTCTGGAGTGCAACTCAAAACTAATTTAATTTTTCTTGTAACACGTGTTGGACTGTGTCACTAATTTGATAAAAGGATTATTAAAAAAAAAAGTTCATCATTTTGCTAGCATTTGAGATCCTTTTCTCAACACCATTAATATTCCTTTACTCTTTCACTGCAGTTGCTTCTCCCTAAATTAATGATTTAGTAAAAGAATTGCAAGGAGCTGTTCTGGTGCCTTCAAAAAGTCATCCAGCTCTCAAACCTCCACAGAATACTATTTCTCCATAGGCTGGCTGATCATTAAGTCGTGTTTAAGGGAGAAACAAAAGCAGCTTTTCAGGAGCAAAAGTTAAAATTTGCCTAAAATTAATAGGCTTTGTTTTCACAACCCTGATATTAATCATCTAGAAAGCCTTTCACATTCACACACATTCCTGAAGATGCTCTTGCAACTATTGCTCCTGCTTTAAAGGTACTGCTGCAGGGCTGGACAGGAGAATCACAAGCAGAGGGATTATTACTAGACATCCACACCAGAGGTGCTCATCAATTCCTGCCTCACCACCACTCTTTTGCTTATGTCCCAGGCCTCTTCAGCAGCCAGTCACCCACAATCTCCCTTCACTCTAAGCCCAGCTGCTGGCATTGTTGGCAATTACCCTGCACAATCCCTCCTTCTCAACCCTGGGACCTTCTGACATGCAGCCTTTTTGGCCCCAACCCCCAATAGGATAGAACAAACTCCATCAGTTTGGAATTTCAGACCTCAGATTAAAGCCATTCAAAAGACAGCTGAGCACCTCATCAAATAAAGTATCATTTCTTCAAGCTTTCAAATAACTAGTAGGTGTTTAATGAATTTGCTTCCTTATCAGCTAATTTAAAAATACCAAGTAGATCATTACTTGAATCTATTACGGTTCCTGTATATTAAAAAAAAAAGGCAAATGGAAGTTCCACAGATAAAATCGAACACTATGTTTGCCAAGGGAAAAACAAGTTTAATCTACTACTGAAATATAACATTTAAAAGTACACACCCAAGAAAGGGTTTTCCTCACCCCAAATGACCTATTAAAAATATCAATTGAATGACCTAAATGATATTATGACAAAGAGTTTAACACAAAGTTAAAATAGTTCCCCCTAAAATAATGTTTTGCTTTTGTGTGTAGCGATATATACCATGTATATTTTTGTGTAAGTACATCTACATATATTTACACACAAGATGTTAATGTTGCCTTTCCAAAGCTTCTCTAGACAGAAGTACTTAAACACAACATAAGCAAACATGGTCATTAACCCTCATGTCATTTAAAGACTTCCCACAATTACTAGTCTTTTACACTAGTAAATGTGCTTCATGAACTGCATTCACTACTGCTATATGAAGAAAACAAAATTTAAGCTAAACCCATCAAATATTCATTGTATATTTCTACAGGAAATTTTGACTCTAATAACCTGGAATATGCCCTGCAGCATGGATCTTTTAGGTATTCAGATTATTTGAACTTTAGCCAAGTAAAGACAGCACAAAATAATTATATTGAAAACTACAGTCCAGACTATAAAGTCATACAAGGGCTAGAGAGCAACAAAGATTCTTTTAACAGTTCACATGTTTGAACAGATAAGCAAGCATGTAATTCTCAAGCAATCCTTGCAAGACATACAGCAGTTTCCATTTTAAGTGACTGTCACATGCAGTCAAGTATGCAACACCAAGAAAGGAAGTCAAAAACCTTAGAGGAAGACAGTAATTTGTAGCAAAAAGCTTGAACAATTCCTTTTTTTTTTCTTTTGATCCTATGATTGTGCAACATTCAAATTGAAATGTACCCAGTTGAATGCTCCACAGCCTTCCAAAATCCTTCTGGAAAAAAACCCTAAAAATTCAGTAATATTTTTTTCATCATTATGCCAATCTTTTTTAAATGGTAAATTTTGTATTACTATACTGCTAAGCTCTTAAAAACATACTGGTATACCAGTGCAAAGAACTTGATCTAAAAGTGCAGATAAACAAAAAGTAAAAATAAACAAACTTCCCCTAATAAGAATAGGTTAAAACAAAAGGTTTAAAGAAAAAAGTCAACTGCTTATTTAGATACTGATCTTAGAAGACAAAACAAAAAGTTAGTAAGCAACAGACTTTATAAGAAAGCAAGAATAATTTTCAGCAACTGTTCATTTTTCTGTATTTTCCATTCTTTTCATTTTTCACTTAGACCACCAGCTTCATACTTTGCCTTCGACCATTTAACTCGCATGCAATCCCATGTAAAAGCCAAGCTCCAGTGTCCTTTCAGTGGAACACTGAAACAGGCTCCAGTATCAGTTATGCATAAATTTGCAAAGGATTCTAAAATGACTGCCACTAGCAACCACCTAGACCACTGTTAGAGTGATATTGATGGATTACTGCATGCTGCATTTCTATCACATACTCCAACCCAAAGTGGGGAACTGAATACTGGGTGCAATCATCCTTTTGGAATCACCTTTTGTGTCTTCTGAAGCCTACTTTATCCATACAAGCAAGCAAAAATGACAACCAGTTGAAAAAAACGTTTTTCTTCAGACAATTAAACTGTTCACATAGAAGGCATGGCAACAGATTCAGTAAGCCACATATTTTTAGAGCAGTGCTTATGGTAACCCTTTCCAGTGCTCCAATGTAACAGATCCTCCTAAACCAAACAGGCTGTGGTCTTTGTCCAAGGGAAGACGTTCATTTACTAGTTTGGTTTCATTCAGAGTTAAAGACAGGGTCATCCCACAGACCAAAAAAGAAAACCATCTTAAATTACCGTTTGACACACATACTGTGTAAATCTAACCTTATGAGGAACCATAAATCCACCACAATAAAATAAAAGCTTCCAGGCTTCTCTAACTCTTATATAACATAAGCAGGCATGACATCAGAGATCCCTGGGGATAATTCACTTTCCTGTTTTTGACAAAACACATAAAAAGCTTTTTGTCCTTGACAACCACATTTATTTTCCAAATATATGCATTACACATGTATTTTCTAAAACACCATATTCATGAATATAAAGGAATAAAGAGTTCAACCTCCACACAGGATTGGATATAGCTTTTTTTGTTAATTTTCCTTTAAAATGTCATTTAAAATTAAGACTAAAAGAAAGTCGGTTCTAAGTAAGACTTTACTGGTTTTTGGGGTATGAAAATACATCAGAAAAATATGGATAACCACACAGGACCGACAGGAGTTTAAGAGCACTAGGTGTTCCATCACCACGTGACAAAGATGGCTGTGTTACATCCATTACCGATATCACCTCAAAAACTGCAAAGGATGTCGGAAGCTTTCAATATGAAATGCAGAAGAATTACATATAAACCCACAGAGAGCTCCAAAAACCTAGCAGGGAACAGAGTACAACTATAGAAACCTTGTACTCTGTAATATTTGTTCATTTAGCAATGGCATTCTCCTTTTCCATATGGGAATGTACACAAAAACACGAGGCAAAAACCAGACCAGCAGTACAAAAACTATTATTCTACATCTAAAATACTTCAAGTACTAATTACGATGAATAAAACAATGTAGAAAGGGACAAAAACCTACCTGCAAAAACATGCAGTTACTCAGCAGAAATCTGCATCCTGCATGATTGCAACACTTGTGGTTTAGAAAATAATAAAAATAGATATAAATATTTCAGTTGATTCATTTCTTGTGAGTGCTGTGCTATGAGTGGGTGTTCAGGCTGGATTTCACAGGACTTAAACAGAAGAACTCTTCATAAGCAGAAAATCAAGAAAAGTTACTTAGAAATTCTCTCAGCAATGACCAACAGGTAGATGAGACCCTTAGGTTTGAGGATGTAGGTACATTATGCTCTACAGTCCTCTCACAGATCATACAGTCAAAGCACCTGAGAGCATCCAAGTAGACAGCACTTCAGTTTTAAACATAGCCACACCAGTCACTCACTGAGGGCAGAGAGTTATCTCCAGCAACTATAACAGGAAAATCATACCTACCTGGCCACCTACATCAACTCTTCAGGCGTGATTGTGAAAGTCTCTGCTCATTGTGTGAAGCAACCTACACCAACTTGCAATACCAGGGAGATGCAAATAAGCAATTCGAGTCATGAATCCAGACAGTCAAGCTGGCAAATCAGGATACAAACTGAGAGGAGCAAGCAAGGTGGCAGCGACATCTAAAAACACACTTTGCAATTTAAATAAGAATCAGTCTATTACAAGCACACATATGCCAGCAGCACTGGCACTTCATCCATATATCTTTAAATCTAAGAAGAAAATTTAGATGGATGGCTGGATACTACCAGCTGTCTCAAAGCATAAGTAAACTTTGGTGTGTTTGACCTGCCTACCTGTCCATGCAGGTCTTTTATCAACTGCCTTTCTAACCCAAGACCCAAATTACTCCTTACAAGATTTATTCACTTTTCTCTAAGTTGGGCTACAACAACTCACAGATACCACAAAAATAAGCCTCCAGCCAAACATCCCAAACATAGTCCATCCAGCATCTCCATTTGAGGTTTCTTCACTATCATCTAAGGAAGTGTGATGGAAAAATCTTTTTGCCTTATGTCATTTTTTTCCTCCAGGCATGGTCAGTAAAAGGAAATATCTACATCTGTTCCTGGTTCACATGCATGAAAAACATTTTATAAAATGAAAAAAAATTGAAATCATTTAAATTCCAATACTAAAGCTTCAAAAGTAAATTACCTACAGAAAGTACATGTGTGGGTGTATTCCTGTTTCACTGCATCAACAGCCTTAATCAGGCTTGCATACTATTTCTGATTATGGTTCATTACATAAAATCACGTTGATAACAGTTCAGCAAGAACGTTCCTTAACCCTTCCTGAAAAAAGCAAATACCATTCTTGCACCAGTTTTCACCCTTGCTGTCTGTGTGTGGGGGTGACTTTCTCTGGTCACCCCTGACTTTGTGGAAGCCATGACAGCCGACTGTAAACCACAGGAAGCTCCTTGAACTCTCCATCAGTAAAAAGGCTGCAGATCCTCCCTATGCTGAGTATGGTGACTCCTGAGCTCCACCTGTCCCTGCAGGTCCCCCCCAAAAACCAGATTTTGAAGACTAATGCATGTCCCTGCTCACATGAAGCCAAAATTATTCCAATTGCATTGCTGAAGCCACATACCTCCTGCTCATAAACTGAAGGCCCTGCTCAGAGTTCTGAGGAGCAGTTAGGAATACAAACACTACTTTGAAGCCAAATATGCCTTTTTTGATTCACAGGGCTGCATTTTCTTAAGCACGCAGTTTGTTTTTTGGTTTTGTGTCTACTCTTCTATTACTGCAAAATGGGGATTTTATCAATGTAATTTATTTTCTGTTAGCCAGATCAATATCTGAAAACTTGCTTGAAAATACCAGCAATTGTGAAGCATAGCTTATAATTTCTCGGTAGGATTTCTGACCAGAAAAGGATCATACCTATGCTCCACAATCTGCTTGTTATATTTCGAGATAAACTGGATCTTGATTTCACCCTGCAAAGACTAGATGATTTTGCACCTCCTTCAACTGAGAAACTTTGCTCAGTGATAAAAGCAACCCACCTTTCCATACTGGAACATGGAGGTTTTTTTCTAGAGAAAAGCTGTGGGAAAAATAGTTGTTTTTTATTACAATTTCAGTAGCTGATTCAGTGAACAATCTAATGCTAGCACTACTCAGTTTTCACCATAATGCAAAACTTTATCCTCCCACTAAAGAAATCCTCTTCAGTAATTACATGAGTTTAAGTCTCTAGGATTTTACAGAAAGATGCCAATATAATTAAGCTGTTTTATGTGAACATATGTGTTTGGAGGAGGGTTGCAGGAAAAGGAAAAAAATGAAAAAAAATACCCCATCAGCTCAATTTGCATTGTAACCCTCAGGAAATCAACTCTATTCTACCATAAGCACAGCAATGTGATTAGAGCAGAAAAAACTATTTCAACTATTTGAGCTGGTTGCACAAAACAAAAGTTACACCTAAAAACACTGGACAGCTAAATCTACAGATAGTTTTTTTCACTACTTTGTACTTCATGCCAACCATACAGCCATCCTTTCCCAAATTCAATGAGTCAGCTTTTGAAGTAGTAAGACATGGCTCAAAATAAGATCACAGTTTTAAAACTGCCCAATGAGCATGGATTCTGAAGACCACAGAAGTGCTTCAAAATACTAACTTTTATTATAAAAAATATTTGGCTTCCTTCCAAGTAAAGTACTTAGACCAGTTTCTGCTCCTCTGTACGTTACTACAGACTTGCCAGAATTTCCACTGAGGATGAGCACTCATTCTAGTTGAAAATCTCTCTGAAATGAAACACAAAATTTCTGATACTCTTGAATGGTTCACTTCAGAAGAGGAAGTAAATTTTTGGTGAATCTTTTCTTTTTTATTAGGACAAAAAAATACAAGTACTGGAAGAAATCCTACAGTGAAACAAAACAAAACAGATTTTTAAATCTTTAGTCTGTTTTAGAAGTTCTGAAAGGGGTGTGGGGGAACTTGTGTGCTGGAAAGTCATGGTGTGTCCAGTGAAATATTACAAACAGTTCTCATACCACAGA
Organism: Trochalopteron elliotii; assembly: GCA_024734555.1. Classification (NCBI taxonomy): domain Eukaryota; kingdom Metazoa; phylum Chordata; class Aves; order Passeriformes; family Leiothrichidae; genus Trochalopteron; species Trochalopteron elliotii. The sequence continues at coordinate 895,338 of JANPWX010000059.1, forward strand.
AACAAAAACTCTATAAAGCAACCAACAAATATGCATTATTAGTTATAAATCATAACCATGACTTATGGATGCCAGAACTTAGCTAAAAAATGGTCAGGTAAGTTCATATACAAAAAACGTCATCAGGGGTTTCAACATGAAGTTGAGGAAGTTCCTCAGTCAGACTTCTGGAAACTTGAGGAAAACAACAGGAGATGTGCAACTACTTGTTTGCTCTTACCTTTCTCTTCCATACAAACAGATACAGCACTTGCCTGATTCAGAACTGCTCTTGGTTATGTTCTTACATAAGACAAAATTACCAAGTTTTATTAGTAAGAGAAATGAGCTTAAGGGAATAGAAGTTTTGTATCCCAGCTCAGATGAAATGCAGGAGCAAAGCCCTTGAAGACTTGAAACTTGCACTGGTCCAAAGTTTCAGTTAAACTTGGCCATTACTTCTGTATGGCACATCTGTCTCCCAAAATCCACGTTACTCTACTGCAATGGCTTTTAAAAAGGATCATTAGGTTGGAACAGCCCATAAACTAAAACAAATGAAGAAACAGACAAGAAACAAAATAGAAAATGTTTGCGAGTTGTTGTTAGTACAGCCTAAGGCAGCTTCTGGAAACTAAATTACTTTCAAAAGTAGGTTGACTTCAAAATACTTATTTAAGACCTATGGCTTGAGACATCAACTATTCACAAGGCTGCCTGTCAAATTACAAAAAATAAGCATTTTCATGTTTTGCTAATTTGCAAGTATACGCAATCAGAGCATGAGGACTACCACCTAACAGGTTATTTTTAAAGCTAGCTTGAAGACTTCTATCACAGCAATTGCTCTAACAAAAAACTCTTTCCTTGAAACCCCTGTCTTTATTGAATCTAAAACATGAGCATTAAAGTCAAGTCTTTTCTGAATTGCCCCATAAAGGAGACTTTGGGTCTGCCCTCACTGGTTATAGATCAAATCTACAAAACCACACTCTCCAAACCACCATTAATTAGCTAGAGTGGCACTCTCCACCCACAGCTCACAGAAAACCTTTTGACAAAGCCATGGGAGATAATAGGATAATGGAAATCAAAAACAGAAGAATGGAAAGGCACAAGATAATTTTAGCAGGCAGAGGATCTGAATAATAAGAAAATAAACAGTGAAGGAAAAGAATGTGCCTCGAAAGACAAGAAACTTAATATCTTCTTTTCCTTAATGGTATTCATCCATTCATTTATCACAGTTATGAAACTACTACAAAGCCTTTTTTCTAAAACAGAAGAGAAAGCTTTGATTTCAAGGTGAAAAGTACATTATATACCATCAACAGTACCTACCTTAAACTGAAAAATCTGCATGCACTGGGAGATGCTACAGAGATGTGCACTGCTACTATGCAACAGTACTGTATAACTGATAATTAAAAAAAAAAGAAAAAGCAGCTTCTGATTCTGACATATTCTAAATTAACTGTGCAAAGAGGGCACTGGGAACAGGCCAGTATCGCCATTTTTCAAACCACATTTTTTGAGAATCAGTATCATAACTTCCCACTCATACAGTCATTGCATCAACTCCCACTAACTCTATCTTACTTAACTTCAAGAAGAAAAGTCATCAGTTCAAAGCATGTCAAGAGAAAATATTTTAGTTGTGAGTATATGTGGAATGAGAGCAAAATAGGAAAGTACAGGGAGAGAAAAAAATGCAGAATGTTAGGCTGCATAAAAGTCACATGCAAAGAAACTGGGATGATGCTGCATTAGTGCTAATACGTATGAAAATTAAATCAATGCATCTCCTTCCACTGCTCCTGCAAATCATCGTTTAGGTATTAAAGCATCTGGGAATCATGGAATAACATTCCTTGAAGTACATCACAATCTCAATTACATGATGCTAAAATTCTCAAGTTCATTACACTTCACGGACTGAATATGATGATTATTGCCGCTGTGAGAATTAAGTTTTTGCAATCCTGGTTACATCTGAAATCTTTGTGAAAACTATTCACCTTCCAAGTACAGACTAAGAAAAAAAAAATTGAGGAACAGAAGAGAGTTTAAATTCTTCAGTTCTTACTTCGCACTGTGTTTTCATCTAAGTTACATACCCAAATTAAAGTAATGCAGTCCTATAGTACTAAAGCATTTGAAAAAAAGAATAAATTATAGAAAGATTGTTTATTTAAAGTATAGCGTCCTGGTTTTGGCTGGGATCATTTTCTTCATAGTGGCTGGTATGGGGATGTGTTTTGGATTTGTGCTGAACACAGAGTTGATGATATAGAGATGCTTTTGTTATTGCTGAGCAGGGCTTACACAGAGCCAAGACCTTTTCTGCTTTTCATACAGCCACACTGGTGAGGAAGTTGGGGGTGCATGGGAGGTTGGGAGAGGACACAGTCAAGGGCAGGTGACCCCAATTGACCAAAGGGGTATTCCAAACCATGTGACATTATGCTCAGTATATAAAGTTGGGGGAAGAAGGAGGAAGAGGGGGACATTTGAAGTGGTGGTGTTTGTCTTCCCAAATCACCATTGCGTGTGAGGGCCCTGCTCTCCTGGAGATGGATGAACACCAGTCTGCCCGTGGGAAGCACTCAGTTAATTCCCTGTTTTGCTCTGCTTGTGTGAACAGCTTCTGCTTTCTCTATTAAACTGTCTTTATCCCAACTCATGAGTTTTCTACCTTTTACCCTTCCAATTCTCTCCCTGATCCGCTGGTGGGGGAGTGAGCAAGAGGCTGCATGGGGCTTGGCTGCTGGCTGGGGTTAAGCCACAACAGTGGTTCAAATGTTTCATTTTTTTCCATTGTATGAACACTATTTTTATTTTGATACACTTTTGTTGCAGTACATTAACCCACAGCCCAAGTGATATACCAGCAGAGCCCAACTCGTATCGAGAGTACCACATTCCTCCCTACCTCACATCTCAAACAAGAGGTCAGAGTTCCCTCTAGGTGTGTCCATGGAAGAGAACAAACACATTGAGAACACAGACTTAAACTGAGCTTCATTAAAGACAGAAGGCAATGCTCAGTGTAGAGATTAAGGAACAGTTGCAGTAACAGAAACAATGAGAACTACTTGTGAAGGTAGTGCAAGTACACCCAGAAAGATTAGCTTCCAGTTCCAAAAACTACAACGTAAAGTTCATAAACAGAAAATTATTTTAAAATACTACTAAGAAAATTATTTCTTAACTGAGTTATGTACCAGCACAGGAGGTACTATATGTACTTAAACTACTGTAAAAACACAACTTTATCATCACTGATAATACAGGAATTTCTACACAGATAGGCCAAAAAAATTAGACCTGCATTTCTGGGAAATGACTCAGCAGGTAAGAAATTACTGTACTGTTTGACTTGCTGGTAATGTGTAGTGCTGTAACAATCTGGTGAGCAGTCTGAACAGATGCTGACTGATAATGAGAAGAAGGGGCAGCAGAAAAATGCTGTGTTTCTAGGGTATTGATCCTTACAAATATGACTTTAAATCAACAACCTAACTGCCAGCAGAGAGGCTGTATTAGCACATCATTCCTGTGGCTAACGATCAATAGTTAATCAGCAGAGGAGAAAATGAGCAGAGAAGCCATTGGTGCATATAGAAAATCACCAGATACCCTGAAATATTTGTGCAAAATTAAACACATTGGTAATGGGAAGACAACAACCCTTTACTAAGAAACAGCACTTTTATGCATGAAAGGGACATGCAAGTTATTTATTACCCAAATCACTATTCAAAGCAGAGCATAAGTAAGCAGGTAGTACTGTACTTCTATATTTTGCAGTTAAAGTCATTTCACATATAGTGAATATTTAAAAATTACTCTTCTGCATTCTTAGATGCTTTGAGAAATTTTTTAAGTCTTTTACAAACACTTCGATGCTGTCAGATAAAATGTTTAAAACTGCCAAGCTGAGGGACTCAACAAGAATGCAGAGTTCCTACAAGTGGCTTTAAAAGCCTTGATTTGGGTAAGAAAAAAATACAAAGATTCTCTTTGCTCCTTCTGGGTATACTCAGACCTTAATTATGACTTAGTGATCCTTTTAATCAAACTCGTTTGTCACACACTACCAACAACTCAATGTCTTCTTTTGAGAAAAGATCATCATTGTCAAGTATCTAAGAACTAACAGGTTAAGAATTACAAATAGAACTTCAGGCTCATAATCACCTGGCTTAAAAAAAATTACTTGTTTTCAACCAGTACTCACTCCACTATTTTCCATAAAAAACCCTTATCAATAGAACAAATTAATATAATTAATCCTCTTGTTAAGCCTATAAAATAAATGCAGGGATAGAATGAAGATCAGATTTTAAGTAGTTTTTTTTGGCTACTGTAACAAAGATGACTTTTAAATCAAATAATTACCAAAACCAAGCAGTACACCAGGCTGTCCCACAGAAGATGTACAAGAGTGAGGTATTAAATTCTTTAAGCAAATGAGAAAAAAAAAGTTCTTATCACTAAAGAGTTCTCATTATCAACGAGCTAGTTTTGGCCAAAGAATACATTACTGTGGTGTGCAATGTGCTATGCACTGCTTCTCTGATGAAGTCACTAGCCAGAATAAAAATAGACAACTTAGCAGTATGGATTTCCCTTCAAGATAGGGATCCCTTCTGGATCTTTTTACTTTATATATATAGGAAGAAAGTAAGACTGTCAGTGAGTAATGGAAGACTGACAAAAATCTACTGTGAAACAATCCCCAAGTTCATCTTCCATTTAAGAAGAAAACATGCAGGTATATCCAATGTAATCACATACATTTATTTTCAAGTGTCTTCCCATTACCTCAAAATCTCTATGTTATTGCCTTTTTCTCCAAAATCAAGGGACAAAGTTTTTTCTATATCCTTGATGTACACAAGTATTTATTGTGTACATCAAGAATACAGAATGCATTTTGCATACATTAATAAATCAAGAATACTAGAGGGTTTCCTGTGAAGCAGAGACAGACAGACGTTAGTCACTGGCTCTATTAACCTGCAGAGCAACTGGGCTTCCCTTCCATGCTCCTTCTCATGAACGCATGCAGGAATGTATCAAAGATTTTCACAACAGAAAACAGAATGATTCTGATTCACTTCCCAAGTAAAAACTGAAAATATAAACATGAAAACCAAGTATTTAAGAGATGGAATAATGAGCTGCAAATGTAGCTTCCTCCTCCTCTACTACTTCCAAATTATGAGATTGAGTTTTTTATTCTACTACATAAGGTGCCAGAATGCAGAAGAATTGGGGCATTAATCATCCTACAGATCATTCCACCTTCATTTTTAGTATTCCTATACTACATTTTCATCACTAGTTCTACCTACTATGTCAGCAGCAGGAGAAGAGTCATCAGAAAACAGTGGTATTTCAACTAGTTATGGCTGTGTTAATGAAGAACTTGCAGCAAGATGGAAAACCCCAACTGAAACTGGAAAACAGCACAAAATAAACTTTTCTCTGCCTTTTGCAAAAGGTTATTCTTTGGCCTGATGTAGTAAGGGAGAGGGAATTTGCTACAGAGATTCAGGAGACTGAAGCATAAGTCCTGCGCGCCATTAAAATCCTACTGAGCACATTCACATGTGAAATCCCAGTAATGCACAGAACTTGTGCTGGCCATCCCATTAATGTTGAAAGTTACAACACAGCAAAAGCTTTTATCTGTTACCCCATAGCTCTAGCAATCAGAGAGAAACAAATAAATAGAATACACTAACATGACCTACACCTCCAAATTTTTCCAAGCAAAATGATGTTTCTGTGATTCCTTACAAATTGAGAACTTACAGAGTTCCATAATTTGCATGGTCGTGGAGTTAGCTGCTCAGATCAATTATTTAACCAATGCTGATATGCTTTAACAACTGCTTTTCATTTACAGAAGTTAAGGCAGTTATGAACTGGAAGACAGCATTAAGCCTAATTAGCTTTGATCCCATCACCAAAAAGAGCTGGATCATCACTCTGCTGAAGATTTCTCAACTTAAGAGTTTAGGAGATCCCCTGTAGAGAATTCTTTTGAGTTCCTGTCTTGTGCTGCCATGAGCTTCCTGAATATCCACATCTGTGTAACACGCTTCTCAGAGAAGCCTAAGAAAAACGGAATCAATAAAATTATAGAAGTCTCCTGTCAAATAATTTGTCCTGATCATAGTACTCACAAAAGGAGGAACAGTTTGGGTAAACTGCAGTTTGAGTAAATCAGGAACACACCACATAAGGAGGCTGTGTTCTGCTTTGTACAGTCTTTTCCTCCCTTTTCTTGTCTTTCTTAAATTCAGTGGGTTTTATGTTTTGGGTTTAGGTTTGGGATTTTTTTTAAATTGCATTCCAACAGGGATAAATCAAAGGTAACTGAGGAGTTCCTATGAAACCAAGCTGAAGGCTCCAACTTTCAAGGTAACTTAAAAGAATAAACTCCTGAAACACCACTGGTCCCAGTGGAACAAACTGGACTAAAAAAAATGGACAAAACAAACATTGGTAAGAAGAGAACATAAAGGATGGAAAGACACTAAACCATCACCTCCCACCCTGCAGCCCTGACTCACATTACCAATGGTTGCTGAGACCAACAGGCCCCATTTATTAGTACAGTTCTGGTGCTCTCCTCTCCCGAGCAGATGGATCTGTACATCCTTTCTGTACATGAAAGATGAGAGCTGGAACCAAGCCTGCAGACGTTTGGCAAAGCAAGCAGCAGCAGCAGCACATGTAGCCACTCAAGACTGCAAAGGTCTAGATTTGACCCAGCTGTTTCTCAGTTAATGTCTAGACTACTTCTCACTAAAGCACCAATTTCACTATTTACTCCATACCAAGAACTTTACACCTGTCATGGATGGAAACCAGCAGCCAGTTAATATCGAAAATGTTGGTGGATGGCTCTTTTGGGTTTTTTTCCCTTTTGGAGTGAGGGAGAAGTAGTAAGAAAAAGGGACTGATGGATAGGTAAATCTAGTCACAAAAGCCTCACTTCCTTAGCAAGCAGATTAAATGCAGTACCCCTACAAGAGATCTCCTTGAAAAATAAACCAACAGACTAAGAAAAGGATATACATAGTGAAAATTCTTGTATGTTGACAAAGAACAGAAACTTCAAAAGGAATACTTGTCAAAAGACCCAATCTAACAGTGCACGAGGTAGGCCAGGAAATCTTCACATGACAGGGCTGCTTTTCACATGTCTTTAAACGTGAAGCCAGTAGCTGCTAATTGGTAAGAATGGAGGAGATCCCACCCAACACCTGCTACAGCAATTCGGTTTAATAGCAGTCCTTCAGTAGCTTTGACAATTACTCCCACACTCCCCTGTGAGAGACTAATGGTTTGCTAAAAATAAAACAGAGATTAGCGTCTACAGCGAGCTGTGAAGATCGCCGCTATTCGACAGAAGGCGATATGCAACAACCTTGTGAGCTGATGCCCAGACTTGAAAGGATTCCATCCTGCACCTAGAGATTTGGGTGCCCGGCTAAAATGGCAGGATGCAATAGTACTTTTTGCTCATTTTATTATTTTCTACAGCCTGCATCTTAGCACACAGTAATAATGTTCATACTTATGCAGTGGGGAATAATCAGTACCAACCTCAATCTGTGTATAGCAGCTGCTAAAAGCTGAAGTTGCCAAGAAACCTAAGATGACAAAGCAAAATACACACACACCCCACACCTCCCCCCCAGCTGTACCAGCAACTAGTGACATTTTCACTAGTATGTGAATCTTTAGCAAGCAGACCAAGACTTACCAAGTAACAAGGGCAGGGAAGGATGGGAAAAAGAGCAGAAAATACCTTCTAAAATTTTTCTGAATATGATATATAATATGGTTGTCCAAACCATCAATCAATAGCTTGTGTGTAGGATGAAGTAAGAAAGACCATATTGGTCTTCCAAAAGAATTGCTCTTATCTGTTTTAAAATACAGGAACTAACAGACCACAAAAGCCGCCAATATAAAAAAGAAAGCACTTTTTAAAACCACATACTTACCTAGTTCTGTAAGAAAATGTCTGACTCCACGACAAAAAAATTACACAGATTAAGTTTTGTCTAATGTTAAACACTAAGAAAGCCATCTAAATTTATAAAGGGAAAAATTTAATCTTTTGTCAAACACAGAAGGAAGAAAAAGGTCTCCATGTGATGAATAAGATACTGTGTAGAGAAAAAAGCCTCCCAAACAACCCTGACCTTGTTTTATGGAAGCAAGCCAAATTAATTCCATCCTTCAAATCTACAAGACGCTGGTGTCACACAGAAGAAACACTTTACATTAATTATAGTTGCTCTCAAAAGAAAGTAGCCATCATTTGAAATGATTACTGTCTTACTTGGTCAAATGGGTTAGATGAAGAAAAGACATCAAAAACTACAGGTCTGGATTCCTCCCTTAGAAATAACAAGGCAATTTCTGCCTGCTAGGAGGACAAGAATAGCCAAAACTCCATTTGTTTTTCAGTTGTGTGAAAAACATTTTAAAAAGATAAGGAGACATCACGGATGAGGCCACTTGCAACAACTATGTCTTCCTCTACAAGTAAGATACCACCAGATATCAGGTGGTGATATCAGAAGGTGAGATGAGACAGAACACCCGAAGAATATACAGACAACTCCGTAAGAAGAGAAAGATTCATGGCTAAGAGGCAACAGAACTGTAGCCCAGAAGTTCCTTCCCTTCAGCCTTGAGATGTAATGACCAACACCTTGATTTAACAATCATTACTTAGGAACAATATCCATCACTTTCAAGTCACATTTTCTCTACTGCCTTTTTTTTTTGGTTTCATAGCCACCAAATATTTTCCATTATCTCCAATATAAATATTTATTAAACAGAAAACAGTTCAAAAATCACCAGAAACACGATAATTAAAATTTAACATTAATGCATATAAAAAGGGGATCTTTCATTGTGTGCTTCAGTTGAAAGATGAAGGTATTACATGATATGGAAGTGAAGTTTCCAAATGAGGATGTAAAGGTTTCAATCCCACAGAAACTATTGGGTCATTTGTTTATGCCTCAGCATTTACACTCAGACAAGACCCACCAAATAAACTGCAGAAGTATGATACCAATGTTTCTTAGGCAGTGAAGACCTCTATTGATCTCTTCAGTCTCCATTAAGACATCATGGAGGAGGCTGAAACTCTAGTTGAAACAACCACAGTTGCAACTGTAAAGCACAAATTCCACACAATTCTTGTGTAAATCAGGAGGCAAACTGAAGCAGTAAAATAATCAAGTTTTAAGGCTAGCTTTTATATTTCATGATTTTCTTTTCGAAATACCTTCCACTGAAATGACAGAGATAAAAATAAGGAAACCAGAGCATCAAAAAGCCATTAGTTAAATGGTCTGCAAGGTTAAATGCATCTCTATAAAAAGAACCTGCATACAGTAATTCCTATTAGAGCAAATTACATTTTACCAGAGAGAAAGAAATAATTAAGACCAAAATGGCAAATGTCACTGTTACCACAGAAATTTCTTTTCAGACTTCTGTGAAGAAAAATATCACCAGCTTGTTCACAATGAAGGCCTCCCACATGATTATGTGGCACATGTGAAAATAATTTGTTGATTCTAAAGCTTGTATTGATGCACATAATCTGCCTTTGTCTCATAAAATACAGATGATATGTGCAAAGAAATTTCCTTTATTGTATTTTACTATCATTCGAAGAGTGTTCCCAAATTCTGTTTTACACGGAAAAGTAAATGGCTACTGAATATACTAGTTTATAGTATAGTATCACATTTTCTTTTAATCAACTGAGACTCATTTTAGTATTTAACACAGTGGAAGACATGTTTTTATTTCAAACTTGATTGCAATACTGCAGAGTGGCACAGAGCAGCTTTTGACACAGGTACTGCATGGGCCAATGAAGGCTGATGCACAGCTGGGTCTGCTCTTCACCAATCAGGATGGCCTGGCTAGGGATGGCCACGGCAGCCTTGGCTACAGTGACCAGAGGGAGGCGGTTAAGAACCTGAGGGAAATGACAAAGATAAGTAATACAGCACACAAATCTGGACTTTGGAAGAGGTGCTATGGGAAACAGAGACACCTTTGGCTAAATTGTAAAGTCCTGATTGAGTCCACAGCAAAATAAAACTTGATACAGAGGGAGGCAGAAGCAGGCATCCACTCACAAGGAAGAATTTGGAATCATCATCCAGGCACAAAGGCAGTATCAATAAATTCATATATCACCACTACATGTAACCACCATTAATTTAAGACATATAAACAGCTTGAGATGAAAAAAAAAAAGTCACTGTAGTAAGTGGATTAAGACATAAACCAAAATGCTGACAGATCCAAAAGAATTTAAGAGCAACCTTGCATATTACTAATCCTTATTGCTAGAAATTACTCTAGTTTTTTTTTTCCATAATTTCTTTCGTTCATAAAAAAACTATGATGGAAACACAACAAGCAAATTCCCACACTGGAGAGTCTGAATCACAAACCATTGAATTAACTTCTCTTATTTCCCTCTACCACCCAGATTTCAAGGGTATTCCGCACAGCTCCACATCGTGCCCTAACAGACCCTGATAATACTGCTGCAAAGACACTACATAATCCACTTCAGTAACGGCACATCGACAGGTACTACACTACACCTCACGGGATACAGCTCAAAGAAACAGATTTCCCCCTTCCCAAAGTGATTATCCAGTCATTAAAGACATAGGTATACCTTATTTTAGGCAAAGATCAAACACCCTAAAAGTTTACTTTGTATTACTGCCCATTTGCTTAAAATAACAAATTAAAATCCCAGAATGAAAAGAAAAAGAAAAATCCACATTGCTGTTTAACCTCTAAGTGACTGTAACAGACCTACAAAGACAAAACCTACATTTGGACTTTGACAATCAAACTTGCTAGGAGGAAAACCCTCAAGTTCATAAAATACTAGCACAGTAATGCAGAGAGAAGGTGACATTGCGGCTGCTTAGATGCAAACTGTTGGCAAGTTACTGGAAAACCTACATACATTTCTCTTAGAAAAAAAAAACAAACAAAAACAGAAAAGACAGACAAAATGGTTGCAATTACACTGGCAAATATGGCATAACTAAGTTTTCAGAGTGAGCTGGCAGCAAATGAAAAACTTTATGTACAGCAGATTAATTTTAATTTTTGAAGCAGAAAATTACATGACTCAGCCTGTACTCATCATCTCTATGAAGACATCGTTCTGCTGCTGAAATGTCAGCTCCTCAGTTTCAGCACACAGCAGAAATTGAAGCACAATGTTTGCTTTCTTTTATAACTTAGTTTTTTGGCTTGGATTCTCAATAGCTCTGTCCTTTCTACAAGTTTGAAGTAAAGCCAGTGCTACACTCTGCCCACCAGAAAGTCACACGAGGAAGAACAGATGTATCTCCCACCATCACATCCCGCTCCGTTCAGCTACACGGTGGATTGCTCCAACTGCTGCTAAGCGCTGTAACCAGCTGTGCTCCCCTACCTTCACAAGCCACTGCCACAGAGAGTTCAGCACATTAACTAACATCAGTGCTTCTCGTCAGCAACAATATGTTCACTGCCCTTAAAGAAAATTATTTGCCATTTCTACCCTAACTAAATAAAGCAGACAGTATGCACCAGAAACCAGAATAATTTAGAGGCCATTTCACGACAGGTTTTTGGGTAGGCATTTCAGACCAGCAATTTGCAGTACTGGCTGGAAGGCAGTCAGGTAAGCATTCAAGTTGCAACTGAGGTAAGTATTCAAGCTGCAGTTTATCAAAATGCTGCATTTGTGTAAGCCCTAGTAGTATCTTGAATGGTTTATGACTTGACTTTTTTTAAAGACTCACAATAGACATGATATTTTGTATGTCCTCCTTTAGCCTCAATCCAGATTTGCACATCAACAAACACTACATCACAAGTTAGCTTCAAAGTAGTAGAACTAAGATGCCATTCCCAAATATTACACCATGTTTATCAGTTTAATATTTTAGTTTCAGAACAAAATCCATTAACAGAATTACCATATTGCTCCTGAGGTTTTACTCCACATGTAATACACTTTCAAACATAAGTAGCAAAGGAAAAAAAATCAAAAAGAAACCCAGCCCCCAGCATGCATTAAACAATTACGTTGTGTTGTTATGGAAACTAAATATCTATGAAGAATCAAGAACAAAGGGGCTGGGGGGGAATCCCACTGCAAATCCTCCTGTATATTCTGTAGGTACTTTTTTTTTCCATTGCAGATTCAAATGAATATGGCGCAGTACTGCTCCAAGAATCACATCCTTCCCTCTTCCCTCCCTTCCCACTACCCCCAAAAATGTAGGTAAATATTGTAAAATGTTATTGGAGATACTGAAGCAAGAGGCTGCATCAAAATTGGATTCTTCTATAAGGAGGATGGTGGCCTAAATCAACTGTTCCATGAGACCATTCAATTCCCAAATCTGTCTTTAAAGAGAACAGATTTGCTTGCTGTCCAAGCAATCTCTTTGTGCAGTTTCTCTGGAATCCACAGCTGGACACACGTCAAAACTCTAGAATAGCTAAAAGAGGACAAAACTATTCTCTTGAAGGATTCTACAGAAAAGAAAGAGGGACAAAGCCAAGACCTCTCTTTCTGCCTTCTATGCACCTGCTCTCAAAAGTTTTGGTGACTATATCCCAATGTAACTGATATCCACAAAAACAAAAAACTTCATTTACAAAATACAAATCAAGAATCTGTTTTGTAAAATTTGAGCTAAAGGGTCAAGGAGATTTATTTGACTATATCTGTATTTATTAATTCACCCACAGGAACAAAAATTCATGGTTTTAAGTGACAACCACAGACTTTTAGCCAACAAATAATATTTTGCAGAGGGGTGTGGTGGGACTTTCTTTGGAAGTCTTCTGATTTAATTTCAGTAACTCTAAAGGAAGTATGAGAAAAATTTTCACTAGAGAATTATTAGTAAATACATCTGCATGACTATATGAAGAAAGTTGCTCAATTTTCCTGCATAAGAGAAATCAGGACAATAGTAGCAAACAGAGTATGGACACTGAATCTTCTGATATACTTTTCAACTTTTGAGAGACCTTTTGTGTAAATGCAAACTATTTTTTGAGGCTTACCAAGATCGCTTTTCTGGAAAAATGTGCCTAAGTGAAAAAAGGTCCCATCCCTAACAGCTTCTTCCAAATGATAAATTCCTACGTGAGGTTTTAAGCACTTGTAGTCTAGGTTCAAAGAACAGTACATACTCTTTTTTTTTTTTTCCAAATTTACACGTTAAAAATGAAAAGGAAAATATTTGATTAGTAAATCACTTGAGCCATCTAAGTTTTAACTGCTTACTCTAGTGCCTGGCACATGCTCTGCGAACTTATATCATAATTCATCAGCGAAGGGGGAAGAAAAAGCATTTCCAGCATGCACCATCTTTGAACCCATCCAGGATTTTAGAAGGGTTACAACGTATCAGCAGCTTAGGCAATTCACACTGCCCCATCACTTTAGGTATGGCTCCAGCCAACTTCTTCCAAAACATATTAGCATCATGTTGCACACTCTAGATAAAGTAAAACATATTCAAATAATGACAAAGGTAAGACAGCATCCATAATTGTGACCCTTAAAGATACTTCAGCAAGTGTAGCTCAGACAGAAGAATGCTAGTAACAAATACAACCTTGAAACATGACAGTAAGAGGCAACTATTAATAGAAGGCTCATCTACAGTCTTGCTTTACATAATACAGAAAATTGCAGTAAAAATCAAAGTTCACTAACATCAACAACATACTTGAGAGTTCCATCTCAGCTGATGATAAGCATGAAAAATACTCAAAATTTTTAAAGTGTTCTGTCTCTAGGAGAGTCTATTCCTCGGGCCTTTGAAAGCAGCACTTAATGACAATGTGACATAACCAAGGAGAATTTGCTCCTGCTCGTGACGTAACTACTATAGTAGTTTTCGTTTTCTTCCTGTCTTCTTGGAGACCACAGTGAAAACAAACCCAGTGACACTCTGGCAAAACATCCAACCCTAATCCTAAGGAAAATGCACAGATTCTGTACAAATGCATAATTCTGCAAAACTCTGACATCACAAACACACTCACAATTTACGTTCACTATGATGCTAATTGTCTTTCAAGGAGATACTTACAAAAAGTGACTCCGGCTTGACTAAGAGCAGAGGTGTTGAGAGCAAGGCTTACTAATACACTTCTAAATATTTTTCAATTTTCCTATCTTTTGGCCAAGATACTTTACTATTGGACCCAGAACTGAAGAATAGAAAGCATCAGACATCCTCCACCTGTGGGGCTTACAAGATTACAAACACTGTCTCAGCTGTTAAGCCAGACAATCTTTAACCATTGACAAATACCTATTTGTAACTTATTTCACATTTTGTCAAAAACTATTAATTAGGCAGAGTTCTGGATACCCTTCTAGGTCTGCCAGATAGTACCTTTTACACCTTTTAAAAGTTAGCATTTTGAGCTTTTTTGGTAGCACTGCTAGATTACAAATAAGTAAAGGATGGAGGGAAGCTACCGTTTAACTTGATACCAGTTTGGTGGTCCAGGCAATTATACAGACACGAAACTACATAAGGTAAACTGAGCAAACTCCACAAATTATTAAGGATGTCATTCATTCTATTAAACTGCTACTTGAAAACGAACATTCTTTCGAATTACTACCAGTGACCCAATATACCCAAAGGCACAACCCTACGAAGCAGTTCTTTTCAAAGAACTAAGGTGGTTCTCAAAGCTCTCAGACATCAGTGTACCAGGAAATTATGCCAAGCAAAACCAAAACCGTTTCTGCTCATCACAGAATCATGGAAGATACTGTCCTGTCTGACCACTTACAGACAACATGTTCCAGATTACACACAAATATCTGACTATCTCCCCTATCACTTGGAAAGAGATTGAATTTTTCATTTAATCACATTTCAAACATGAGCTCTTTACTCTGACCATTTAACTGTTTTTAAGGAAACATTTACAGTCAACACCACAAGTGATGGAACAGGTCCATCATTATCACCTACTTCTTAATATAACCATTGGCAAAAAAAGGTTAAGCCATTTAAACTCTGAACTGGCCCATATGTGTTCCCTGAAACCACTGGAATTGGATAATCCAACTCCAGTGTTTTCCTATCTTATTTTATCCTATTAAGTGATCAAGAAACCAAGACAATTCTAAAAAGATCATTAAATGATTAACGGAGTATGCCACTCAAGTGTATAAACAGATCTTTGTACAGGAAAAATGCTATTTAGCAGAGTTCCAAAGGATTCCTGTATCAGATTAAGAGAGACATTTCAGCAATAATTCCCAGGTGACTGGTGAATTTTCTTAATTTGCTAGAATATCTTCAGACAAATATGAAGAGAACTGCCCATAGCCTAATGAAGCAGAAGGTGGGAAAAGTCATTAAGTTCAGCCACACTTGTTAGTCAAACACTAGCATTGAATTTGCTGAATAAAAATCAGTAAAAATTGATTTGTTCTACTGCTAAAAATGAAAAATATGGAACAACACGTCAATTTTTATTAACTCAAGAAGTTTCCCTAGTC
The DNA here is from genome assembly GCA_024734555.1 of Trochalopteron elliotii. NCBI lineage: Eukaryota > Metazoa > Chordata > Aves > Passeriformes > Leiothrichidae > Trochalopteron > Trochalopteron elliotii. Next base: position 910,954 of record JANPWX010000059.1, read on the forward strand.
ATTAGAAAAAAAATCCAGTATGTTGTTTAAATTCTCACATATTAAACAGCCTGGCTGATTTACTTTGCTGACAGCATAGATAAGGAGGGTCTTCTCTAAGACAAGCCAAATCTTTGAAATAGAGACTGAAGTGTCTGCTAAATGACAAAACAGATTTCACGGGGCACGCACATCTTATTTAGGCATGTCATTTAATTTCTATTAGTGAAATACTGGAAGGTTTATTACCTATGATGATTGCAGAAAAATATGCTTCCAAAAACCTTAATGTCTCAAGCTTTAAGGACATTAAACAACAGATTTTTCTAAAGCTGTATTAATAAAGCAAGAGTTGCATAACTGACTTGTCTACATCAGGGCAGAAATGCAGGATTCAAGTATGCTTAGAGCATATCAAAGAGATGAGAGAAATTCTTGGGAGATGGAAAGAAGATGAGAATTCCTGTGATTCATTTGAAGCAAAGGACATTTCTTCAAACCACAAAAGAAGAATCAATGAGCCCCCATAAACACAAAGTCATCCATCTGAATTAAAACCGGTTTCATTAAATTCCAATGCAAGACCTTCAGACAGATCTGAAAGGAAACAGAGTTAGCTGGATGTTTCAGCCAGCACTGTGCAATGATACTGTGATCCTGTGTATCAGAGAAGATGACGGCTCCTCCTACACAAAAATAAAGTCCTGAGGAGAGGAGGTAAAAGGGCAAACACCTCCCTCCCATCAGAGCCTGGAGGGAGAGGAGCTGCAGCGGTTCCCATGAAATTTCTGAGACTCTTATGTACTGGAATACCAGATCAAAATCAGAAACTTCAACAAACCACTAACTCATAAGACACTGAAGTATGAGGGGGATAAAAAAAGGCTGATTTGAGGTATAAAAAAAATACTCATAATTGGTCTCGCTCTTCCCTAGGACATCAAGAGCAGTAACAACCCTGTTTAGAAAACTCAAGCTGTGACTCTGCTCTACACCTTTTTGCTCATTGCAAAGACCTGCCAACCCAGATCACACTGATTTCCTGCATCACACTGATGCATAGATTTGAGAATATTTTCATCTGATACAGTGCAAGGATTCCGAAACTAACATCTTCTCTATCAATAAGCAGTTACACAGACAACTACAGTATTGTTAATGTTAAAAAAAAAAAAAAACAATCCACATTATCAGAACAATGATGACATTTAGCACAGCAAGGCAGGAAAGAAATTGCTTTTAAATTCATCACCACAAATGCTTCTTTTAACTGCTGCCAAATTACTAACAGTTTACATCAAGAATTATTATAAAAAAGAATGTGAGCACAAACCAAAAATTACATGACCAACACCTGAAGTATAACACAGCATATCATACACTAGTTTACTGACTTTTCAAAACATGCATAGGACACAAGCACAGCACAACACAATCCTTTTAAGAGGAGTCATCACAGATCAGCTCAGACAGCTGATGTTCCAAGTGGGCAGCTGAATCCATTCAAACACTGAGCAAATATCAGGCTGTGTAACTCTACACCGTGCAAAAGTCCTGAGCAGAAGCAGGACATAAAAGCACATAAAGCACAAAAAACAGAGAAACAAGCAGAGTGTTTCAAAGAGAAATGCAGAAAGCCATGGTAAAGGGCACATAGAATTGACACCATAACACAGAGAACAGCACAGAAGTGTGTCCAAAGCAGCAGACTTAACCAGGGATACTTCCTCTGTTTTAACTGATGGAGCTATCACACAGCAGAAAATGATAAATGAGCTGGGTGGCTATTTATTCAGCAGATACAGCATTACTTCCGTGCCAACGTGACATACTGTACCCTGGCTGTAGCTGCCTTCCAAGACTCTTCCATGCAACATGAGCTACACTAAAACAATCCATATGCATCAGAAAAAGAGTGGCCATAGGAAACTGAGACATGTTCAGCAGGGTAACTGTAAAGTTCCACAAGTGACTTGGACAGCAGAAGAGACAGAGGTAAATGCCTTACAGTTATTTTCAGCATCTGCATCTCAAAACCATAAAATCAAGACAGTTAACTGTGAAGCAACCAAAACTTCAAATACACTCTTCTGTTTAAAACTAAGATTCCTCCAGTTGAAAGCCCAAGGTGAGAAATGTTGGCATGCCCATCTAGCTTTGTGAACTGCCGAACACATCAAAACTTTAAGCAAACATTTTATGGACAGCTCATCATGAAGGGTCTTCTGAAGAACACATCATCAGCCTTAAAAGCTGGGATACCAACACCATCCATCATGAAGACCATCCAAAACTTCAACTAAAATGAGGTTCTGAAGGAGACTATAACTTCCAGTCTGAGCAGACATGCTTATAAATTCTTGTTCATTAAAGGAACACATCACAGTAACAGCAGTTGAAAAAGTATTCTCTACACATTATTCTTGTCACATCCCATTTTCCTGCACACCAGATACTGACACTTATTGCAACTCCTGGGAAAAGACTAGGCACATGACAAATCTAATTGAAGATGTCAATTAGAGAACCTTCAGAAAAAAAGCTATTTATGTTATAACTATCAGAGACATAATATCTACAATTATATTTCTGCACAGATATCTCTATATAGATATATTCTTGTAGCTGGTAGATCAATTATCTACTCACAGGAAGATATCCCACATAACTCACTGGACAACTGAAAGAACATTTTGACTAGGAAGTAAGACTTAGGCATCACCATATAGCAACCACTGTACAACAATCTCAGTACAGTACAGTATTGGCAAAGACTTCAAAAAAAGTAATGAATAATATATTACAAAAAGGGGAAAAGGTGGCAGATTTCACCGTATATAAAATCTACCGCACAAAGCCAATTTAAGAATGTCTCTAATAAATACATACATAGAAGTACTGTAAAATTACTGTAAGTACTTAAGTAAAAAGAGAATCCCCCAAAACTGGTAAGCATCTTTAAAATTCAGCCTTCTACAGAAGTGTTGTTTCAAGGAGAAGGGTCTGAGAAATAAATCCATGCAATTAACTAGGAAACTTAGTAATTTCATTCATATGCACCTTCATTTTGGCAGTATGTCAGGATTATACTTGTGCATGAAAAGATCAATTAAAAGTTCTTGCACGGATCGTAATTTTTTATTATGTCATTTAAATTCTAACAAGCAACTGTCACTTTTCATTCCTACATTGTGCTGTGAATTTTACTGTGCTTAATAACTGCATGAAAAGACCAAGTTCTAACGCCGGTACTACTGCACTGAATTTCCTTGCAAAAGAATTGCCCATGCAGTATTATCATTAAAGTCACCACTTAATTTATTACTAAGGGCACCTGTCTTCAGGAATTAAAGTATTTACTGCACTGCTCCTCACAACCACCAATGAGGATGACAACAACAGACAATCAGGACACCATTTTTTTAAGACATCTCTGTATTAAACTAAGAGTGCATTAGATATTAAAGCCAAATGTTATTTCACAAGAGAACTTCAATGTCAATAACATGGCTGTATTGTTTTAAATGAAAGCAAAAAAAAAATATTTCTCAAAAGAAGTTTTTGAATGCTCCAAACTCCACATGGAAACTGCATATACAAAACTCTGAAAACAATGACAACTTTTGTAAGGTTTTTACTGAATACAGAGGAACCATATTAATAAAAGGACTATCCTATATGTCAGAGAAATGCATTATTAGATTTTAAAAAATTATCTTTTTGATTGTTACTATTGTTTGGAGCCTAATGTTACCATCCAATTTAGAAATGGACTCAAACCAAATAATTTTTAAAGCAGCCCAATCCACAAAACATCAAATACTTTTTTTAGCCCAAGATGCCTAAAATACACCAAAATCCACCTTCCCTGTTACCAAAAATACTTTCCAAGCCTTTGGAGTGTGAAGCATAAGGAAGGCAGCAGCTGGAGGCTGGGAAACAGCTGCGCATCTGCTGGAATTGATTTCCTTATCACCGTGACATAACACGTGCCATCCATTAGACAGATTATTCACTTTACAGAAGTAATGCAGTTTGTTTGCTAGAATCTACTGTTTCAAATGCTGGAAACTCTCGCTCCTGAGGCATGTGCCATCTTGAGCAGGGGGAACTAAAAAACCCCAAGCACAAACCATGCTCTCCAGCAGCTTCTTTAAGCTGCACTAAAAAGTTCTGCAAACACACTTCCACCAGTGCAACCTGTGGGGCTAACAGTAAGTAATCATAACAGCACCATTCCCTGAGCTAAAAGCAGAAAGTGAGAATGTCATTTTTCCCCACAGGGAAAAAACTGCCTCATTCATTTTTTTAAGAAATTCATTAAACACAGATATAGATTTTAACACTTCTTTATAGGTAAACAAAGGAATAAATCCAGATAAAGAAATTATGTTTTCTCCACTGTCTATTCATATGAGAGACACCATAGCTAATGAAGGCCTGGCAGCAAAAAAAGATATTGGTAAATGCTAAACAAGAGATAGCTTTTAGGGCTTTTTAGTCAACATTTTATTGAAATGTTTATTTCGAAAATTAAGGGAAGAAACAAATAGTTTCCAAATTTTGTTGTAAAGATAACTAACGAGAACAACATGTGACATGCCTCTTAAATATCACAGTGAAGTTAAAATAGCCCTTTGCAGGTTAAATAGATGTAAAAAGTCAAAAGCATCTGATTAACTTAATGGGAAACAGACTCCTGGAACCAGTGTGCAAATACTACAACATTTTGAGACCCATGAGTGTGCCTCAGTCTTGACCTGCCTATAGTCACCTTCTGGATCTGGCATCACTAACTTAATTCCCCAAACTGCCAAAGGTTTGTACTACTAGAATACTTGTTTCCTTCTTAGAACCACTCTATTAAGGAATTGGTAAAAAGCTTTCAGCTGCAGCCATTTTTCTCCCTTTAGATGAGTGACAACATTACTAAGAAAATTTTCTTTGCCAGATCTCTTAAACAACACATTAAAGATTAGTTTTAAAGTTTCATAAAATGTTTACGAAGAATCTTGATAAAAGTCTAAAATACATTTACATTTATCCATTAAAAAAAGCAAATAGTATTTATTATACATTAAGCACTACAATGCCCTGAGGTTCCTGCTTAGAGCTCTCACATGTAAATGCAACCGACAAAATGAATATGACTTGTTAGCTAAGGAAGGAGCATTGGATAGGGAAATGTTTCATCCTCCTTGGGGTGGAACACTGTATGTATCATGCTTCTGCTCTTTCTACTTACAGATAATTGGTTCCTGGGAGGATGATGTTTAATTAGCACCACAGACATCCACTTGTTTTACAAACTGAATAATGCAAACAGCACAGGTAACCTCATACATGGAGTGCCATAAAGGTGGTTTCTTCATTGCACAGTAATAGAAAATCTCAAGGACAAAAGTAGATGCAGATGCTGTGCCCCCACAGTCAGGACCAGACTCAAGACCATGAAGTGACTGTATCCTATTACTTAACAACTTTATTTCCCTGGCATTTTTAATAGCATTGACTCACACCACTGCATTTCCTTGAATACCTAAAACTAGCTCAAAGGAGGGTGTAGTGAAGCGGGGGCTGGTCTCTTTTCCACAGTAACAAGCAACAGGACAAGAGGACACGAGTTAGAGTTGTACCAGCTGCTTAGACTGGATATTAAGAAAAACATCGTCCCAGAAAGGCTTGACAAGCATTAGAGAGAGCATCAGAGAAGTGGTGGAGTCACCATCCAAGGACGTATTTAAGAGTTATGTGTAGATGAAGCATTTGGGGATGTAGCTTACTGACAAACTTGGCGGTAGTAGGTTAAGAGTTGGACCCAATTAACTTAGCAGTCTTTTCCAACAAACAATTGTATGAATCTATATCCACAGGCAGCATTTCTGAGAAGATGACAGCGCTGGAGGTGAGAAGTGCATCAGCCACATCAGCATGACTCTGAAATGTTCCCGGATATGAAACAGAAGTCCCCATGTAAAGTATTGAACGTAATCTGGTGGAAAGCATGCTGCCTTCCCTCTTCTCTCAGATGAAAACAGAAGATGAAAGCTTGTGCAAAGGTACACAGTTTTTCACAGAAGACAAGGAAAGGCATTAGGCCTATACTGTCACAGCTACTGTGCACGTTAAACTTACCACTTACAGAGACGCCTCCTTTCTACCCTGTGTTGTGGGGGAGTGCATAACCACCTTCAGAGATTAAGCACTGCATGCAGCTCTGACACCAGAGGGCAGCTGACCAGGTGCCTGCAAACACACAAAGACAGGAGACAGCAGTTCAGAAGGTACAGCCCCATTTTGAGACTGCTGATGTGTTACTACGCAAGTAGCAATGATTATTCAGAGTACCAAACTTCATTCAGCCATATGACACTTACATGCAGACAAGAGCAGAAATCTCTCTCACAGAGAAAAAAATCCAGAAGATTTGCTTGACACAGACCCTTTGAATGGACCACAGCACTTTGCTGTAGCCAGACCTCTACTATTTTGATTACAAAACCTACCACAGACACTAATTCCTCTGACTTTACAACAAAACACACACCACAATTAAGACCTTACCTTAGGCAAGACATGTGCAATTTTAGATTCCCTATGCAACGACCTCGAGGATAAAATCATTAAAGGACATGTAGGAAGGGCTGTCTGCACAAGATTTAACAAGTTAAATGTTCACAGCAGCAAACGAGAGATAACTGAAGAGACAGAACTCCTCTCACCTATGCAATAAATAGTGTTTATCATTCCTTAAAATAAAACTGATTCTCAGAAATGCATAATTTTCTTTAAGAAAAGTTTTAAATACAAGTGGACATTAATCAACTGCAATCATGCCTGAACCAAAATTATTTAGCTATGCTTCATTATATATGCAAGGAAAAAATATGAAAATGTAACACATTCATATTGATTTAGCTGGCCACAAGCATTTTGCTCAGTTTTCAGTACTGAATAGCAGCTAATGAATCTCTCCTGACAGATGAAAATATTATTTTCATTTTGAAATTCCTCTTTAGCTTTGAGGTTTCACTGCAAAAAAAATATCTTCACTTTGGTCTCTACAGTAAAGCTGGGAAAGTATGTCTCCATAATTTGAAGCACTCACTGAAGCTCTCTCTGCACTCAGACGCCAACAGGAAAAAACCCTATATTCTTCTCATTAGCTGACTCTTATTTAATTTACCCCTGACACTTTCACGTCTTCCACACATATAAAGCCAAAGTCATTGAATGGTCTGGGTTGTAAGGGACATTAAAGATGGCCTAGTCCCACACCAGTGTCATAGGTAGAGACATCTTCCACAAGACCAGTTTGCTCAAAGCCCCATCCAACTCAGCCTTGAACATTTCCCAGAATGGAACACCCACAACATCTCTGGGCAACCTGTTCCAGTGCCTCACTGCCCTCACAGGACAGAATACGTCATTCAAACCCAGCCTCTAAGTCTGAAGCCATTACATTCATGAGAAACAACTTAAATGCTCCTATACATCAGGTAATATAATCTTCAGTAATGTTTGTTAGTATAACCCAAAGCTTTTGCATTTTTGGTCCCTTTTTGAAGTTACTCAAGCTTTTTTCTATTATCTTGATCTCAAGAATATGTTATTCAAGCAAAGACAGAACTCCAATCACCAGAGTAGTTCAGAGACCTGCTACTTTAAGAAATGGGCATGTTTAACTGAAAACCACAACTGGTGATAGGTTGTAAAGACATCTGGTTTTCTGCATCAATAAAAACCTCTGAACAGTTTTGTTTATGAAAACTTCTGCAATTCATTGTGTTCTGTGATTTCTCAAAAACAACAGTATTTTCAAATTTATTACAAATATTTTCATTAACACAAAGCTTTCAGCTCACTTGCTTATTTACATCAAAGTTCAAATATCCTCATTGGTGACAGGATGAAATTAAGGTTTGACATGTCATATTAAGTAAATGTAGGTGAGTCCTTATTAGAATATTCAGTAAAACAGAACCTAGTGTCTTCAAAGTAAAAATCAGCGGGAAACCATCATAAAGAGATATGGCAACTGAAAACATTTTAGAAAAGGTATTTCAAACATATAAAAAGGAAGGACGCTTCTACCAAAAAGTTCAAGGCTCCATTGCATTTTAGGGGGGGGGTTGTTTTGTTTTTTTCTAGTGCAATTCTAAAAAATCCATACTTTGAGAGTTTTTCTAACTAAATCAGGTGTTCTATATATATTTAAAAGTCCCATTATTGCCTGCTTGTAAAGAAAATCCTCACTGACCTAAGGAAAAAATGGCAAGAACTAACACAGCTGGAGATCCAACAATGCTATGGGTTGCTGGCTTCCCTAAACAAGTAGTTCTGAAGAAGACTGATTACCAATAGACATATACTTCATTCTTGACTGATTCACAACATTAGTTATCCTGAAGTTGGAGCCAATGTTTTTTACCTATGTTCATTATACCTGTTCCTCCCCCAACATTATCTAGTCTGAACTACAGTCCCCCCCAAGGCTTCCACCTCAGATTCTCATCCACATGGTAGTATTTTTGGTTTCTGCTTATACTTTTCCTGAGTTTTCAAGAGATTCATAGTGAAATGCCCCATCAATTTCTGTTACATGCCCTACCTGCCCCATTCAACCTGCCAGCTATACCAAAGGTGCACAAATAATACTGTAACCACAAGAACAGAGATCAGCATGTTTAGTGACAACATGGGCTTAAAAGTGAAATCACAAGAGGGTTAAAATAAAAAGAAATAGTAAATCAGCCAGAACCACAGCAACTCTACAGCAATGTATGACTAGAATAAATCTTAAGTTCAAACAGGACATACAGCAGCAAGTAGGTAATTTGCAATAAGTACAAATGATAATCAGTCTTTTCTTTGGTTTGTAAGTCTGCTGCAATCCCATTTATCTAATTTTAACAAATCTGCACTAAAACATTCTGTAACAAACACTGATGTCACCACCAATATAGAAGTCCATCTCTTGATTACTAAATCATGAGGTCTTTCACAAAACACAGGCATGTCTTCACAATTAGAAAAATTAGCCCACTCATCTGGCAGCTTCAAGGGACTCCCTGCAGCTACCAAGAACTCCTAAGCCTGTCTGAATCTGAGTACCCCTTTACAGGCAAAACAATCATATACAACACACATGCTGTTGTCAACTGAAATTCCTAATTTCCTCACAAAGTTAACTTGAGCATTTCATACAATCTTGTATTGCTCTCAGCATTCTAGGCACAGAACATTCCTGAGTTGCTCAACATGCAAAATCTATTAACTGAACACTCTCAACCCAAATAGCTAGCTCAAGAATTAGATATGCAGATTCTTTAAACAAATTCTCAGTAACATTGCAGGGTTTCTGATCCTGAGTAAAAAATTCTGGCAGACTTTGGAATAAACAGCATCTATTGCAAGGCGCTTGGTCTCCCCTCCAAGCATTTAAAAATGAAAGGAATGTTGTTTATCATCCTAAAATAGCTCTCAGTTAAACACTAAAGTCATCACCATTGGTGAAAAAGACAATTTCAGTCATATGGCATTTCAATTTCATCTTTAAAATACTGCACATTACACAGGTTCTTCCGGCCACTGTATTTTCAGGTTTGACATGCATTTAAAATTCCTCTTCCCATGATTTCCCAATTTCTCAGTTGCATAAAAATATCTCACATCTCCTTGGAAACCTGAACACAGCACAACAAAGACGGCTGGCTCTAATGCTTAGAAGCAGGTTAGAAAAGCAACTGCATTCCTTTGCTAGTTAGGATAGGGTTCAACACTTCATTTCTTCTCACTAATGCATCTCACAACCTGTCCCTTTCCCCACTATTAAATTTCCTACTTGTCTTCTCAGCCACTCACCCAAATCCCATCCACTACTTCACTACTATCTTGCACTGACCTTGAGGTTTCATGTATCATGAGTTTTCTAAGTATCTATGTAGAATATTGTAAGCAACTTAAGGAGGCTGGCAATACCCAAGCAATACTCCACTAAGAAGTAACTCTCCCCCTGCAAAACTCGTAAGAATGATGTGAATTAAAGCCCCTTATGCAGAGGTATTTTTAATCTTGATCTACATCAGCTGGTTTCTATATCAAGTGCTGTTGATCAGCACAAGATACCAAAACCCAACAGGTTTCTATTGTGTTCCATGCTCAGCTGTAGCTGTCACAACCCCTAGCTTGGCAGTTGCTGTTTAGATAATAAAAGGCTGCTGCTTCTACCGAAACCCAACATTTGACCACTCCAGTTTAAGAATCTTTCAAGTACTACTCTAGTTGCAGTAAGAAAAAAGGAAAGCACTGCTTCTCATTTTGGATGTAGGACTACCCAGGGAAGCACAGACATCCTCTGAGCCCCCCAAAAGGGGCTCTGCCCCAGCCACATAACTGCCTGCAGTAATGTTTCAGGTTTAGCCAACATTCCCTTGCAAAGCCATCTTCACCATTACAACTCAATTTAAAGCAAAAATTCTGAAGGTTTTCCTAAGAATTATATCTTTTCAAAAGCATAAAAGTCCTCTCTCCCAGGAACTAACAGTGTTTTCTCAGCTGAAACACAGTGAGACATTGGAATCATCCAGTTACTGCTGTTTTAAAAGCCTTACAGAGAGACATCCCAAGAATAACCAGCAGCATGGAAATATCAGTATGAAGGGGGAAATCAAGAAGACTAAGATTTCCCCTGCCCTACCAAGATAGAAAACGGCACACAAAAGGCAGGGAAGAATTTCCTCCCCAGAATACCATAAGAACAAGAGATTATGTTAGGCCAAATGAAAGCTGACAAGTTTACCATCAACAAGAAGGGCTGCCACTTCATACCTCTACCCAGCGAACATACTGCTAAGGGATATGGGACTGCAAGCCAAAAGTTTAGCAGCATTAAAGAGAAGAACAGAAGATAAAATTACATTGTAACAAAAAATATTTTAATAACAAAGAGCTAGACTAGATACCAAAGTCTTTGAGTCTTTTGACACAAGTCAAACTAACAGGATCACAGAGATATACCCCAGAGTATATTACTGTCATAACTGCCTATCGTAGATTTTTTTCTGCACATCATCATCCCAAGCATCTGTTACTATTCCTAATTAAAGAACAGATGGTCTGACCCAATATGGCAATTCCTATGACCCTATATTTACCAGCAGGTGGGGAAATTAAGTTTTGAGGTCTGAAGCAGCAAAGCAAGATTAACAAAAACAGATAGCTAAATAGGTCTCAAAGCCATCTGGTATATGACACTTACTGAAAAAAATATTCTTGAAGATTTCATACAATGCATTCCAGGGTCTCTGTACTGAGAAAAACTGGCTTCCACAAACTCCACCAGATGCAAATATGACTTAATTCCAGAACCACAGATTATCAAGATAATAAATTAGTCCTTTTTCATGTTAAACTAGTGAAGCACAGCTATTCCAGCTGTACAGTGAAATTTGTGGAAGTGAAAAGTCAGCACGTTCACACAAAGGTTAGAGTTCATTTTCAGTATAACTTTCTGATAAGATCATTGCACACACCAGTAAAAGATGCAAAGAAAACAATGTAGACAACAGAAATAAAAAGCCTTAAAAGGGTTAGGGGGTTTTTTGCCTATATTTTTTTGCCTATTTGTTTTAAGTGTGGGTTAAAAACACGCAGGTGAACTGTGGAAAGCTGCATTCCCAAATCTGGTAACAGATGGAAAAGACATCTTGAAATAATTAATCTACGCAAGAAGAGGATGTGAGTGAGACTGATACTGACCAATAAGGCAGGAGTCATATACAAAAGAAAGTGCACTTTCTGAAGTGAGTAACCCCCCCTTGTTCTACAGAAATTCTTCAAGCTTAAGTGGTAAAAAAGGGAACTTCCAGTAGTATATGCCAGTATGGGTATTTTTTTAATACTCTGTTGGAAAAAAAATTAACTGAATGAAAAGTTCCCTGTTCATGAGTCACGGGAACTTCTGATGAGTCTACATTCTGAAAATGTGCATGATCAAGCTCATTATGTTGCCAGGAAATACTATTATTTCACCAACATAAATGAAAATTTCCCTTTCCATGTAGAAACAGTGACAGGGAATGAGCTAATACACATTCTTAAATTGAGTCACCTGCTGGAGACCAAACGAAAAAGGAAGCTGGTTACTGGGGCATTCCCTGTGAAGACAAGAAGGATGTTCCTCAGCCTAACTCGAAAGCAGGATTAATCTGGTAACAGCAACTAGTCAAAATGAGAGTTTTGTGACTCCTCCCAGTTCATGCCAGCAAAGCACCTCCTCTACAGCAAATCCAATACTTGGAGCATTTTACACGAATCTTAACTTTCTCTAAATTAACAAGACAGAGGTGCTGATTTCTTGTATGTGGAGAATTTCATGAAAAAAACCTCCAAAAAAGTCCTAAAAGGGAAAGCTTAAATCTCAAATACATTCTTATGTTGCAGATTTCCAAGATGGAGAAAGGAAGGGTCCTCTCATACCCATCATCCTCATCCCTCTGAAAACATGAATATCATTAACCTGCATCATAGAAAAATTGCTCACAACTTTTTGCATTTGTTAGTTCATAAAAATTTCTGCACTTCAGAGGGGAAGGTTCAAGCCATTCATAGTGTTTAATACCAGTTATCTGCGTTTTTTAAAAAAAAGTAATTTTCACCACAATCTTGGAAATTATTTATAGAGCAGTGATTTCTAGACTGTGTATTAATAGAGCCTGAAAATGCAATACTGAAAGTTATTTTCCTCTTCCACTGCCATTTTCCTTTTCAGTCCAATATAGCAGTCCTTTACTCTGTCAACCATTATTCTCCTAGTGTTTTAAAACCTACTTCCAACACAACTAGTAAGCTGTGAAATGCTGAACTTTTGCATGACTGTCACTCATGAAAAACTAGATGTGACTGCTTTAAGTCAGCCACCCCATCATCTGGTCAACCTGACACACTTAGGAGAGCTACAGATTCTGTGCTGAGGGTGGTAACTCATCACGATGCCAGTTAAAAAGCACCATTCACAGAATCATTTACCACTGAAGAATAACTTCCCTACTGCATATGTAAGTTAAAATACCTCGACTATAACAAAAATCCATTTCACTGTATGAAGCTAAGCATCTCCTTTGTGCACGTGTGATGGGGCGCGCATGCAGGGGGAGGAACAGAACAAAGATAATATTTGGCTGGAATCCATTAATTAATTTCATTAATTGAAAAATATTCAGAGATACTCGTAAACATGGAAAAATTGACATAGAATAAACAAATCGAAATATTATCTCAGAGTACCTTGGGGGGAAGTGAGTTCAATACACACAAATGACAGCAACTGAATATGTGCAATCACGCTGTACTGACTTAGTTAAACCACCGCCATCCCTGCACATGGATACTCTTACACAAAGTTAAGACACACTTCAATTTATCTTGTTACTTACCAGGAATCTTTTTACTTCAGGACCGAACCCATTTTCTGAAAATGAGCTCCAAATTGAGCTTTCAGAGGTTCTCCTCTTGCACAGACCAAATGCATTCTCAGTTAAAACACACTGTTGTGCTTACACAAGTTGTCAGCTTGCATTTGAAAATTCTTATTGTGTCTCAAATCTGCACTAGTCTCAAAGGGTAAATTTTACGTCTGTTTTATATCTCAGTTTAATATAAATATTGCTCAGGTGAATTAAGTCTACATCTCTGATTTAGCCTACATCTTATTGCATTTGCAATTTTAAAGGACAAAGCCTTTTATGGCTACATTTTTACTCATAAAAAATTTAAAAGAAGTTCTCAAATTAAAAAATTTTCCCTATGGATATGGTAATTTTTAACGTGTACACATGAAAAGAGCTGTGGTGATATGTTGACAGGCACCTGAAAGACTGTGACAGCCAGTAGTCCTTCATAAATAAGAGAAGAAATTATTTTACAGTGAAAATATATGACAATATCCATAGAACAGAAATATTTGGTTATACCTACTTAGAATCACTGCAAACCTGACTGTCATAATACAATGATGAAGTTGCTTTCATTTTCTGCAACATTTTAAAATGCTGCTGCTGCTAAGCATCAAGGAGGCACATGAGGTGCAAATGCTCTTACAGACCCCTGCTTTGAGTGTTTGATATAAACCTATACAATACTCACCGTCTGCAAATGTTAAACACTGCTATAAGTACTGAAAGTTTAATGACAGGCAAAGCAGATCCACTCCAAACCTGAAAAGTATCAAAACTTTATAGGAGGCTGATTGGGAAAAAAATCTTATCAAAATAAACCTTATAGTAGCAATTTTTCCTGGCTGTTGTTTCAGATGGATATTTATATATTATTTGTTACAAAACTGCCTTCAAATTCCTACCTTCTTTTTTTAATGAACTGTAACCAGATGAAACTGATGGTAAGAACCATAACTGGGAATATAAAATAGCTTTGGTACAAGTAAGTACAGATATTTACATAAAGGAGGTGGAAGAAAAAAGAAGCCCTCAGGTTTTGTTGAATGCACTTTAGAAAAATCTTTTGTAAAAATCATCTCCTAGTTCAAAATCCTTCACATAAATTATTCCCTATAGCTGTACATCTGAAAACCAAATCATTTGAAATACTGTGAGATCTATAAAAATATGATCATTAAGCCAATAATTAAGGCTTCAACTTTTTTGTCCCTCATTGTTTTTCTTCAGATGGGACAAAAGGTCAAAGGATTTGTGTTGGGCGCTCCTATTTTTTGTAGGTTTCACCACTGAAGGCTTATGCAGTTCGTCATTCATTCTACATACCAATAAAATCCTTTGGAGAATTTTAAAATTTGAACTATATAGAAAGCAATAAAGGTTAGAACTAGCTTTTTAATGGTACCACAAATATGAGTATGAATTTCTTACACCTGCTTTCATAACCACAGGCCAGTTTCATCTCAAAGGATTGATAGTACATATAATCCATTTTTTTCCTGTTTCAAGTAATCAGCAAATGATTCTGATTTTGAGAGGCCACCTAGATGCAGTTTTTAACTATACATGTTCCCCAAACACTTCAGTTTCTTTTTTTATACAGTTACATTATAGTAGATGGAAATCCTTCCTATTAGCAGACTAGGCAATGTTTTTAGTACAAGACAAACATTTCTTCACTCTTCCTCTACATGAAACTTAGCAGAAAGAACATCCACTATTCATTAAAAGACAAACTCATTCACACAACTCTATCCAAAGATTAGCACACGTACAAAAACACAATTGGGTAGAAGTCACTACCAAAAGGTAAGAACAAAAAGAGTACACAATCACAGATGTTTCAATACAAGCAAGAATCCATCCATTGCCACTGCAGTTCCCAACACCTTCACATTCAGACCTGTCTTCCCTGTCACAGCACAGTGGATGTAGGGCTGTTACTGACTTGTGACCCCCAGCCCCATAATCCCTCCCAGTTTAACAGGCCAACAGCCTTCTGCACCCCGTTTTTCTCCCCCACTCCAATCCTTGTAATGACAGCTGAAGCAGTCCTGCTTGTGTCTAACACAACTCCCTCCTTGTGTCCTGCTCCCTTTGTCTCAGCATGGCTTTTCTGGCTTTCAGAAACAAGAAAGCTATAATCTGAAAAGGTGAAAAGGAAAAAACCCTTCTCCAGTGCTGCATGTCCTCCCCTCACAAAGGAACTGCTGTTTTTTCAGATAAACACTTATTTTCAAGAGACCACAGAGGGGTCCTAGCAGGAAGACTCCTCCTGAGCATATAGCAACTGGGGAAACAGGAGATACGTACATCACAACACATGCATGCAAAAGGAAGTAACTATGGTACTAGACACAGCTCTCACTTTTAATAGCCTCAAGTCTAGGGAATTCAATACTTCATCTGAATAGCCCCCTAAAATGTGTTGCGCCACAGGATTTCTGAGCATTACTTTACAGCAGGAGAATAAACAGCTGACTTCTCCTAGACTTCCATATGTTTCTGCACTGCAAAACATCATCGTGTGTGTGTCTATACTCTCAAGCTGTCCAAAGGCCTCCCCCAATGATATGTCCAGTCTGTGTGAGGGACAAAACAGGTATCAACATCTCTGAGGCCACAGAACTTGTGCTGGGGGCCACTCTGAGCCCAGAGCTGCAGTTTAACATTGCAGCTTCAGCTCAGTTGGCAGCTGGCCATTGCAGGAACAGAGAGACTGAACCCTCCCACCTCCATTCCCATCTTCTCTATTTCTGGCCTATGGTCATCTCCTCACATTACAGACACGCTCAGCTTCTAGACCCGTAGAACAAACTTTATTATATCCTAAAGATTTTAAGAATGTGTGTATGCCTTCCAACTAGGAGGAGAAAAAGCAAATATAACACAAGCATATAGAAAACGCATGGCTCAACTAAACTGAAATTAACCTGCTTTAAAACCTTCAAAGGAATATCCCCTTGTGAGGGCAAAATAATACATATAAGGGTCAACTTACCCCACAAACTCCTGTTGCATAGCTATTTGTGAAGTTGTTTATTTCCCTGAAAATGCGCTTCTAAATCTGGGAGAAAACTCCCACAATATCTCTTACTCAAGCTGAAGCAAATTTTGTTACAAACACAGTTCTTTGCCCATACTGTACCATCTCACATTACTCAATGAGTTTCAGGATAAAGACTAAACACAATGTTTAAGGAATTGGTTAATGTATAGAATGTGTCCAGAATGTAAAACTCTATATTTCTAGAAAAGCTGACAACTGGCCTTCACAGTATTCATATCTGAAGAAACAAATCTACAGTTCAACAACCCCAGAAAATCCCTACTACCACAATTTAATGTTAATAACAGATTTAAGTGAAAATAAAGGTCTCACTGGACGCCTATCTTCATAAACCAAGATATTTGCACAGAAATGGATAACCATACCCCTGTGATGATGTAACTGGCTTGAGACTGCTGGCAAACAAAGTTAACAGGGACATGAAGTCCCTCCTTTTTCTTCCTCCTCAAAATTTCTAAACCAGAAAACTAAATCAATTCCTTAACTTTTTTCCATTATGGTTCTTAAAAGCCAGAGTGGAGCTTTTGGCTTTCATTCCAGCACTTATTCCCAAAACACAGCTGTAAAGTATAAAATCAATTAATAATGTTTTGATACAAGACAGCTCATCCAGACACTACACAAGACAGATTTACTATTCTCATCATTAACTAAAATATTCAGAAATCTCCAGAGACTTGTTTTTCACAAATGTTGACAGAGACAAGTACTGCTTTTATCATCACTGTCTAAGCTTATAATAGAAGTATACTATTCATTTCAAATGACCAAAGGAAAAAGAAAGTAGCTTCCCCTGAGCATCGATCATTATTCTCAATTACGAATCATGAAAACCATACTATGCTTTTCAAACATTTCAGACTTCTCTTAGCACCCACATTACTATTAATGCATTCCACTAATTCATGTTTTATGTTCATAGAAAAGACCTCCAATTACAGAAAAATGGTTCCTCTTGAAAATACCACAGGCATTTGAAGAAGGACACAGGTAATCTCTCTTCAAAAAAGCAGCAGTGAGTAAAACAGAAACAAAATTAAACAAAATATACAGATAAAATACTCTTGGTTCAGAGTTAACTAATTCAAGACCTAAAGACCCTACAGCTGGAGAATGATATTCCTGAAAAAAGAACCTTCCACTTGAGAGCACTTGCCACAAAATCTCAGCAGTATCAAACCGCAGTACTCTTCTAAAAGAATGGTCCAGGCCATCCAGAACTCTTTTAACCCAAACCATTTATTATTTGCATTTTTCCTATCCTCAGAACCTCCTTTTATTATTCATTTCTGCTTATAAATCATCTCCTCTAACCTTTCCTTGTCCTGCTCCCTGAGCAGCCCCTTTTTCTCTTAAACAGCCTCTGGCTTTTACGGTCTTTGTTCCTCTCCTCTGAGAGCTTGCCCTCTGTGTCCCAGCCTAGCATCTTCTCCTTCCTTTCTGCTCCTCAGCCCGCTGGTATTTGAATCACAGCTGCTTCCTCCCTCAGCTCTGCACTGGATGCCAGCACCGGCGGCACTGTCAGTACTGAACAGATTGTCCCTGCACTCCCGGCCTGGAGAGCCGCAGCGCAAGGAGGCTGCTGCTGCTGCTGCAAAGGGAAGCAGTGCGGGAACACTGGGCAAAGCTCAGGTGCCTCATCACACCCTGCCAAGTCTCACCAGTTAAACTAAACTGGGAGTGAGACCTTCACCAAACTTAGCTACCAGAACAGTAAACTTAAAATGAGTGTGTGAAATCTGTCCAAGCTAAAACTCTTTGACAACAAAAGCTTGAATTGGGACAGCTCCTTCACAGTTCAACATCCCTTCTCTAACTTCCAGGTGATAGGACTGCTAGAGCTATTCATCTGAACTGCAGAGTAAGCTAAATGAAATACTGGGTATTTTTCCTGCACTGCAAATCCCAAAGATGACTGATGAGTCAAGATATTGAGACTAGCATTTCCAGAATGGCATTTAAGGCAAACCATCAGCCTGCACAGACTTGACTTGCAATACTAAGCTACAAACCTCAGAAAATTAAAGACTGACTGATAAGCAACTCTGTCTTTGGCTCAGCAGGGAACGTGCCTGTAGGCAGCCAATGCAAAATATGCTACCTCCATTCATGAGGCAGTGTCACTTAGAAAAGGATAAATTTTAGGTAGTAAAACTCTCTCAACTAAATCCCAACACAACAGCTTCAAAAGTTAACCACAGGACAGTTTTTCCAAATGCATCAGAACATGTACTGCAACACATGCCACCATGAAATATTAGACTACCTGAAATAAAAATACATCTAATAGATGCCTTCTGTCTTTAACAAGGCAATACAAGCGCACGTGCTGTGCACTGCAGTTCACACTTCACCACCCATCCTCTCCCACTATTCCTGGGTGAAAGACCCCGAAACAACCATCAAATCAGCAGATGGGGAAAGCCTGGACCACCCCTTCCAAAAGGACATCAGTCCAAAAGAATTCAGTGAATTAACATGTAGGCCAAGCTCAAGATGTTTTTTTTCCTCACAACTTCTATTGTGTAAGGTGCCTACCTTATGCTTCAGTGGTTTTCAGTTTTGGTTTTTAACTTTCTATCTGCTTAGGACTTTCAAGGAAACAGAACAACTACAATTTCAGTAGCACACTTCATTTTTTCAACAGCTGTTCATAAGTGAGATTAATTCCATTAACAATGGGGAAAAAACAGATAGAAAAGAAAAACCAACCTTCACTGGAAAGTGCAACTTTTTCCTAAGATTAGAAACAGAATTCTGTTGATTTAGGTCTAGCAATTGTAATTTTTAGCAAATATCCTTAAACTTCCTTTCCAATTAAAACAGGCAAACTGTAAATGAAAAATGTAAAACTCTGATACAGAACTACATTGTCAGTCCTCCAGCAATTTGGAATTATTTTCTACTTGTTTTGCACTTAAAATGCTTTCCCAGACATGACAGATTAAACAGAAGCCCATGCGTCAAGCAGAAGTTATCACAAAACCTACATGGAAAAAAACACTATACCAGATTGAATTTGCATCTGTTTGTCTTCCATTCCTCTTTAATGTCTTGAATTTACCAGCATAGTCTATTTTATAGAACTAAATAAAGGAAGAGATACAGTACTGTACTTTGGAGCTGGGGTTTTGAGTGTTCTGTTAGAGCTGTGTAATTGGCAGCACCAGCAAAGGATGTTCAGTGCTGGTTCAGTAATTCACTAAGAAATTCATCAAACAGCAGCCATTTAGAAGAAGTGTCATGAGAGATTTCTGCATCACCTCTGGTCTCCATGGCTTCAGCTCTCAGCACATTTAGCTGCGTTATGGTTATTTGAACAGACATTTTCAAGCATGGTCCTTCACTAAGTGGTTCCAGCCAGGAACAGGGGGAGACCTATGAGCAAGGCAGTCCCAAGGTCTATGTTACAGGTACATTTATAAGATACCTAGCAACACTCTGTTCCTGAAGCTACAGTAAGTCTGCTCAAATGATGGATATAGGACAACAAAAATAGTCATAAGAGCCATTCATTTGTACAGCACTTTATATCTTTGCAAGCCAAGAACCTCCTCTGTGCTCTTTTATACTGTTCTGACTAAGGCAAGAAGACCTTTAAGTCAGTCCTAGTCTTGCCCAGATAGGAACTGCAGAAAAACACCATACACACAAGTAGGTGGTTAGCAATACCAACAGAGAATTAGCTATTCCCTCCAAGTCTTCCTGAGTGTAATACCAGTCCAGCAGAGCTCTGCAAGGCGTCTCTGGGGGCAGTGGGCTACAAATCACACCCACAATACAACAAAGGACAAGCATTATCTCTTTAATTCTGAGAAACACCAACACTGCTCTCCAGCTCATTAAGAATGAGTTGCTTAATGGCAGCTTTTCAATAGCACACTGGCTTGGACAGCCCACACATTGATTCTGGATCTTACCCAGGCTGTCAAAGCCTGCAAAGATGACTAAATTTTGGTGGCACATATCATTGCCAGCCAATTTTACAATCTGGTCTAGAAAATGAGGGACCCCAATACTCTAGGGTTCCACAAGGAAGAGGCCAGAAAGTTAGCAAAGCAATAAAACAAATTCTCCTTAAAAAACCCCAAACTGATGTTTGAATTAGAACAATTAATGCATAGTTTAAGCCAGCTACTTACAATATGTACACCAGGATATATAAAAGAACTAGTCTACATGAGTTCTAAGGTATTACTGATCTGCTTTGAGGACCAGTAAAAGATAGGGAACCCACAGCTATATGAAACAGGGTATATGTCTCATAACAATAGTAGAGAAGTGGGAAACTACTTAAGTAGCAAGACAAACAATGTAATTTGATGTTTAGAAAGATTTGGATATATTGCTGGGGGAAAAGAAGAGGGATTAAAGTTAGAGGAGAAATAACTGATAGTCAGGAAGCCTCAAAACAACAGTGTTCTCTCTTGGGTAAATGTCCTATTGAAGCAGCAGGTACAGCTTTATATAAGTTCAACAATTGTACAACATAACCTGGAGACTATAAATCCAAAATAATTAGTGTAGATAAGGATAACTACTGTAAAATTCACTTTCAGAAAACCAATGGCTCAGTATTAAAAAAAAACAAACCAAAACAGAAAAGACTTTGGGTTGATCCAGCTAGAACTTGATCTGCAGCAGATTTTGTTTAGTTTATTAATGTTGGTGACCAAACACATGCCCCCTTGAAGAATCCACAAATGACACCAAACTAGGGAGGTGGTGGAGAGGGGGAAAGGCGGCAAAAGTTGCAAGGAATATAAAGGAGATGATCCTGATTCCAAGTGAGCTTAAGAAATCAAGGATTCTAAAACACACTTGATAACATCCATGCAAGTGAGAGCAAAACAAAATACCATAACTCTGAAAAAGATCTTTAAATTAAAAACCTACACACATGCAGATGCAGCCATATTAAGAGTAATAAAGCAGAAAAGAGAAGTTGTACAGGACCACAGACTAGAGTCATAAACCTGATATTCATCTTGAAAGCCAAATACAATTTGAGAAGGTGATAAGACAACTGAGCAAATGAGGTTAAGCTGTTTCAAGTCTAGTCAACACCACTGTCCTAGCACTGAAATACCACACACATCATTCTTGTGTATTCTAAGGAACATATCCTAAAAATATAGTTCTAAGATTACTAAAAAGAGATTGATAACAACTGGAAGAAAAAATCCTTCATCTTCTTAATATAATTATTTGACTTTCCAAGGGGTGTCTTATCTACAGTAAATGAAAAAAAAAAGCAGTCCATATGTATGAACTCATTTTTATGACTTATTTTAGGTGATGGAGCATATGAAAAGATTTCTCCTCCCATTCACCTTCCCTCCACAAATAGAAAAATTTCTTCCAATTTCAGTTCCCTCTTTTCTTGATCTTCTTGCAAAATTAACATGGAATTTTAAAAATAGAATTAATTTCACACTCGACAGTACTATTGGTATTTGTACTAATTCTGCTTGGCAATTCACACTTTGCAATTCATTTTTAATGCAGTTAAAATTTTAAAACACGGTTGAATGTGAGGACTTTTTCCTTCTAGACAGCAGTTGCATTCTGACTCCAGCTGGTATCATACACTGTGTTTACACCATTAATGTAAAACAATTTAGACTTTACCAACAGTTGTGTATGCACACACATATTTTGGCTCTATCACACACGTATTTTAGCTTTGATTTTATTTTTCAGCTGTCCTGTGAAACAGCAGTCAAATTCAAACTCATATTTGACCAAAATTCAGTACTTATTTAGGTCAGAGAGACTCTGAGCAATCATTAGAGCTGGAGTGTCAACAGCACATACCAAAATATGACACCATCTTTCAGTCTTTTCAAAAATTCACTTTCAGAAACTCTTGTTTAGACGACCACCATGCCAATGCCTACAGTAACATTCTTTTCTGCCAGAAATTTAAGAACAGTACATTATCTACATGAACACATTAGTTGCTATGAATCCATGTATTGAAACTGAGTGGCAAACACACACTCACAGCAGCCAGAAAGCCACAAACAGGCAGCATTTTCCTTTTCCTTTAAAAATATGTATGCATATTAACCAGTTCAGAGATCTAAAAGCCAGAATAACACAGAAAAAGCTGTCTGAAAACCCAAGACTCCTTACATATCATGTGAAAATATTTGCTGAAGGACAGAACAAGACTTTGATTACATCTCCAAGGCCATTCCAAATCATCAGTGAAACCAGACCGTGAGGCCTGAGTCTAACAGTCATGCATGACAAGGAACGCAAAACTCCTCCACTTACAGAAAGAGTACCTGCAGTACTGCAAGAGGAAAGAAGGTAACCACTGGCCAATCTATTGCTATCTCTCTGATACTATGGGCAGAATGCAGTGTTTTCAGATGCACTAGCTCCCATTTTCAGAAACAGAACTCAAAACACCTCCAACTGCCTATCTGGATGTATGGCAGATTTTGCAAAGCTCTAAAAGCAAACCTCACATTTGCATTTAGAGAGAAAACAAAGAATCTTGGAAACAAATTAACAATAAAAGTAAAACAAGTTAACCCCACAGATTATCATATCCACCTTAACAGGGCAGCACCACTACAACAAAAGGGAAATAAGTGCTATTGAAAACAGGGAACAGCAATGATTTTACCATTGCCTTACAGAAGACTGACCTCTCTTCTAACATTGTATTTTCCATCAGGAAAACAATTCCCCAAAACTATTTGGGTCCTACATTTTGTTATTGTTCAGGAATCCATGAGACAGAACAAACAGTGGTGAGATCTTAATTTTAGCAACACTGATCTTACTGACTAACAAGTCCCCACAACCAACAACTCCCAGGTATGACTAAGAAATTTGTGAAGCCCCTATGCCTCCAAAAGGCAAAGAAGTATTTTATGTGGACAGCCCAGTGATTAAAAGAGACAGTAGAATTATTAATTTGCAGCAAATCAGCAAATTTAAAGCTCGTGGCTCTTAGTCAAACACTTCCATTTTCAAACAACAGATTTTCTACATATCTTATAAGGTATATCTTTAAGAATCCTCTCTCTTAACCACAAAACACATAGAAAACAGAATAATATAGTATTAGAGGATAAACAGCCATCCAAACATCTATTGAAGTCCACAAAATAAATCCTACAGCATTGTGAGGGTTTTCAATATTGAAAACATTAGCCAGTAGCCTCAGATTACCACAAATAGAACTCCCTGGAACTTAGGTTTGCTTTTTGTTTTACAGATGGGGGCAGGGGATAGTCAAGCTTCTATTTGAAAGTATTTTGTCAGAATAAAGATAATTTTACATTAGACCCTTTTTGACAAAAAAAATGTTGGTTCACTACTGGATTAATAAGTGTGTACCTATCTAAGTACAAGAAAGCTCCATCTGGTCTATATGAAAAGCACAAAATATTGGTCTGTCTGTTACATTTTATATTGATTGTATTGTTACAATAAAGGTGAATGATTCTGAGGTTACTCCTGTTCTTGCCTGATCTGTCATTACCCTGTATACCCTTAATCAATATAAATCACTCATTAGATCACATACTGCTAAACCCCTCAGACTAATAAAAGTGACTTAAGAAAATAATTACTAAATCTAGATGATGATAAAGAATACATTAGACATTAGAGATATAAAGGAGCCTTTCAGCCGCTTAAACCAGGCAAAAGATTTCTCCAAATGACCACTGTCCAGTATAATATGAAATACACTGTTTTACACAAGATAAAAAGCAATGTCTCTGTGCCCTCTACGCTTTAATACATTTTAACTTTTGGTCCTATGAAACTCAAAAGAAACCCTGTGCACTCATGTATGCTCCCCTACCACAAAATACAAACACATTTTGACATAGCTGTTTCTGATTTTTTGTACTACTTACTACTAAAAGCATTTCAATATAGTTCTGTAATTCCTTGTCAGAAGCAGTTAGTGTACAAACACTATTTTTCAAACACTAAATGAAAATGGCAGGCCTGGTGCATTTGTGCTACACTAAACTAGTACTGTAAGCCACAAAGCTAACTGTAAAAAAGCAATCAAATACAGATTAAATAAGCAAAATATGGAAACTGTTTTCATTTCAGCTGATTTGTCTAGTTCACAAAAGCATTAAAGAAGGATATTTCTGAATTCATATCAGCCGTGATCAGGATGATCCTGAGCTGCACCAACAATCCAAATGCCAAGCAAGATGTACTGTTTCAACATCAGTCAATTTAGAACAGAAACATAAACCCTGCACAGGTATTAACAGAATAAAATGGTTTTATAGGTAAATTATATTTTCATTTGAGATGACAGGACATGCAGCAGTCTCTACAAGGCTCACAGCTGGAGCACCAAACCCAAACCTCAATCTCAAGGATTGGTTTTATTTGAAAAAGGGAAGAGAAAAATGTCAGCTCTTGACATCTCACCAAAGGATAAGAAAACTTCTATTTCTGCCATAATGGAATTCTGGACAAAAAAAAAAAAAATCTGTCAGGAAAAAGAAAAGCAGTAACGGTAGTCCTTTGGTCACAAAAGAGCAAGCAGCTTCTGTAGCACTCTCACATTTTGTCTAATGGTCACGTTTGCTGACCCCTTCCATACCAAAATTTCAATGTAGTAATACACTCTTGCAATTTCCCACACGCACAGTAAAGCTCTCTAAAGGGTCTCTAAAGGTTTTCTGCATCGATTTGCTTCGGAATCTACTCATTCAAGGGAAAGGCTAAATCTGTTTTCATTTAATAGGCAAAATTAGAAAACAGCTTAAATCCTGATTATATAAAAACATTAGAAGAAGGTCAGCCACAATCCTCTTTGCTCTGTAAATGAACAACTCCAGAAGTGTCCTCAGAGCACCAAGAGCATTTAGTTTATTCTCTGGGGGCCCCTCAGGGCTCAAGGTATGTAACTGCACAACTATCCTAGAAAAAACAAAGAGCTGTATTAGTTGGTGAACATGGAGTAACAGTGGAAATAGGTAGCAAAAATGCAGTAGGCATGCCTCTGGACATGTCCGTAGAGGTATCATCCAGAGTAAGCTTAGGAAAGTTTAAGCCCTAACCAAGAAAACAGGAGACCTAACTCCAGAATATTTTACATGCTGCAATGCCTTGCAGCTCTGAAGCACCCGGTTAGGTGACTGTACCAAACAGATAATCAAATATGAAATGCAAGCCCATTAAAACACTACCTGGCATTTCTCAATTCCTTGTAGAATTTTTTATATTGAAGACTATGAAGGTATTTGTATCCATCAAATTATACTCTGATACTCATGAAAAAAATGCCCAACAATACAAAACCAACACCCACACACTGACAGCATTTGAAATCATTCTAAAAAGAACACTGGTTCTCTATCATATCACCATGTAAGTTTCTGTCATCAGTACCACATGCAATTCTGCCCTTCCCAATTAAAAAAAGCTCTTGCAGAATTAGGAAGTGTAAGAGAAAGGCAGAGAAAGAGCAAAAGGTACTGGATTTCCTGATTCAGAAAGTCCTGAGATAAAAAACATTAAGTCTACAGTTACAAATCCACCCTATCTTCCTCTTTTTATGTCTGCTGCTGTGCTCTGCCAGATGCAGCACACCTGTGGAGAGGGAACTTTAATTTGACCAGAGTAAGTTAACTGTAACACTGGACTTCTGGATCAAGGACACCAGTTAAATTTCAGCGTACGAGAAAATATCCAACTTGTCCAAATACTTAACCAGCTCTTCAGAATACCTTTGTAGTGTCTCTGAAGATGGTCAGAAGCCTCAACATTACCTTCTATATCCAAGCCATTTTAATAAAAGCAAAGCTAAAAATCCCAGATTAACCTTTACCAATGAAAAAACAAAAACTGCTTTGCAGAATAATCCAAGAAAGAGCACTTGGCTCACAACTTAATTCCACAGCAAAAATTTAAATAGCCACTGCATTTACTTGCTTTTCTCTCAAGTTTTCAGTCTAACCAAATGTACTTCTGCTTCCCTTTTATAGTCAAGAACAGATACAAGCAGCAAAGATCTCCAAGGTACACATATCTGTCCCCTTATACTCACTCACAGCTAAGCATGTAAATGTTTAAGAAAATGCTATAAGCATCTGATTCTAAATTAATCCCAGCCAGGAAAGTCCTCAGGGTTTAGCAGTTCATCTTTCTTCCACACAACCTCTTCCCAAGAGCAACTTATTTCAGAAAAGAGAGGCTAGAGCAATTCATCCTTCTCACAGGAGGGAACAGTGCTCTGGTTCTCAACTTCAACCTTTCTCCTCAGCAAAGTTCTGGAAACTTCTAGCCTAAGTAACAGAAGGGAGAAAAAGAGGAATAAAAAGAGAAAGATATGCTGAAGAAAATAAACAATGAAAAGCAGTAGAGAAAATAAAGGAAAAAAGAGCAGAATAAGAAAATAGAACAAGAAATAGCCCAAAGAAAAGATTATATTAAACAATGATTGTTCAGTGCTTCCTCATAATCTTGCTAAAATTCTACCTATACTATCACACATACATACAAGCTTACTACACCTCTGGTCTACAGGCTTTACAGGCACATTACCAAGAACACAGGAACAAGAGGAAGCAAGAATTGTGGCTGCTTCCCTAAGGTATCACTATCACACAAAGAAATCAAGGTCTTTAAGAGCAATGCTACACCAATAATGACAAGGCTAGTTAAAAAAAAAAGACAAAGGGAAAAAAAAACCAAAAAAAAAAACCAAGATGTTGTCTTTTCCATTTCTTGTGTCACAGCTACACAGCCAGAAGCATCCAAAGACTTGCAAGTGTAGAGGACAAAGTAAACAGCTTGGTCCAACTTGCTTTCCTGCCTTTTTTTTTGTGTGCAGATGGAATAAAGGAATTAAAGGCTGGCCAGGCCAGCATGCCCGAGGTGCAGCCTTGACCACCTGACATGTCCCAACACTGAGCCTCTCAAACTATGGGACACTGATGAGGTTAAAGGAGAGGACCATTCCCACACAATCTCAGAAGGCTTGCATGCACACACACACAATGCCAACAGCAATAAACTCAAAAAATCCACCATGCCACATGCCAGTTTAATTCTATCCAAGCAATTCCTCAACTTTAAAAGGCTTTCCCACCCTAGACTTGCCAGTTTAGAGAAAATTCTCCTCTTGAATGTTTTCTAATATACCTATATAGATGCAAAAAAGTAACTTGATGAGATTTAAGGACAAACCTTTTTCTTCTTTCATTTTCTATTGGAGATGAGCAGGCATTGGAGAGACTGCAGCTCTAACACAAAGCTTCTGTAAATACGCCATGCGTAAAGCCAAAGCTGATTTTTCAACTACTCTGATCAATTAGAAAATTGAAAGCTTCCTTTGTTTAAAAAAATATTCTATAAGCTGTAAAAGACTCAGTGAAATGATGTATTAGTGGTATTTAAGTTCAATGTAATAAATAGCATAGCTTTAAGGTACTGTACTGAAGAGCTGTTTATCAGTACCAAGTCTTTACATAAGGAATTGACGGAATGAACTACTGACTGATGACAAATCCATCTACATATACAGGGCATAACACTAAAGAGATCATCAACATGCTGTAAAATCTACACACACTACTTATTAATTGCATTACTGTTGCTGCTACAAAGACAACTGAGACTCCCTTCTTCCAAAAAGTCACATGGGAAAGACAAAGGGTAATGGGCACAAGTTGCTCCCAACTGGACACAAAGGAAATTTTTCACACTAAGAACCACCAGCCACTGGAATAGTCTCCCCAGAGAAGCTGGATTTCCCAACATTAGACACTTCTAAGATTTGGAAGGACAGAGCACTGGGTCATCGTGTCTATAGAATTGTGCTTTTGCCAAGAAAGATTGGCCCAGATAATCCTTGAGGTCCCTTCCAATCTGGTATTCTATGCTACAACGATACATTCCCATTATGATGTGTACAGACATGCATACTATGTTTAATACATAAAATACCATGACTAATGCCTGATGCTGATGGGATCTGTAAAGCTAGCATCACACTGTCTAGTAGGCACTGATCTTTATCTTTGATCAAATGGAGCAGAGTTAAGTTGTGGGTTTGCATTATGCATAAGCAGTGAATACAATTAGGCTGAAAAGCAAGCCGATCTTCTCTGATCTCAAGTGGAAAGTGTGAATTCTGATCTTCACAGGTGACAGCTCGGAGCATCACTGCAATTTACCAGTCAGCCTCCTTGAATCTGTGTACCTAAAAGAAAACTCAAAACATGTAGCTGTGGCTAATCTTAAGGCATTAATATTTAAACAAGTGAGAATACCAATTAAGAGAGCAAAGCAGTTATTTATTTTACTTTGCCTGGCACAAAGAAACTTGGTTTTACAGCTCAAGAAGGGTACTGAAACACTGGAGGAAAAAAATTAAAACACATATAAAGAAGGGAGAGACCAAGAGAAGGAATTTGATCAAGGAAGAGTTATAAAACGACTACCAGTGAATGAACACCTTTTGCTCGTAAGATGTTAGTTAGATGGAATAATTTAAGAATTATAAATCTCTGAATTGCCAGAAACATTGTCTTTGAAGCTTTCTACAGAAATGCTGTATTTCAAGCTGATGCACCTGTTCTGAATCATGAATTTAGGAAATCTCACAGTCAGTACAGTTGCAGTAGTAGCAGTTCCAGGTGTTCTCAAAACATTTTACAAGGGAATAAAGTATTTTGCTCTCTACAGGTAAAAAAAACCAGGGAAACACTAATAGTCCACATTTTGCTGCTCTATTGTGTCTTCTGCCTGAGGTTTGCTGGTTTTTGTTTGTTGCTTCTTTGGTTGTGGGGGTCTGGTTTTTTTTGGCGGGGGGAGAGGGACTGTATTTTTGTTGCTTTTAGTTTGGTTTTTTTGTTTGCTGGGTTTTGGTGTTTTATTCAGGATGTGAACTTACGGGGGGGGGGTTTCTTATGCTTCACAGATTCCATGTCTCTCTAATGTCTCAGATTTAATTGCTGATTCTTACTATTCACCTGAAACAATGAAAATATTGAACTGCAAAACTGTATAGCTATTCAAGTTTAAGAAGCACAGCACAATGTACTTTAGCAATGTGTAAGGTGAACAATGCATAAAAATCAAAACACGACAATTGCTCATTCTTCACCAACCAGTCCCATAAAATTGGGAATCAATTGCTAATATAGCAGAATCAGCTGCTTTTCTGTTTAATAAACAGAAAACATCTCGTTTATTAATCAGTATACATTTGTAATCATACAAAGTATTAAGTACATACTTATTAGTTCTAAGTTACACTACTACCACCTTAAGGGGAGAGCTAGGAAAAATTCAGACTAATGTATGTATGTAATCTACCAACAGCTCTCCACATTTATGAGCTACAGAACTCAGTTTTACAAAACCCTCAATTTCCAGGGCACAGGATTGCAGTGATTAAGCACCCAGACTTCTAGTCAGCCTCAAATAGGCTATACTACAATCCATGCTGTTAAATCCTTGCAATCATTTTTAATCCAGGCTAGGCAGATTAATCCTGGGTGTGCCTAACCATTCTGAAATCAGGAAGTTTGCAGACATAGCATGCCTCATTCTTGGCCTGCCTATTCAACAGGTGCCTGTAACAGAAGAGAGTGTGGATCATTACAATCCATACTATTAAATAATTAGACATTTTGGACTAAGAAAAAAGGTGTTAAAGCATAAAACCATCACCAGCTTAGAGACAGCCAAAAATTAATGGGATCCAGGCTTTCTTCTCTTCATTCACTCACACACTTACCTTCTGAATATCCAATCCTTTCAGTCTCATACACAATGAAATGAATGTGAGACTTCTATTATGAACACTCATTCCCTATTATAATGGACATATTTAGCTATTAAGAATATTATCCAGTTTTGCTGAAGGATCTTATTGCAATTCTCCAGTTCTCAAATATATTAACTAATCTGTTAACTATCACATACCAACTTCTACTAATTCACCACACTGTTTTTAAACATAAAAGAACATTAAAATAGACTAGGCACTTTCTACTTATTTTCCATTTAAAGGTAATTACTGCAGTTCCCATTGCAATACCACAGTACAAAAACGTTACACAAGGCAATCACTAACTTGGGAACATACATGCATCCAATACATCCATTTCCTTTGATTCACAGGTGCATGTGTGCACAGGTACATCCATTTGAAATACATACATTCACTCTTCAAGGAACACCCTCCTTTCCTTATAAAGAGGCCAAGACTGTAAGCACTAATTGCATGGGCTCTTCTATAACTTTCCTCAGACTCCTCAGGGAAGCAACTTGAACTACAAACCTACACAGTCCTAGTAACAGAAATCCTTTGTATAATCACCAGCTAAACCTTGGGGAAATCTCTGGGGAAAAAAAAAAAATTAAAACCTGCAAAATGTAAGGAACGAACACAACTCTGTGCACCTCTCCTCCTGGCCATTCAGAGAAACAGTACCCAAAGAGCTCCTGCCTTCCCCTTTGCAGGGAACACAGCACTCTCTACTCTTAAACACATCCCTGAGAAAAAGCAAGAATCACTGAGGCAAAACCTTTTCCACCTCAACCCCAACCCCACCCCCACCCAACAAGGTTTTATTATTAGTGAACAAATGAAGCCACAGGACTTCAACCTGTCAACAGGAAAAGAATAGTACAGATAAAACCAACAATATGTAACTTAACATCAACATCAGCCACTTCCACACAGTGACCATCTCTTCCTCTTCCCTCCCCATAGTACTCTTCTTCATCTTAAGTTCAGGTCAAATAAGCAATCTGAGGTTAAGTTTCATGCAGAATTTCACAGGTTCTATTCTGCCAGTATCTACAGAAGAATGTGGGGAACTAACAAAACTAAGTTTATGCTGCCAAATGTTTTGCACCTAAATATCCTTACAAATCCAATTAAGATTCTGTATTTGAAACAAACAAATATCAGCTTCACTGAAGTGCAATACTATTCCTAAAAAAGGCTGCTAGCTAATATAGTTATGTTCAACTCCCAACTGTAAAACTCAAGAATTTCAGAACACACAGGGTCTATAGGACCATGAGCCTACACATTCATAAACAACCAGCAACCAGAACTGTTACTGATTAAATAAATTAGGTTTTTAGTATAATTTCGTATTACTAGATTTGCTACAGGCTGAAATTCAAAAATTTTTAAAATTCCACTGAGAAAAATTTCCACTTTGAACAAAAACTGCATGTGTATAATAAAAAGGAATTTACCACCTTCAGTATTTCAGTGGTGTAACATGGTAACACCACTGGCAAAATGAGGTTTAATTACCTGGTCATTCTTTTGGGAATGTACGTGACAAAAACCTTAGACTGTGGAATCCATACACAGTAGGGGGAAAAACTACTAATTTACTTTCCACCAGTAAGTTAAACTAACAACTAAGACTGCTATTACTTCACTCACTGTCCATGCCCCACTACAGTGTTTACTAATATCATGATTCTAACTAGCCTGTTAGGACCACAAACTTTATTTAGAAAAGAAAAAAACCAAACACAAACAAAAAAACCCCACATTTCGTACAGTGCAAAAAATATGGACATTTTTCTCCTCTGTGGTAAGTTTGAGAACTGTATATCAAAGAAAACCCCAATAATGACTGTGTGTAAAAATCAACACTAAAGATGATGCCAAATGAAAGGGTAAAGCGACTCAAGGGAAAAGACAAAGAAATTAAAATAGCCTTTTCCAAGGGCTCCGCTAGATCTGTGAACAAACATATTTGTTCTCAGTATATACGTCCTCTGAAAGAAAGGTTTTGCCACTATCATAAGTCAAACCTCAGAAGCTAAATCTCTGCCAACACAATGCAGCTTTGTTGACAGTGTTTCAGAAGAAGAGTTTTAAACTGAAACTTTTGATACAACAACATCCTTTAAGCCAACTGCAACAACTACAGGGCAGATTCTCTCACCTAAGAAACCTATTTGTTTCTTTTGACATCCAACAGACTGATGAACCAATGTCACAAGCAAGGGTTTTTCCTTTGGCAGCTATGTTTTTTACACTTATTTCCAGACTGGACTTCCCTTGCACATCCTATGCCTATAAGTTTCAATATCATGTGTTAATAAACACATGATTATAATGTGTTCAGTGGAGGGGATTATGTTTTTACTGCCTGGTTGCAAATCTGCTTCCACTGATCTTAACTGAGGTCTCCAATTTTGTTCTCCCTGCAGTCCACAGCAAATTCTGGTCACTTCCCTCCAGGCAGCACTATACTGCTTGCACAACCTGTTGAGCTAATTCAGGAAACTGATCCATCTAAAAACAAATCCAGCCCTACCCATCTTTGCAAAACCACCACCATTGCTCCCCATCTCTCCTCCTTCCACACCCCAAACCCACACACTGCAATTTTCCAACCTTCTTCATACGCCATCCTGAACCAGGTCATTACACACCTGTCAAGGACTTGCACCTGGTACAAGGCAGAGAGAGGGCAAGGCTGCAAAACTGCAGCATCTCACACTCGTTGCATCCATTTTACCTTTTAATGTATTACATTACTCTGTCAAAGGACAGACCATGTACTAAAAGCCAGTCTTTTTCAAGGGTAAGGCACATCCAGAAGAATCATCCTTTTCTTCCTTACAACATGAGTTTAGTTTCACAAGTGGGTTAAAAGAAACCACCTACAAGAACTGCTGTGTTTCAAAAAATGTGACAAAAGCAGGCATTCTGTCACAGCCTGAACAGAGTCCAACCTGCTTTTGCAAACACTTTTACACATACCTAGTAGAAAGTGGGGGAGGGAATAGCCATCTAGTTCCCTTGCATCTCTCTCCTGGAAAAACACTGATGTATAGAGGAAGCATTCAGCAACAGCCTGGGATACAGTCTGGCACTCTGTGGCAGCCAGCCTACGGGTAAACCATCCTGCTGGAGACCACCCCTTACACATTGCATGAAACATTACACACTATCAGCAGTCGAACACAACACTCAGTTTGTGACAACTAGCAGTACTTCCAAAGGTCAAAAGGTACAGAAAGCAGAACATGCACTCTTACCTATCCAAATTCCTGAGAAAGCCAACACATGCAGCTTTAGCAAAAACTCCCAGTGGATGTCACAATCAACTTCTGATGACTCATACCACAGTGAAACCTAGAAGCAAAAAGATCATGGGCATGAACAAAATTTGAATGGGAAACAATCAAATGAAACACTTTAAGAGGTAAAGGGTATTCTGAAAATTGTGCTTGTAAGAAGCCAGAAGCAACAATGAAGGCTTATAAAACTGTGAATCTACTGATTTTTTGCACATAACTCACGTATCTGAGAAAGCCTGTATGATAATTTTCTCACTACAACAATCCCAACCCTTCTTTTATCACCCCTTCTCTGAATCGTTCTTTTCTTTCCGAACACATTCTGCCAGGCATTTAAAGATTAAACACACATTTGGCAACGCCTGAAAGAAAGGGGACATTTAGCAGTGCTGGTGGCCCACTTTTTTTCCTCACTGCTCAACATAAAGTCTGTAACACATGTCAAACACAAGGGAGAGCAGTTTTTATCTAAGTCACCAGCTGCAGTACCCTAAGAAGTCTCCAAGTGTAGGAAATCTGAAGGTTTCAAACCTGGTCCTTCCTATTTATCAGGTCCTGTATTATAACCTGTATTGTTCCAGAATTACTCTTAACATCTGACTTCTGTCTATTGCTACAAAAGGCTTGCATCTCTAGATGATAGGAGTCCTCTAAAATTAGACCAGGCAAACAGATGTAACCATGGAGATTTATGCTGCAGTCCCAAGAACTCCGCAGAGGCACAAGCTGGAGGCAGAGCACATACTGCCAATGAATTTTTGTCCTACTCTACTCCCACCAAGCTCACGTGTTAGAGGAGATGTACAGTGAATCATTTCAAAGAGAGATTTAAACCCAGCCCTAAGTAAGGAGTCTAAAGAAGAAGATCTAGATTATTCTCCAACTTAGTTTTCCCCAACCCAGTTCACTGCACAGCAACATGAGCACCTGTGCTAACATGAGGCAGAAAAGGTACTAGACAGGATAAGCAGAGAAGGATGGTTCCTTTCAGCTGCAACGGCAGCACAAACTGAACATAAAACCATGGTACGAGGCCTTTGTGTAAAAATTGTTGCTGAAATTTGATAGGTTGATAAGCAAATTTTAAGTCATCCATTACTACTCTCCCAAAAGTATTTCTTTACAGAGCTGAATAAACTTGGAATAGCTACCTGGTGGCAAGAACACTAGCATCAACAAAAACTCTTGAAGAAATGCCAAACCGTGTTACCAACAGAGCTCAAGAAAATAATTATTGTTACCTTCTGAGCAATTAAAAATACAGCTGAGGGTGGTTTTTTTATTGCAAATTAACTTTAGGCTTATTTACAAATACTGTGTGAAATTAGAACTTTGGAAAAATGAGAAGCATCAGCAAAAGAGCTAAAGTACACAAAAAAAATCATGCAGTGCTGCAAAAGAAGTTACTAAAAGGCAGAGAGAACAAAAATCATGTTTAAAATAAGGCAACACTCAGAAGAACTGCATTTTAACTTTCACATTGTCAACAAACTGAGTTTGTCTTTTTCATTCAAATCACATTCTAATTCTAGGGTAAAAAAGCTCAATTATAACTTAGCCTAATGAAGCAAGTATAAAATTTAAAGTCTATTTGTTCGTGATGGCTAGTGACATTTTGGCAAATCATTTGGGTAGGTTGTAAAAAAGCAATTCCCACAGGTAGTCCTTCTGGAAAGCAACTTCCCTCTTTTTCTAGGGTGAAATTTTTTGCCAATTCAAGCATTACTAAGACGCATCACAGTTCTGACCCAGAAGTCTCCATTTCCTTTGGGGTTAAATTATAGACCTGCTGTGTAAAGACGATTTTTTTTTCTTTTTTTTAAAAAAGATTGCCTGTGAAGCTCAATTGTGATTGGGAAGGCCGCCTACACAGCAGAGAGAGTGAGAAAACACACACTTGTAGAGCTGAAAAAACATCAGCGTAGGCGTATGTAAGGAGGGAGGGAGGAAAGAACTTGGTTCTACTGAAAAAGGCTATTTTCTGACATCACCCTTGAACGAACCAAAACGTGTTAATTGAAGACAATTCAAGGGTTGTTTGCTATGTTCCAGCTATCAATATGCAGTACTACAGGCAAGAGGAGGAATCCCTGCAGATTCTTCCCTCTGATCTCAGAATCTGCCACCTACCCAAGGAATGCTTCACTTCCCCCACTTCTCTGCCACAACCTGCAAAAGCTGTTCTCACAAAACAGCAAGTCACCTGTAGAACAGCAGTTCAAAGATTTAAAAGTCTTATATAACTAATAACATTAGAAGTATTGAAATTGTAGACAAAGCTTGTTCAAAAACGTAAGGAGAGAGAATGCTGTCTGAAAACACTAAGAATAACTAGCATTTAATCTCAGTGGAATCTAACAGTATCTGAAACTGCTGAAGAAATAAACACAAGAAGTTCAGATATATCTTTCTCATAGAGACTTATAAAAAAAATATTTTCCTCCCTACCCTACATAGACTTCAGTCCATTCATCTCCTAAGTGAAGTAAGTGAAGTAGGCAGGCCTTTCAGGATGTCCTATTAATGAACCCAGATTTTCAAAAGAAAGAAGGAACAAGCATCAGGGGAAAATATCCTTCTCAGTTTACCTTAGGAAGGCATCACCTATGAGCATTATAATTCCTAAATAAAGAAGCCTCTATGAAGTGTTCTCATGCCATTATAAACCTATGAAAATATTTTTAATAGCTTTGTCTTTCCCTTCAGAATAAAAACAAAAGGCTTTTGACATATGTGCTTTGGCTGATTATTACCACAATTACCAGGTGAATGAAGACAGCAAGGACAAGTTTCACCAGTGAACTTCAATAAACATGAGATGATTCACTGCAGGGAAAAGATGCTGCTTCTCCCATGGCATTGGACACCAGACTACAACCTATTTTGCAATCAGTCACAAGGAGACAGGACTTCAGCCCCTAATTCCCCTGACTGTTTGGGCTGGTAACTTCAAAGCCCTGTGCAGAGCAGATGACTGAATTCCTGCGCCCACAGAACACTGCCACAACAGAGAACAGCCCACAGAGCAGTACTGCAGAGAAGCCATCTGCAACCAAAGCTTTCACAAGGTCCTAAGTTTCATCTCCAATCAAACATGCTGTCACTGAGGATGGTGAATGACAGAAACTGCTAAGCAACATCACTACAATGTAAACTCAACTCTTCTACAACTTTCCAACTACACGACTGTTAAGGACTAATACCTATTACTCATACACATCAGAAACACAGGCAAGACAGGATTTTGAAAAGCACCAACCCTGACCTGCCCTAAACTATATGGCAAACAAAAGCAGCACACTTGGCAGAGTCACAACTAAGTTTTTAAAATTCTTACAAAAATGTTCCTGAGGCTCACTGAAGCACAAATTCTTCTGGGTCAGAAAGACAGATGAATACAGGGGTAAATTATCAATGGGAGCTACAAAACTTACCAGCAGGAAAACCTCCTGAAAAAGGAGGTTCTGAAACAATGAATACAAAATAGTAAAAACCATAGAAACAACAAGAAATACAGGGTGATGTAGAAACAAGTACAAAAAATAATGGTCTATAAAAAGTTCTAAGAATTGAAATCCCTTATTCTAGAAAAGGAGGAGTTGTTTATAAAATAAGGTGTATAGATTACTACTAATTTTTGATATCATAGCCATCTTGACTTTCACTTTGGTGAACAGTGACATACTATTTCTGACATTAATAAAACCTCTCTTCTATTGAGTCCAAGACACTCTCCCAATAATAATCAACATGTAATTCCAATAAACCAAAAATACATTAAAATATTACACAACAAATGAATCACACAAAATTTACATCCCAAGAAAGCGTATCCCTTCATGCTTGGGTGTGTCAAGCTAAAGAACACTTGCTTCAAGAGTCATGGCCAGAATAATCAGATCTCTTGTATTCTCCATAAATTTCACTTTTAGGTAAAAAATGAAGTTTTGTTTCTTCTTAGTGAGAACAGAACAGCTCAATGTAGTTTAGAAGGCTGTCTTTTACCTTCAGGCTCTAAAACCTCCAGTCAGACTAAAATTATTAGGAAAGAAAAAAAGGCTAGAAAAGTGCAGAGGGCTGTCAGAGGGTACTCTGCTGCTATTGACATCAGAATTCAGAGAGAACATTTCCTTTTTGCTTTTCAGACATTAAGACATTCAGGAGTTTCTCACAGATATGCTACTGACAAGGAAGTAGGCTGATCTAGTGAAACCCTTAAACTTTTTCATATTCTTTTGTAAAATAGCTCAGGTTGGGGGAGTGTCTGGGTTTTCCCATTTCTGTACTTTTTTCTCTCAAGGGTAGGCTAGAAGTCTGGTGCAGATTTACAGCCTGATACAAAGTCAAATACCTTTGACATCATAATTACACAGTATCAATCAAAATTAGTACCACTGCATTTGAATCATTAACTACTCTGCTGCCATGTCAACAGGAGTCAATTACTGGAATTCTTAACACGTTTTTCAAAAGTGGTAGTGAAACAAAATTTCATTTAAATTACTTTAACAGTAAAAAGCTTCTTCTGATGTTCTCATCATCATCCTCCTGAATTAAGTCATAACTTGTCCCGATTATTCACAACCACCATGGCTTAGAGACTTCCATGCTGAGGCCAGTTTTTCTAGCCTCTAGTTTTTCTACTGTGTGACTGTAATAGCATACAAATGGCTTAATGTTTACCTTTACAAAGGCAAATTCTACAAGTAAAATACCTACACAAAGAGGATGTTGCCAAATTGAAAGAGCTCCTTGTCTATGAACTGATGCTTTCATCCAGACTTGGACTAACTGAAGTGAAACCTCGAGTCTACAGAGCACAACCATGAAAATGTGAACTCTGGAGTTACTCCTTGTAACAGTAAGCACGTTAATGCAAGGAAGGCAAATACATCGGTTTGTAAGGAAGAAAACCATCAACAAATACAATGAGTCCACTCTTCCCCCATAACATTACGTAATGATTCATCCTTCATACTAATATTACCTCTTGAAAAATTAGGTTCTCTTCACAGAAGTCATTCTATTCCTTTTCAGTCTAGCTGTCACAGCTAAGCTATGAAAGAAGGACAGAATTTTACACTGTAGAATGAGTTACTGCTGCCAAAGAAAGAACTAATAATCTCTCTATGACACAAAACACTGGAGGAAATATTTAGAAAGGGCAAGTTCAGCACAGAATTTGCACATTCACAATCTGAAAACTCACTGCTTTTCCATTTTGCTTTCCCATCCCTTCCCCCACGTAATTTTAATCCATCTGTCCACTGTTAAAAGAAAGACTGAGCTGGTGTCTCAACTGACTTTAAGAATTTTGAAGCTATTTGTCAATAAAAACAGAGGAGGCATGATAGTGAACATGCTGCTGTTATGATGCCTTCACAGGCTGATAAATGTTCCAAGTGCCTAGCAGATAAGGTACATGTCACTAAATTAAATGTAGAGAAAGGGAAATCAAGGCAACAGAAGGTCAATGAGTTGCCAGGGTCATCCAGCAGCCACGTGTTCATCAAAAATATTGGTCTTTCAACTTCCAGCACCCATGGCAAAGGCTATATAAAGAGATGACTTCTCTTTATATGAAGGCTTTTCAGCAACACTTTGCTAAGCTCGTAAAACACAAAATTTAAGCAAAAACATTAGCTACACAAATTAGGTGTCCAAAACAAGAAGACAAAGAACTGCCTAACAGTGAACAACGTAAGAGCCGTGAAGTGCCATCACTGAACATGTGTCACCAAACAACAAATGAAATCACATCTGCCCCATCTTTCACAACATACTGGAATATTCCAGAGGCTCCAGTACTTGACCCTTAACTACAAAAGGCATTTAAGCCAGGAATAGCCAAAGGTAGATTCTGTTTAAGTGCATTTGTGCTGTGAGCATCACTTCTATAAGCCTCCAGCTCCCTTTGCAGCACACCAGAAACATACACCTGCTACACGAGGAAGCTTCCCAATAAAACGTTGTATAGATCCTTACTGCCTGTAAATTCACTAAAAGAGGTATTAACTACATACTGTAGTTTCAAAATATCCAAGATAATATGAAAAATTTCACTGTTAAGGAGAACTTACTGTCTTCAAAAGCTTTGAAAATGCATCAAACTGAAAATCATAGTAATCTCTAAGTTTCACACTCCATAAATCATATCTTCTATCTCTAACTGAAAATTCAACTTCAATAACATGACAATTCTTTAGCTAGAAGGCTTTTTTGCATATGTAACCAAACTTCTGCTCTGCTACGTTACAAGTCTCCATTCAAGGGGAAAAAAAAAATTCATCTACAAGGCCTTTGAGATAAAAGTGGAACTCATTATTTCCATTCTACTGAAAAAGCCAAAAGTAAGATATTCAAGATATTCCTGCATTTCACCGAAACTGATAATCTGTTATTTTATAAGACACAAGCACCTTACGTTTCCATTCTCATTTGATTCACTTGCCAGACTTGGTTATTTCCATTAGAGTAGAGGTTTCTCTGCCCATTCAAGGACCTTCATGCTTTTTGCCAAGTTAAGATAAAATTTAAAAGGATTCTTTGTTTCCCGAGGAAAATTGCAAACTACTTTGTATTCGTCTCAGTAGACAGCTCATTTATCCACATTTCAAGATACAAAATCTTCCATAGTTGTCCTCTTGGTCACACAATGCTTCAGAAAACAAGAGAAAGTATTTTTCTGTCTGTTTAGACAGTATCAATATTATTACAGCTTACATTTGAAAAGTTTTGAAAAGAATTTATTGAAAACAGGCAGTCTAGCAATTTGACCACATGTCTAGAGCTCTGCATAATTCAAACAAGCAATTTTACTTGTCTGCTTTGCAATTTTCCTATTAATGAAAATAATATTTACCTCACAGGGGGTCAGAACGATTAATTTCCATGAAGAGCTTGAATCTAAAGCAGAGGATAATTTGATAGATCTCCAAGGAGAAAGGGTAAAGGAAAAACAAATTAGATTTTATACTCAGTTTCAAATGAGAAAATATTTGAATTGTAGCAGAACCAGCTACAGAATATTAGTAAAATTGCACATAAAAAAAAAGAAAACTCCGTGCTAATATAATTTTTCTCAAACTACATGCCCAGCCATGAACAGCAGCAGTCTCTTCTATGCCAGACTTTTATCTGAACATACAAGTTTTGGAATTTGCCTTGATTCTTGTCCATTTCAAAGTTGCTGCCATTTCATTAATAAAAGGAGATACTACATTCTGAGAACTTGATGCTCATTTATCTGTAGGAAGAAAGAAGAGAACTGCAGAACACTCTGAATATAATACTATTAATAAACTCAAACCAAAAGAGAAATCTAAGAAATACCTTATGAATTCAGCCACTATTATTACAGCTAACTACTATGGAACCATGAAAGTTCATTCCCAGCTTCATATGTTCAACTCAAGGCCAGAAAAATTACCCAGTCGGTGTCAGTGGACTACACTGACCCCAACACTAGATCCATAACCTTTAAAAGTATCATGATCTAAAGCCAAATGAATAATGCAACAAGAAGCAACACTGAACCCAAATTAGGAGATGGTAACAGAAGGAAGTCAGGGGTCTTTCTGCTGTATTTTTGGACTGGAAGGAAACTAAAATAGCACATTTGTTTATCTATAAATGTTGCAGTCAAAACACTTTGTAACTAAAACCCTTGGAGAGAAACATACACTGCTAAACAATTCATGATTTTATCATAAGAGGAATACTAGACACCCATGTTTCTGATGAAACTGCAATTCTAGGAAACTAATAAAATTATTTATATGAGAAATTAGATTATGAAGAAACAGTAAGGCTATACATTCTTAATGAAGTACATGAAACACTTCCATGCGACCCTAACCTGAGATTCTACACTTCAGTAATTGTTCATTCAGGCTGGGGAAAAATATAACCTAGAAGTACAAAAGCAGAAGAGTGACTTAATATAACGACAACACACGTTTGACTTAATAAAATGACAATATAAGGAGGTTTTTTTTTTTTATTTAGATGTGGAAAACAGTTTATTTTTACTTTACAAATAGATACTCTCTAAAGAAAGGTTTGCCAGTGTTATAAACTGCAGACCTCCAGCACCACGCCAGTTGTAACTGACCAAAATTACAGAAGTTCCAGAAGATACTGTTAGATGTTAATCTAAAACTAAAAAGGGTGTGTGGAAAACGCACAATAAGGGAGTCTGTGTTTTTTTCCAAGCCACAGAACCACTGAGGAGGAGGTGCAAACACCTCCACCAGCAGCTGCACTCCTCCAAAAAACAGTCATGTTGTTTTCAGTAGCTAAGCTCAGCCACAGAAAAACCCAACTCACCCAGCCAGAAGCACCCACTATCCACATCTAGTTCTTTATCAAATACACTCTGTGTGTCAGAGATTTCCATTAAAGAGAAAACTCTAATCTTATCCCAGGCTAAAAATTTCAAATGTAAAAGTACAATTAGTAAGAGAAGCATAAAACCCATATATACTGCAAATGAACATTCCTTTTCCAGTAATTTCACGATCCAAATAGCATCATCTGCTTTAGTCCATTTGAGTCATAATCCACCACAGTCAAGAATCCACAGGAACATGTCAATTCTTCATCTGCTTCCCTATATCCTTTAGTGCAGAACATAAACACACTTCTAAATAAAAGCTTTGAGAAGAGCCTGCAAACAAGCATGCCAGCAAAGTTTTATATTCCACCCATTGAATATGAAAATAAATAGTGGCTGTAAATCTTGAGGAAAAAAATTAACATATTTTCCTTTAGTTTTTCATAGAAGTATTTGTCCATTCATATCCAACAACTGAAAAGCTGCACAACTCAGTGACGTACAGTAACCTACAGTAACAAGAGAGAGATAGCAATGCTGTTAGGGAGAAGTTATGAACTCCACATGACATTCCTTCAAATACATAGCTAAAGGAATGTCTCCAGCAAAATAAAAAGTAAGTCTCTTACACTAAATAATAAGAAGCCTGAAGTCAAGTAATCATTCTGAAATACTGTCCACGTCATTCTTATCTAAAAAAAACTTTTCTGCACACCTGAAGTAAAAATCCAACAATCTTTACTTGATTTTTTTTCCATTGCAAGAGAACACACAGGCAAAGCTTCAAACTGTTTTACAAATAGGAAAACGCAGAAAAGACCATCTCAGATGAACTGTGGCCATTTAAATTACCAAACAGCATTTTGTTTTCCCTATACATCTGGAGACCAAATATGAAAATCCATAGGGTTATATGATGCCACTGACACTGTCTACAAGGAGCCTATGACAGTCTTAAATTATTTTTATCCAGTCTTAACAATATGACAGCATCATTAGTACAGCTGCACGATGATGGGAAAGAAAACATTAGTAATGCATTACATGGAACTGAAACAATTTAGAGCAAGAACATGGGGCACAAGCACTTTTAACAAATTCTGCTTATAAAAAAACCCAGATATACCATAAGTGTCAGCCAATTTCAGAAACATCCTATTAAGGCCATACTGGGCCAGTCAAACATGATAAAGCACATACATGCTCCTGGCAGGGGACGGGCAGAGCTCTCTTCCGTGTCTCTGGGAGTGGTGGCTTTCAGCAGGATTGATCCCTCCACTCAGCCCCCCCTGCAGCTGCACACATCTAAGTACAGGAGGTAGGAAGGAGCAGCCAGGCTGGGGGAGGAAAAAGCACCATGTGCCCTTCCAGGGGCTACAGGGGCTTGTGTCAGGCTAGTGTAGCTGCCCCCAACACCCAGAACTTCCCATGCAAAACGTTCTCTATTTTACTAGAAAAATACAGATCCCACTCCATACTGCTAAAACAGCAATTGCTAAATGAGGGCTGAGCTCCAAGACACACTAATGAAAAATCTCATTTTACTGGCTTTACTAGTTACCTCTGACTACTGTTCATCACTTTGAGGGAAAAAAACACCTGAACTTCAGCCAAAATACCAATTTTATCAGGTACAAGCATACGTAAAATCTTGTCATACACTCTAAAATTAGGCTTGGATGCACTTTTGATGCTTATTCTAAGAGATTCAGCAGAAACATTTGAAAAAAATATAGCAGGTGACTGATGTAAAGAGAACTGAAGATGTGCTTTCTGCAACCCTAATGTCCCATAGATTGGAGACAAATCAAGCCCAGATGGGAACACTGTGTTAATGGACCCTTTTCCATTCATATGTATTGCGGATTCATAGAGTATCCTGAGTTGGAATGGACATCCAAGGATCACTGAAGTCCAACGCCTGGCCCTGCACAGGACACCTCAAGAGCCACACCATGTGCCTGAGAGCATTGTCCAAATGCTTCTTGAGCTCTGTCATGTTTAGTGCTGTGAACACTTCCCTGTTCCAGTTGAGCCTGTTCCACTGCTCAACCACCCTCTGGGTGAAGAACCTTATCCTAATATCCAACCTAAATCTCTCCTAACATAGCTTCATATCATTCCCTTGGATCCTGCTACTGGGCATCAGAGAGAAGAGCTCAGTACCTCTCCTGAGAAGTCACAGACCACAATGAGGTCTCCTCTCAGTCTTCTCCAGGCCCGACAAGCCAAATGACTCCAGCTGCTTCTTATATGGCTCTCCTTCTAGATCCTTCATCTTTGTAGCTGTCCTTTGGACACTCCCTTATAGCTTTGT
This sequence comes from Trochalopteron elliotii, assembly GCA_024734555.1. NCBI lineage: Eukaryota > Metazoa > Chordata > Aves > Passeriformes > Leiothrichidae > Trochalopteron > Trochalopteron elliotii. The sequence goes on from JANPWX010000059.1 coordinate 955,185, forward strand.
ATCTTCTTTATATTGTGGTACCCAAAATGGCACACACCCCACTGGAAGTGAGGCTGCCCCAGGGCAGAGCAGAGAGCAGAACAATCCCTTCCCTTGCCTGGCTGTGTCTGATCCCCTCAGGACAGGGCTGGCCCTCCTGGCTGCCAGGGCACTGCTGGCTCATGTTCATCTTGCCACTGACCAGGACCAGCAGGTCCCTCTCCACAGTGCTGCTCTCCAGCCTCTCGTTCTCCAGTCTGTCCTTACATCCAGGGTTGCCCCATCCTGGATGCGGAATCCAGCACTTGTCTTTGTTAAAACTTCATCCATCTGGTGATTGCACTGCCCTGTGATTTGTCCTGGTCTCTCTACAGGATCTCTCTGTCCTCAAGGAATCAACAGCATCCTCAGCCAGCTTACTCAGTATGCCTTTGAATCCTACATCCAAGTAATTTCTTAAGATGTTGAAGAGAACTAGACCTAAAATGGAGCCCTGCAGAACCCCACTCGTGACCAGTCACCAACTTGATGTTACCCCATTTCCTATAACCCTTCTCTGTTTATAGAGACCCACTGAACTACCCAGCTTCAACTCCAGCTGAGCATTGGCTACATGAATTTTCTCCCCACAGTGGCAAGCACCCTCTGGAAAGCAGCCTCTCTGTATTCCTCCCATGACAGCAGACTCTGCTTCCACTGGACTTACACTTTCTTTTTTTGCCTGAGCTCTAACAGCAGATCCCCACTCAGCCAAGCCAGCCTTCTGCACTGTCTGCTTGATTTTCAACATTAAAAAAATGGAACTAATTTTTAAGAAAGATGAGAAATTATAATCTAGCAATTACATAGAAGAACAATTTCCAGCTCAGTTTCAAATATTTGGAGAACACAGCATTACTGACATGTTAAACCAAAAGATGTTTGGGCTCCAAAATAAAGAGATCCACCATCACATCTCTCACTTCAGTGTCTGGGTACAGAATAATTAGCAGTTCCAGTTTGGGCTTAGTAAACAGAAAGGTTATACTTGAGAAGGAAATGTTTGCAAAACTAAAGACATGTATTTTTTATGCTGTTTCAGAGGGCACTACATACTTGGTTAAGATGACGGCCTAAAAGGACTTCACCATCACCAGGGTCTCCAGCACCACAGCCACGTAAAGCCAAAGCGCTCAGGAAACACAACTCCACTGCACAGGAGGGACACCACACAACAAACCCATGTGCAGCACAGGATTGCAATCACCGGGTTCATACAGTACTCTAAGACACATACATTTTTAACACATTTTTAAGAATTTTACAAACATTCTCTGCAGACAGATTGGTTGCACACTGAACACCCAAAATAGCTGGTAAGATACCCGAGAACAGCTGTCAGTAATAACACAAAGCTTACTCTAGAGGAGAAGGGACTCCTATCATGCTGCTCACTCACTTCTTTCCTTACAGTACAAGAGTCTCAATTTACAGTCTTAGGTTGCTTTCAACACCAAGGTATCTTGATCATAAGTATTCCTCACACTTCTCTGGCTTTTTGAAATATTTGGTTTTTAACACAACCCAAGTAAGGGCCTTTTCTCGTATCTAGACTCAACACATGAAAAACCCTCCTATTACCAACCTCAAAACAAAACCCACCTGTAACCTGAGGGCACTTCTCCAGATAGGAGTGTTTGCTTTTAGCCCAAAGAATGCTCCTTGTAATCCCTGCAGGAGGCAGCAGATTGCAAACAGTTTTGCAGAGGAGAGGGCAGGAATATTAACACTGCACAAGGCTCCAAAGGAAAACTACCTTCACCAAGATGTGCCACCAGGATAGCAAATGCTCACAGACTCACTCTTCTCACTCAAGCACATCACATTTTGCATTAAACACTCTACAAAAATAAATCCCAATATGTTGCAAATCAAATCTTAACTAACTGTGCATTGAAAGAGGAAAATTATTAGAGCACATACAAAAGGATTTCAGGGGGAAAAGAAAAAGCTGTAATCTAAGAACAGATGTAAACAACATCAGTGTGACTAAAAAAATATCCCTTGAAAATAAAGGTAGTGTACAACAACAAAAAACCCTTTCAGATTCATGATTTCACCATTCAACACAAGTCCTAAAACTTTTCCTCCCTGGCAGGGAGAACCACCACCCCCCCTCCCCCAGACAACTGGGAGGGCCTTGGGAGGACCCTACCCTCAAAGCAAAACCAAGGCAAACTATTCCAAGTCAGTTCACACCAAGAAAAAAACCACACTTAGCGTAATGGAAGACTAATTTGACTGTATGGTAATTAACAGCAAATAACTTTGGCTATTGAGAAAATATTATAGGAACTCTCCTCTTAGAAATTGTCTACCAGCATGTGTGTTTACAGCGCTCTACCAGCGCTGTGTTTACATTTAATTTTCTATCAAGTTCACATTCACTAATTTGCCAAAAAATCATGCATAGATCTGGAAGGGGGGAAAAATGAGACAACAGCAAGATGCCAGACCCATTATTTAATGAAATTACTGGCTAAAGCCTACTCATCACTTTTTATAGAATTTTTTGTTAACCTCAAGAAGTTTATAAATACATCCTTATATCTGAGAAATACAGCCTATGGATTTCCAACCTAATTTACCTTTAACTACAGTTGTTAATGTTTTGTTAAGCATACTTATATTCAAAGCACAAATACCACAGTGCAAGACTCAGAAAGGGATTTTTTTTTGCAGCTGTATTTTTGTTAGGCTTATTTCACAAACCATTTGTTTCTCAGTAAAATGCATACATAATGGGATATCTCCCCTTAAATAAGCTCAAGTAAAAGGTTCTACCTTCCTCCTCTTTCCTTTCAGGCCTTAATTGGCAGGTGGTCAAGAGGATGTTTATAGTAAGAGAGGATGTTTATTAACCAACTTTCATAGGTTAGAGAAGCTGGTGCCTTAATAAAAACATTTGACAATGCCTTTTAGCGACCAAAGTATTTGAAATGCATTCAAATAATTCCATTTTTAAAATACTTTGGAAATACTGATCTGAACTCACATGTGCAAAGCTGCATTCTTATATTGTGCCTCTGTGGGTCTAAATCCCCAAAATACAACCTTCTTTCAACCTCTGTCATATTTAAACATTCCTTTAATTCACAGCAAGTTCCAACAATTCTTATGGAGTTAACAGCTTCCAGCGACTCACAGGTTTGAGAATGAAACATTTTAGAACTCCTGGTTGTCCTCAGACTACAATTTTGATTAAACATCCTCCTCTTTTTACGGACCTTTCACTATGTCTTTAACTTATTAACCAGGTCACAAGCCAGACTTGCATAAAATTTACCCGGCTAACCACAGAAACACAAAAGCTATGTTAGTATACTGGATCTGCATGGATTACAAACCAGAACTAATCCATATTCAGTGTGTAACTTCCTTACTGGAGTCTTCAAACATTCCTCCTTATCACCCTTTTGTGAAACAAAGACGCCACTTCAGAGACACAAATGAGGCAGGCAAACTGAAGGTCAGAGGCACCCATTGGGCATCCATGGCCTGTCAGGGCCTCCTTAAGGCAGCCAACCCACAGCCCAGGACCACATTCCTCCTGGAAGAAGCAGAAGCTGTAGAGGGCAGGAGTCTTGGCTTTTTCCACTCTCGGCCCTTTCATGTTCTGTCCTCAATTGCCAGCTGGTGACCTGGTGAACCAGATCATGAGAACCAGCTCAACAGGAACCTGACACATGTTCTCTGGCAGGTTAGCTCTCACACAAAAAGCAATTTCCACTCAAGTCTGCTGAATGCCTCTCAGAATTCCAGGACTAACATGGAAAACTGCAGAGGATCGCAAGACCTCAGTTTTCTGAGTAAATTCAGACTAGATTAAAATAGGCCAGGGAGCTACAATATTAAATATCTACATTCTGGATGTCTTTTTCCAAAGCTTCTCTTCCTCTTGAGCACCTTTACTGTCTTATGTCCAGTGCCATCTAAACCACCAAAGTGAATTTTGTTTTCAAACAAGATCCTCTTCCATCACACCACCAGAGCCTAATGGAGCACATCCAACCATTAAACCAGAGCCTAATAGAAATGCACCTCACACAGAACAAGAGGACTGTGATCCACACCACTCAGTCAACACAGACACTGCTAGGTCAGAATTCAGCAAAGGGGTGGTAGTACTGGTTATAAAGTGTAAATGAGCATTTCTCAGATGTGAGACAGTGCAATTGATTCCCTCCACCCCCACCCCGTACTTTTAATCAGTAGAGCCGGGAACTGGAATATAAGAACTTAGTATGCACTAACATAACTATTCACAAAATGACTGCTCACAAAATTGTCTACTGAAGACTTTTGCTTTAAAATAGACATTGAATTGTATTTTTGCTCCTAAAAGCACCCAAATGTAACACATTCCTGCACATGCTTTGTAATAACATCTTTAATATGTATCTAAAAGAAGACTTGTAAATAACTTCTTATTAACTTATTATTATAATCTCAATATTACTTCTACAATAAAAATAACATCTATAGAAAGCTACCAAATAATGATACAGGTGACATGTTTAGCAACTTCCAAATTGGACTATAAGTATAGTTGTCACACATATACAGCACACTAATTGCATTTACCTAATACATTTTGCTCTAGGGAACAAATTCATGTTTTTAAAACATGGGAAATCAAAAGCTTATTAAGGATTTTTAATTGTCTGTGACCTAGACAAGATAACTAGTATACTGCTCACTGGGTATCATTCTTACTGATTGAAATACCAGTAATTTCCCTGTGGACCAAAGTAGATCTTATCAAATGACTACTATGCCCTGAAGAGGTCATAAATTAGTAATAGTATGCAGTGACTTGATACTGTATAAGGGGAGAAGGAAGATGGAAAAAGAATACACATTATATCAATGAATTGCAACTCACTCCTGAACAGTATGCTATCACCAGTTTCACCAGCAAAGGACAGGTGAAACAGCCAAATGACTTGCAGGCTCCCCCAGGAAGACACAGCTCTTCAAAGAAAGTTTCCATGCAAATCATATCAAGTCAACCCTCTAGTACATAGAAGACATGATTAGTTCTGAAGTTAGTGACAGCAAGTTATATCTTTTAAAGATTGACTTCACAAAGTGAACCAAATATCTGTACATTTGAAGCCACGTAAAATAAAGAATTGAGAGTACAGTTACAACAGCAATACAGATACAGAAGGCCACCTTGGCAGCAGATGTACTACACCACAGATACAGAAATCTAAAATATGTTCCATGGATCAAAATATATACTCCTGCATTATGTTATTCCAAAGTCAGGTGTTCATGGCATCTTATTCCAGCACAACTGCCACGACTGAATTCCAGGAAACAGGCAGGGATTGTACATCATTCAGATAGAAGGGACACTTTGAGGCACACTAATATGAAAACTACTTTAAAAAAGTCATCTAAGAAACAGGGCTTTAAAAGATATACAAAATGCCACCACTGTGAAAGAAGTTACAAATCCAGAGTAATCAAGAAAAAAAACAAAGGTTACTTTTAGGTGCAAAGGCTATAGTACATACAAAACAAACTGATTCCCAAATCTTTGCATTTTTCCTATCTCACTCCTTATGCTTCTAACCTTTCTCCAAATGTTTCATATCCAGTGCTTGCTGATGAAACAGCATTTGCTTTAATCTGATGTCAGGGCAAGAAATGCAGGGAGTTAGTGTCAAGGGACTGTACCAAGCACAGGAAGACACCAGAGGACCCCTATAAATTCAAACATAAACATTGCCAAGGAGACCCATGTATGCTGTTCTGGTTGCTTGCTGTTGGCAAGAAGAACACTTGCCCTTCGTGCCAAACCAAAAGTTGCAGCTCAGCTCTGGTCTCAGTTCTTGCTGGAGGTGAAGTGCTCAGTAGAACTTGCAGGAAGAACATGATCTAACTTCACTGCTCTGAAACAATGATGCTTCATTCAGATACCTTTTGTTTACATTTGTAAACCCACATATAAAAATATTTATACACAAGATGCTAATGAGTCAGTCCAGAAACAGTGGATTATTTCCAGTTCAGATTCTGTAGACATTTCATTCACAGCTCTCATTTGTGCCCGTGGCCACTGCTGCACAAATCCATTTACACCAACCAAGCTCTTCTCACCACCTTTCGAACTACAGGTTGGTCAACTACCAGTTCACCACTGAAAAAGCCAGGTTTCTTCCTACATTATTTTATTTCTGAGATGCAAAGTAATTACTGATAATTAAAAGGGCTTTTCTCCAATCCCCTTCCCTCCAGTGGTTTTCATATAACCAAATTTTCATTACATTGACTTAAATCCACTCTCATATCTAGTTTTATCAGATTTCCTCAAATGTAAATAAAACACACAATGCATCCTCCTTTCCACCTACAGAAGGAAATAGAAGCATTCATAAAGTGACCTACAATGCCCTATGAATGCCCTAAACTATAAAGGAGCTGCAGCAGTGTCCTACAACGCCCTTCAGAAATCTTTATAGCTTCCTTGTGGGAAGGTGAAAGAAGGGAAATAATTATTTGAATTCTCACGCAATCCAATCAGTTTGACTCAAATACGTGCATTAATACAGGCACTACTGTCAAAGCAGGGAGAAATGCTAAACAACAGAAGTTAAACCACACAAAATTATTTTGTTATCAGGCTGATTGTGACATTTTCAGCTTTAATCAGAAATGTAGAAATCACGTGCATTCAAAATGCATCCTTCTGCCATGCAGATAAAACCAATAGTATTCCTAACTCCAAACTCCAAACAAAAAGGCATTAGAGGAGCTGGTGATCTTGGTCTTTCCTCCCACAAACTAAGCAGAAAAATCCTAAAACTACAACAAAATGCTAGATTATAACAGTAAACACTGGATTTAGTCGAGTTTGCAAGCAACCATAGCTTGATGTCTGATCTCAAGAGCCTACAGAAAATGAACATGAAACATACAAATCTATTAATGTCCACAAGAACTGAGTAAAGAAAGAAACTAAATTATTATTTCTAATTAAGCAGAGATAACTGGGGACTCTGGTAAACAGTAGTAGTTAAGATGTAAACTTACCACCAACTTAACATGGACTGCTAGTTAAGCTGACTAATACAAGTAAGCTAGGAATGTCACTCTCCCTGGTTTTAGACATCTGCAGGAAGGCAAGGGGTGCATTTACCAAAACTACTTCTAGTTGTTTAAGACAGATTTCCACACCTCTGGAGCTTTCCACCTACAATGCTGACCTTGCCACCTACCTACCAAGCCACTGAAGTGAATATTGCAATGTAAGCCAAGCAGGAGTATCTTAAATATAACATAAGAAAGAGACAAGAAGTTCAAAGAAACAATTCTGCAAACCAAGCTCAAGAAAGAAAATCTTATTCAGTCTCAAGAGGGCTGCTGGAGTTTAAAAATCAAATATTTTGGTACACTGGAATGTTTCCATAAACATCTTTCTTTGAAACAAGTGTCTGACCTTTCTTTGCCTCCAGTTCATAACCTACTATATGGTGTCATTTTAAGAGGTACTCTGAGCTCAGAGAAAAGAGGACAAGTCTGGAAAAAGCAGGTTCAGCTGGAGCAAGCTGAGAAACAGTACATAGAGACAGCTACTCGCTATGTAACACTAAAGGGAACAAAATTATAGATAAGTTCTGCTTTTAAGAAAGTGCTCATAAAAGGTACACCCCAAGAAACAACAACTACCTTTATAAAAGGTAATGTTTCCATGTCTTGTAAGAAAAATGATCTGCACTATGAAAAGCTTTGTACAGAACCTCTGACAGAGGCAAAACAACAAGAGTTGCACAGCATTCACATCTGAATGTAAATTAAAGGTTCTTGTAGGGTTTTGGCTCTCGTGGCAGGAAGAACTGGTCACTCAGTTTATCTGTACCTGAGGTTCTTATTTCATTTTCATCTTGTGTAATCTCATAACCTCCCTGCTTTGCAACAAGGGAAGCCACTGCCACAAGAGGCTTGCCAGGTGATCTTCACAGTCTCAATAATGTCTCAAAACCTGAACAGAACAAGCTGCTAACAGTTCTCAAGCTGGCTTCCTCAAACAGAACATATTCAGGTAATTTTTCATTGCTGAAACTTTAGGCAGCAATGCTACTACTACTTCAAAACATAATACAATGAAAATCTTAAAGAGCAGTCCCCCCAAATGCTTAAGTAATTTTACTTACAGGAATACTCTTGCTGAAGTTAAATGGACTGCTCACAGATTATGTGCCCTCATGTTGTTACAATTGGGAACTAACTCTATCCTCACAGCAGGTAAATCTTAGGGGAAAAAAGTACTTTCAGTAACTCCTTCATAATCTTAAAACAAGTCAGTTGGGGAAAAAAGAAATATCCAAAATGGAACACATCCTTGGAATATCCCGTCTGCTCATCCATTAGTCTTGCACAAGTCAACTCATTCATTGTTAGAAAATTTTAAAAGATGACCAAAAAATTACCATACTGGTGGTTGGACATATAAATATGTATTGTGTGAAACATATCCCAACCTCCTCACAAAAAATACCTGCAAATCAATAGACAATAGGCAACAATATATATACATCCAACTTCAGAAAACCCTCATCAAGTCTTATTTTGCAAACCTGGTCACAGATGTCTGGAGCACACCTTTAACACATTCGCTCAATCCTAATACATTGTACTAGTTATTCCTGCCTTGTAATTCTAGCTAAGCTTTGCTGCAGACTCAAGGTAAAATTAAAATTTCTACTAAACTACAAACAGGAACCTATTTTTAAAACAGATTAATTCCTTTTCCTGTTTGGCCAAATCAAAGCATCTTTGCTTTTGGTCATCCCTAAATAATTATAATATTATCAAATATTAAGAATTTGGAATGACTTCCAGATACTTTACTGGGGAAATACTACTTGAGGAAAAAGACTGCCATTTTATAGCTAGAATTCAATCAAATAATTTAGCTACACGAGTTCTTCCTCTTTTCTCCACCTTTATTTACATCGTACTAACACAATGGTATTTAGTCACACACAAGGAGTGGTATCAGAGAGGTAGCGAAAAGTGTATTTGCAAGACAAAGAAAGTCACATTCACAAAATTAACTATTTCAGGTAAACAGCAATGCATCGACAGGTGTGCAAGGAATAAAAGAAAGGCATTTATCTGCAACTGCACCATAATGCTTTTTCTGCATTACCAACATGATGGAATACATCACGCATTCCCTCAGAACTAATGAGCTCTGTATAATACATAAAAGTATTCCCAGGATGTCCCAATTCTGTAAGCAGACAGAGATTGCAAAAGTTGTCTATAGAAATCTATGTCGTATAGTACGATTCAAAACTGTGGCTCTACTAGAAAACATTATCTGTAGGAAGACACTTCGAGCATAAAAACCTACCTTTTCTATTTTTTAATGATGTTTTGTTAAACCTGGAGCAAGAACACAGTCTCTTTTGACTTGAAGGTGTATTTTCAATATAATCTGCTTTTAATTTTTTCAAATGAGAAATGCTGAAATAAGAAATACACTGATCTCACCTACTTCATTTAAAATGTTGGTGGAAAACCCTGTCCCAATCCTAATTCAAAAAACCCACCTCTCAGGCATATTGTTTTGCTTTCCCCTCATAAGCATAAGGTTCTGGCAAAAAAATACTAGAAAGTAAACAAATTGGAAATGCAAAATTTACAGTGCAGTCCAGGGAAAACATCACCTCACCCTGTCTAAAAAACAGCTTATGGTGGGTTTTCCATGAGAGGCTAAAATCTTCTAAGTTGTTTTACCAATAAAATAGAGCTCTTTTATAACTGTTAACCAACAAACAAAGGAACATCCCTTTGCCATCCAAATCTCTCCTGGCTGACCTTAGAAATCCACTAGTCATACCAATTCAAATGAACACTGACCTTTTTTGTGTGAAAACAACTTTTCCATGCTTCTCAAGTAAGATGAAATTTATCAATAAACAGCCCATTTTCAGTGATGCCAAACTGCTACTGATCCCAGGTGTACATTCAGAGACAAGTATTGGTCTGCCAGCATGGCTAACAGTCTCACGGGGATCACCAGGGCAGCAATTTGCTGTGGCTCTTGTATGCACAGCTGCACCTCTCCCTCTTCCCTCCTAGCTGGCAGCTACACCCAGCCCTGTATAAACAAGATTCTGCTAAATGTCACCATAGTTAATATTCTGAAGTTTGGGCTTGCTTTTTTGTTTTGGGATATTTTATCCTGGTAATTGATTCCAGACTTTCCACTTGTAGAAGATAACTACAGTTTCCTTTTCAGTCCTGTGATCAAGGCAGCTAAGAGTACAAACAGATGAGCCAGGAGATAATTCTATTCTAAGATAAACTAATGAAACATCTTGAGTAGGAGTTATAAACCCCAGATACTCCCTCAGCATACACCCTGGGTGTGTCCATCACATCAGTCAGACCTGGCACTCCCTATGGTTGCAGCTCAAATTCATGAACAAAACTGTTGCGGTCGGACAGAAATGAAGAAATTGAGACTGCAATATTCATTTTTCTCACGTGACACTTAGAAGGTTTTGTAGCAAGAGCTGTAGGATATGGCACATGACTTCTCCTAATAACTGCAGAAGAAAATTCCTTCTAGTATATTCCAGAAGTGGAACATGGAAGACACAGATCTAATATTGGGTTTGTATTTTCAGACCTTGGTTTTCAAATAACCAGTATTTCAATGAACTCATACCCCATTCACTTAGCATGGAACCTATTTAGTACGTTTTAGAGTAAACAGTTGAGTCACTGAAATCATCACATTCCTGGAGATATTGTGCACTCCAAACTCCCTTCCTGTCCCTGAGAAAAAAAGCAAACAAGTCAAAGAGATGAATAAATATAACTTGGACCAAAAATAAACCCAGGCCTAAATATCAAGTGCCTGTATTTCACTCTTCTTTTAAAAGGGATCTTTCTCAGAATGGAGAGATTAATACATATTAAAAGATAACTGCTGTGGTCCCTCTAACATCCTTTATATCAAAATACTTAAATCACTGTGTATATGAGAATTCTAGTAATCAAACTACAAAAACAGAGGTAATGGAAATGAGCCAATAGATTTGAATCATGACAGCCCAAAAAGTAGACAAGTTAATGCTAAATAGTGTGCAGCCTTCAACTTCATATTCTTTCCATGTGATTCCATATCCATATGACGATTTTAGCTCATGTATCATTCATGGTTTTGCCCCCAATTCTCAAAAAACATGCTTTTTTCCACTTAAGAGTAACCTTTGTGTGACCTTATTCTGCTCACAGTCACAACCCTATGAATTCATTCTGCTGTACTATTGTAGATTTCCTTCTCCTGTGGGCATTTCTGCATCCCTCTGAAAAGGCCTTACAGAGCAGGAAGTAAACTTATTCCTGCCTGTGCCATTGCATTGGATAATCCCTTGTAACAATTAGTAAGAACACACACCTGCTGAAAAAAATGCACACGTAGACTGCAGAGGAAACAGCAACAGCATTCACTGAACAGAATGACAAAATGCTTAGAAATTACAGAACTCTTTTAGAAAAATATCTACAATCAGCTACTTTAAGGTATAAAGACAAGCTGGGTTTGGCGATACTAAAAAAAAGGGACAGCACTTCTGTGGTTTGGTCTTCAAGAAGTCTTCACAGTAAGAAACTGATTGAAAAGAGGGAAGAATTGACAGTTTTGAGAACTGCCACATTTGGCAAATGAAAAAACCTCTCAAACAAGGAGGGCGTGGGGATAAAAATCAAACTGAGGACTATTTTAAATTTCAGACATCCTGTTTTTATGAAAAAATATATAGTATCAAACTGATAGTTTTACCTACTGCATGATCCATTACCAGTTAAAGATTTAATCACCAGAAAAACTTCTTTAAATTTACTGTCTACATCTCTGGCTTCCAAAAACACACAAATAGATGGGAATGCAGTGCCCAGTATTACAAGCTTAACCAATCTATAGAATGTAGACTATAAAAACTTTGCAATATCAAATTAAAGAGCTTTCCCACAGTCACTCGTAGAAGACAAGCTCTAGAAATGAGGTAAAGATATGATCAAAGCTTCTTGGTTATAGAGAGTCAGGTTCTTTCACCTTGTAATCAAGGCCTGAATCCAGGCTTGGACACCCACATCTGGTCACACAGGAGATCTGCTCTCTCTGACTTAAGTTTCAAAGTTTCAGAGCCCCACATGTTTCCTGGACTACGATTTTTCCCCACAATATTAGCTAATAACTCCCTAGAACTACTAACATTAAATGCACTGCCAAATTAAATATTGTTCCTCAGCTCAACAACTTCCTTTCTCTTGGAATATCTCTTGGCTGTTACCATTGACACGGTCACACTCACACAGTTCTGCAACCTACACAGTCTTTACTATTCTCTATTGCAAAGGATACAAGGTCTTTATTATTTTCCTCTCTTGCAAGAGAGGCCCAGATTACACACATGAGTAGCACCAAACATGAAGAATCAGATGCAATTTATAGCATTAGGCTAAGATTAAAAAAATGGCATTGTGTTGGGGTGATCTTCAGCCTGAGCATTATAAAAACCAAAGAACTGGATGCATGTCAAACAGCAGAATGGTTCTACAATTTACTGCGATTCCTTTTCTTCTAACCAACACACAACTCCTGCTGGATGGGAACATCCACCAGTCTAGTCATTCCTCAAAGTACAACCCAAAGAAAGAAGCATGACCTACTAAAAGTGGTCTCAACAGAGCACTTCACTGGGACACAAGAAGGAAGCCAATTAGTAGAAGCTCACAGCTGGAATGCCATGGTCTTAGGCACTCAGTCTCCAGCAGTGTTCAATATGCTCTGACCACCAACCCAGAACACAAACTTAGCAACTTAATATTGCTCAAGGGCCCCTTTTGTTTTATAAAGTGAAGCATACTACTACTAAATCAAGACATAGATTTTTCTTTTTTTATTTCTTTAAATAGTAGGCACTCCTGCCTTCCTGCAACTACTAAATTAATACTGGAAGCAATCACCCAAGGAGTAACACAGTACTAGGACAGTGACTCTTTCCAGACAAGTATTCTTAGATCCAAGTTAAGGAAACATTAAGTGAATAATGAGGCATACGCTTTTTGACATAAGCAGTCTTACTTTGGCTGCTCCATTGCTCTTCATTAGAAGAGACAGAAGCATCCAGGAAAGATTCTAGATGTGATCAGTCAGCTGTTAAGTATCAAAATAAAAGGGGAAAGAGGACTAGTAAATTGGGCAACTGCAAATAAAACACATAGCCTGAATTTTCATATACCATAATAAGTAATAAATATTTTCATAATAAATAACACATCCACTTTGCCTTACCAAAAGTAAGGAAAATATGAGGTCACAAAGAATAAAATGAGTGTTTCAGGTGAAGTGGGAAAAGTGCAGGAGCACAAGGATTCCTTAATCTTGGCAAGTCATTCCACAGGCAATCAAAAGTCAATTAATTAGTCCTCCATCATGTCTTTCCATCTCTGCACTGTTTTGTACATAAAAGGATCTGGTGTGACTCTTATTTCCAGCACTGAGCAAACCAATCAACTTTGATGTTCAGTCCCAGCTACCTTCTCCACAACTCCCACAGATCCAAAGGTCTTCCAAACATGAATCACAACAAGCAATACCACAAGAGGTCCAGGGCTGTTCAACTCTCATAGATCCCAAGAATCCAGGAGTCTTCATTGCTCACACAGAACCAAAATGCCAAAATGAATACAGAGCAACTTGTTTCCTGGACTGGACACTAACATGGAACACACAGCCACAAGCCGCCTAGAAAATCTGTAGAAGCTTCACCCCTGGAAACAGCCAATACTTGGAAAAAGTCCTGAGCAATGCAAATAAACTTCATCATAGCACTTGACTACATGACTATTATTGGGCCTTTGAAATCATTATCCTTTTAACATCTTAAACACATTCAACTTCAAATGTCCACATGATAGAAATATATTTTCAACGAGCTAAATCTTTCTTATACTAGCCAGATTATGAGTAAACACACGTGTAATTACACTAAATAACCCACTTGATTTTCTCCTATCAACACTTGGAAAAATACAAGTTAGACCAAAACCGTTTTAAGTTTATTGCCACAATCATTAGTTGTAAGTTTTACTACATCAGTGGGTCTTCCTAGCTTAAAGTTACTGCATTTACTAAGAGATACTTTCTTCATTAGACAACACCAGTATACATCCAAAAAGCAAGACCAACATTAGATGCAATTTAATTAACATAAAGTGTTGATCAAGATACGAACAAACAAAAAGAAAATCTAGACTTCTCACTTTCAGGCTCAAGTCATCTGATTTCTATCACAACTCATTAGAAAAGCAACAATTCCTAATTAATTTTCTCCATATCTACTGTATTATAATTCTTCATTACCAATGAAGCATACATTTTGTAACATGCAAAACAGAACAAGACCAAAACAATTCTGGAAAGATGACTTCTGCCGTAAAGCTTTATGGCAAATGGGTACCTTACTCCAGTGACAAATCACAGTACTATTTCAGGATGCAACTATGAATAAAACTCTTTGCCTTGATAAGTCACATTTACTATGACCATATATCTCAGCTCCAAGCCATACAAAATTGCATTCAAATTGCAAATTCGTAGGAACAGCCCATCCCAGAAGATTAAGATGTTGTGACAGTATTCACACTTCCTCTTAGATCAGATCAGTGTGGTTGCTCTCAATCCTGAAACAAGTCTAGCAGCTGAATGAGGGAGCTGACCAGTTTTTTCCCCCCTTCAAGTAACCAGGAAGGAAGTGTCTATTCCAGCTTGTCTGTGTTTCCTCCAAATAATTAAAATCTCAGTAAAACTCCAGTACTACTAAAAAGGATCATGTACTGTTACACAGACTGTATCATTAAATTGCATTTTCCACTTAAAAATGAAGGACAGAGGGGTTGAAACTAAATGATCTTTAAGGTCCCTTCCAACTCAAACTGTGATTCTGCTTATAAACCAAGAAAGACTTCGTCTTTTAAACAATCACTGCATTATTAAAATCTGTACTACCATAACCCATCTCCAGGTAGGCAGAAGAATACTTTATGAAGATATATCTAAATTCTGTAGCTTATTCTTTTACTTCTGAGATACAGACACACATGTGTGTGTCAAAATAAAGTGTGTGTGTACGTGTATGTATGTGTGTGTATGTATATATATATATCTCCCAGAATAAAGAAAAAAACTAAATATTCTTCCCTCCCCAGAATCAAAGCTTTACTCATTAGAACAGGAAACACAGCCACAGAGGGCTGTGCCACTAGGCAGAAGCATTTTGCTTTCTAAAAAGAAAACAGAAAGTAAAGCCATATGAGATTTTGAAGAGTATCCATTCTGAAGATCCTAAGAGCACAACTATGGTGCTCCTTCTCCAAGCTGGAATAGAAGACCAGAAGAGAGACAGGACAGACATCATAAAGATTTAGAAATAATTACAGTTTCAGAAGGGGAAAGGTACATGGGAGATTTTGAAAAGTCTGAAAAGGAAGCGTTCCCCCATCTGTGACTCCAAGCACATTTAGCTTACCTTTGAAAGGCTACCTGTTGTGAAGAGACACTAGAAATAAGAAATGCTCTAGTAGAGGTCCTCCTACATACCCAGAGAATGGTACAGCCATCCTAAACAAATCTCATAGCAAAGCAGATGCTTTTAGCCATCAGGAGCAGCACAGAATTTCCCCTTCTATTTCATGCATCAATTATTACCTCTCTCCCTTTCCATGGCATAGCCATTTACAACCTGAACACAAGGCATGTTTGTATTTAAAAGGCTCTTGTGCTGAAGGCTCATGAGAAAAATGTTTTTTATTATGTCTTAAAGTTTCAAATAACTTCTTCAAGCACCAAATTAACACCACTGTTTCACCTTCTAAAAATATATACCGTTACTTCCAAATCTCAAATGAATTAGTAAAACCAAAGACTCTTATTTAACAATAGGAGTCAAATTATTTGACTACATAATTTGACTACATTAATCCCTGTTCCCATGGGTTTAAGAGTGAAATATATTAAATGGCCATTCCACTTGGCATTTCTACCGCCACCTTGACCACTGAAATACAGAACAGAAAGAACGAGGATGACATGTTACTTGAGAAGACTTTCTATGGGGCTTTTGGTTCAATGAAGGATTTCCTTCATGCATTCCATTTCTAAAAATCCATGAAAGGGGGTGGAAGAGCCAGTTAATCTTATTTCTTTCAGGTGTCAGCTGAAATGAGGGGAAAGATTTGCTTTCCGCTTTGCACAGCTTAGCTTGCAGGTCCGGCCCCGAGAGAGGCTTGGCTATTACACAAATCCACCCATGGCAATGATGTGCCCAACTACCCCTCAATGTGTCAATGAAATACGAGAAACATTATGCAGTCACACTGGCAAACACCAGGAGAAGGATGTGTGTTTGAATAAATACAGCACATCACAATTCACTCTTCTGGTGAGCTACAAATTCTCATGTAACAAGTTATGCTGCCTGACTGTCAAAATGCATTCTGTCTTCAGCCAGTCAGGTGGTAAATTAATGCTCTGACACCCCACACCACACAGATTTCCACAAGGCATACAAGGGTTATATCTGAAGAGTCACAGAGCAATTAAGTAATGTGAACACCATGCTCAGGACCAATAGCTACATGAAATACAGACTGTAGCATAAAAGTATTCAGAATTTTTTTGTGAAACACAGGTTTCTGGAATAAGACTATCAAAACATTCCCCAAAGGACGTGAAAATTCCTCGTGATTGTGATTTTGAAGCACAGCACAGTAAGAATTAAACACTATTAAATACTGCTATTACCACAGTGCATAGCAAATTAAATAAAAATAGGACCTACTTTGTAATAGGTGCAGCAAAAACAAAGTCAGTTCCTGAGATAATTACCTAAACTACTTGTCATACTGCAAGCATTGGGCAATTAATATTGAAACTGTGCTGTCTCTGCCAGAGGGAAAGATGCCAAATAGTTAAGGATGCACAAGTTCATCTTCTATTGTGCAATCCCTGTTTGGATTGCTTGTTTCTATCTGATCTGCACGAATTCTTTAATTATGCAGTACCCAAATCTCCATGTTTCAGTTGGTTTAGTATCTTGCAGTCAGAACCCAGGAATTCATCGTCTCCCTAGCAACACACACCTGATCCAGAACAGACTCAGGCACAGCAACACAGGCAGGCAAAAGCAATTTCTGGAAGCAACTTTAAAAATACCTCACCTACTAGCAGAGGAAATCTGCTCCAAATGACTAATCTCACAGCCTCAGGCTTTTAAACCCCCTCCAACCCAATCATACTCAGCAGTGTTTTTTACCAATTTTAAGCCAAATGCCACAGCCATCCTTGACTGGCAATGGTAAAATCCAAACTAAACCAACTCTGGAATGACATCAGGAGCAGTGTTAGCAAGAAAGTTACCTGGGACTAAACTCAAGGTATCCCTGAGAGCTACCTCAGCACACTGTGACCTGGTGGTCCTCATCAGCACTGCCCACATGGACCATGCTGCAGGACACTGCCATCCTCTGCCCTGGCTGTTAAGCATCATTGCAGCTCCAACTCACAGCCCCATTTCCATACCAGAAGCAGTCATTTACCGCAGTTCCCATTTGAGGATGACTCCTGGACAAATGCCAATAAATACTGCTGCTAAAATTCAGAGAGAACATTCATGTCCTTAATGTCTCCAGACTTCATCTGACATTAACCCAGAATGGGGACAGAGGCAGGCAACTCAGCCCAGGGCCACCATGAGATCAAATGCCATACAAGTCACTCTGCCACCTGCAGATGAATTCCTTCAAAGCTAATGCCTCCCCAGGAAAGATGCATCAGGACTCCAACACCTCCAACAGTCCTCAGAAGTGACAGTGCCTACTTCTAGATATGAAGTTAGAAAAAGAACAGGAACAAAAAATACAGACAATTCAGGTGATTTCTGCTTTGTTGTTGGGAAGCCTTGCACTGGAGTGGCACAGGCTCCTTGTAAACAAACTCCCTAGCAAAACAGATGTTGTTAAAGGGTTTTTTTATATGCAAATACGTCATCTTTAATCAGTTGCAACACATCTTCTAATCAAACTTTGTCCTAATACTCAAAAATTGAGCTTTTTTTTTTTTCAAGAAACAAGAAGGATTCTTTCATCATCCAGCCAATTAACAAAGCTGTGTTTTTTTCTCAGAAAGACAAAAAAAATTTAATTTACTTCCCAACAACTGGCATACTATTTCTCAGCAAAACTCTCTCAATTCAACTCTATTATTCCATCTGAGGTGTGGGGCAGTTTTCCCAAAAAGGGTCCAGCAGAATACCTGTGAAAGGCAAAATATTGATTATGACCACCATTTCTGATGTGAAAAATTAGCTGTCAGAAGAACATGTAATGAATTAGTTGTGCAAACACAAGAAACATGCTCTTTATAAATTCCAATACTCTTGAGTATTTACAACCTCCTAAAATTATCCCAAGGGCCAAATTATTTTAGAAGATTAATTAGTGAAAAATCCCAGTGAAGCAGTTTTTATATACATGCAAGAGTTATAAAGCACATTTTCTTCATTCTACTATAAGTAGCAGCTGTCCTATTTATCTTTCAGGCTTTTTGCTACACACTGGTACTGTTTACACACAAACTCCGACAGAATGGGAGAATTCATTTTTAAGAGACTTAAAACAAATGAAAAAAAACCTAGTAAGACTGTGTACTTTCAACAGTTTACGATAAGCATCAGAAAATAACATTTAAAAATAACTATATAAAGTGTCCCTGTTTTGAGCTTATCCTCAAACACTGATGGCTAATTCCATTTAATTACAGAAAGAGAAGTTAAAGTTTCGGGGAATAACAGATCAGCCTACACTTTAAAAAAATCATCCTTTAAACTTGCAAATATTTATATTTCATCTCTACGAAGACTTCCCCCTACCTGCCTTCATCTCACACACCAGCCCCTCTAAAAGGCACTACTGCCTGCAAACAAGACACAAAAATCATCCATCTGGCAGTCATTTGGCCAAGTGATAAGCACTGAAAATTCTGGTGAGAGAGTTTAATGGCTGTACTGCTGCGCCTCAGTTAAGCAAAATACTCTGCTGGCCCCAGTACCCTGAAGGTAGGTGGCATTTCCTTAAAGTTACTGCATAATTTTTAGAGATATATATTTATATTTATATTTATTTATATGTTTATTTATATATACTAGCAAAATCTAGCAATATTTCGACAGTTGTTAAGCATAAGAACTGAAAAAAATGAAGGTAACAGCAGATCCCTGAGTTTCCAGACACCTGTTGTGTCAGAGCTGTAACTCCCTCCTCTCAATGCTTCAGCACCCCTTTCCACCACCCATTCTTGAAGAAAACATTTAACGAAACAAGCTGAATGAAATATCATCAGTTAAATACACACACCTACCCCCAAACAGATGAAGTCAGATTAATCATAGCCACATTACCCAACAGTTTGCTATCACCACAAGCCATAACCTGACAGACAACTTATTTCCTCTCCACCCCCACCTCTTTGGGCTGTCTTTGACTTGACTCTGTGCCGGTCAGCTGGGGCCGATACAGACACAGACTAACATCATGAGAAAGATGAGATATGGGAGCAGTAGTCATGGCAGGGTTTTCTAATTCCCTCATCATGGAGTTTGCTAGGAAATCGATTAATACTGACTTTTCAGATATCACCTAACAAGTAAACCTGACAGACTCCAAAAAGCACATAACACATACAGGAAAAGGGAACAAACATATACAATGCTTACACATGTAGGCTTAAAAAAAGAATTTACCAACAACCAAGCAGCAATGGTTTGCAAAGCAGAAAGCTAAAACTGTACAAGCTCAAATTTCAGACTTGGGGTTTTTTTAAAGTCATCTTTAAAAAGAGAAAATTTGAGTTATTTTCAGGGGTTACAAATACAATATTTTCCACACTTTGAGTCTCAGGCTTTTGTTGTGATAGGAGCGTCAGGAGACTAACTTGGAATTTAATAAAAAGAGACACACATTTTAAAGAAGATAAATTAATAATAACTTTTCATTTCAGAACACAATAAAAGAATACTAGACTGAACAAAAAGAAGTAACAGATTTTCCAAATGGGCCCCAAGAAAGTTTTTCAACAGTGAAGAGGAAAAATGACATTAAAATTATATCAGTACTAACCATGTTGCTCACGATAATGATGATCTAATCGTTCCCTATTAACATGTAACAAATATTTCATGTTTTTAAAAGCCCATCTGGCAGATTGCGGTAGACATGGATTTTGGCCTACGAAACAACTCAAGTTTACAAGGAAGCACATCTCTCAGTATAAACAATTCCATTTAAAATCTGATGATTTTTCATCATTACACAAGAAGTGTTAAACCATCTGTTGCATCTCTTTGCTTTGTGCCTTGGCTATATAGCATTGACTACAACTGCCCAAACTGAAGTTTACGGTCTTTTATCAAGCAGCTAAAACACAGAGTTCTTTTCTGCTACCGTTTTGTCAAACATGTTAGTTATGTTGAACTTCATGAAGGGGAAAAGGTGAAAATATTCCAAAACAGGTTTTATTGTTGAGTTCCTAAGACTGAATAATTTTCTGACTGTCGTCTTACTTCTGCCTAACCTGGACTTCCCCATCCAAAAATAACTGCAATTCATTTGTTTGCGTGGCACAAGAATCACTTTGGTATGCAAACATCAGTTCAACTTAAGTGATCTTGAATACATTAGTTGACAAAACTCAACACAGAAATTACAGCAGTGTATCTCTGTTGGCTAACTAAAATCAACTTATATGGATTTTTTTCCTTTGTTTGTTTCCCAGAAAAGGAAAAAAAACACGGAGCAAGAAAGCCAAGAACTACAATGTAAATGAACAGGCTGCTGTAATATTTTAATTTCACATAACTTATTCCTGTTACAGTTTAAAAACTAGCAAGTCAGGAAAAAGGCAAAAAGCTAATCCAATGAAACTCAGTGACAAAATTCCAACTGTCTCTTGGCCACCAGTCTCTGAACTTTGGCACTAACAACTGTACAGCGACTGGAAACGTAAGTTGGTAATTGCTGTTGGTCTCTGTATTAAACAATTCCAACATAATCAGCCAGATCTTTCATCAAGAATTAATACACCTTTTGTTTTCTGTAATTACTGTACACATTGTCCTGCCACTAAACAAGATTTTCTTACTACAGCAGGCCGACATATTTTCACAGCAAAGCAATCTCTGCATTTCAATTCCAGGAGGAATAGACTGCGACCATCACAGATGAATGCACTGAACACTTCAAGAGAAACTGGTCCTATGTCCTACTGCAGCACAGAATAAATTTTAAATGGATCAAAATGTGAATCTACCTTGAATTTCACCTCCAACTGAAAGAAATACACCCTCCTCACCCTTCAACCAAGCAGGCAATAACACAGAAGAAAAAGCAGGTCTTGGCACTCCATTACTAATATAATGGGCAGGTTTTAAGGAAGGTTTGAAGTTCATTAAAGAGAAAAAAAAACCTGTTGTTGCTGTTGCCCTTTTGCCATCTGAAAGACAGACATTCCAAACAAAGCTTGCTTTACAGCAGTCCAAGCCATACCTTTAGTCGTGTTTACCTCTGCTTTCCTCATACTCTCCTTTCTGATGCACTTTCCATTTAATTTTTTGCCAATACTCGAAAATTCTTGTTTCATCATTTTTTTCCCTTCGTAAGAGAAATGTTCATCGCCCATTCTGTGAGATGTACTGCCACTTACATATTCAAAATAAGCAGGAAGGTGTCTTTCATACTATAAAGGCCTGCAAAAATAGTTCATATACATAAAATATGGAGTCTTTGGGGGGAAAAGCATAATGCTATCACTTCCAGCTAAATGATGTCTCTTTAATGCTACATTATGTTTTTAACAATTTTAAGTGCTCTAAAGAAAGAGTACCAAAAAAAATGCCAATGAAACTTTCACAGACAAGTCTAACCCTGTAATTTAGATTTTTCTTAACTAAATCACTTCACTAAAATACAATCTATAACTGCCTATTGGCCTCTACTTCACCTGCAATTCATGCTTGGATTACAGGATTTCCGCCTTTACCCAAACACCCTTTGAGAAGGTCTATGAACTGTGCCACTGTAAAGGAGCTGAACATTTTACAACCAAACCAAAATGCATTTCACTCAGACAACTCTAATGTGCTAAGGAAGAAGCTGAAGGTTTTCTTCGGGGGAAGTTCTTTTTTCCAAGAGATTCATATACTTGTTGCTTTGTTTCTTCAGTATATATTAGTATATACTAATAACACCTCTGAAGAGCAAAGTCGTCTTTTTCTCACAAGTTTCCAACACAACTGTGTTCCCATAAAAGTGATGGTTCTACAGCACTACTATTTTTCATATTCCAGCATTACTATTGACAAAAACTGCTAGCATCAGACTAAATGCTTGCTAGCCACCTACATTCAGCTGACAAACCACGTTTCTCTGACACAACTCTTGCCAAGATAAGGACTCTAAGGTCCGAACCTTGGTAGAGAAGTTTGCAAGTTCCCCCACTGGCTTATGCCTCCAGCATGTTACTTGTACCTACAGGATTGCCTTTTTTTTTTTTTTTTTAATACAAAAAGTTAGAAACCAGATTTCTGGAAGAATTTCACCTCCTGCTCTTATTTGGGATGGCCCATTTAAATCAACTGCACTACCCTGTAGGAAGCAACGGATGGCAGAGCAGCCATTTGTCCTTGGTCCTCCTAAGCAAGTCTTTCCACCACATCTCCGACAGGTTTCCAGCCATATTCCATATCTGTCATTCACAGCTGCCAGAAACACCTCCTCAGGTTAACCACTCAGTAATTACTTTTCTGTTGCAAAAACAGCTAGGCGCATGTTAAATGCAAAAGAAACTAAAAAAAACTTGCAGCCAAGGTTTCTGAGATAATACAAAGGTCAGAAAAAAACGGGAGGAAGGAGAATATATAAGTGTCTAAAGTTTAAAACCCCTCAGTTTTAGACTTAGAAGGGCAGAGTATTCCTCTGCAGTGGTATGAAGTTTAGTAACCAATACTGAAAAGCCTGCAAACAATTTCACCAGCTACCGATGTCTTTAAAAAAAGGAAGAGTTGGGGGGAGAGGAATAAAGAGGCAGTAATTCTTCATGGATTGAGATGATAGACACCAATTGAAAATTTGGTAAAAACAAAATATAGAAAACACAGTTCAAATTTTTTTTTTTAACCAACAAAACAAACCAACACAACTAGCTCAAACTCCCTACCTTAGACTTTTTCTTCTTCCTGTTTTAAAAAGAGACTTCTCTCATGTTTTGTTATTGATCTGGAAGAGGTAACGACTAAGGGGAAAAACAGCAAAAAATGACATTTAAATGTAAAGACAGCATATGAAAAAGGTTGGCAATGTAGCTCTTGAAGCATTGTGAAAACTTAAGGCTTTGTTCTTTCTCCTCCTACCCTCTATTATTCTGTGTGATATAATCACATTACATAGAGTCATTAATCAAAAGCTTCTCCAGGCATTTCACAAACATCTAGTTAGGCCTTATAAAAGAAATAGTAATTTCCATCTTTCCAAACAGACTTACAGACAGGGACCTGATCCAAGACAATGCTATGTCTCAACCAGAACCTGTGCATCCCCACTGTCATGACTGCTGTACTGCCCAGCACCCACCTGGGTGTCCTTTGGGTCTCCCTCTGAGACCTCTCAAAACATTTACTATATACATTTAAACATACACTTTAAAACTATTTACCAGACAAACCTAACTGCAGAAAAACTGCTGTTCAAATGGAGGGTTTCCTCTGTATCACAACCAAAGCATATTACACAAAGCATTCTAATTACATCTAACAACACGACTGTTAAAACAAGCTCTTCACCCCAGGAATGCACATCAAGCTATGAGAAACTAAACATGCCACAAGGCACAGGAGCTTCATTTGAAGAGAAAATTAAGATTGCAGCCCCTTCCTTTCCTTAAAAGCATACAGAATGAAAACATACCTGTACAATAAATGCTAACCCAACTTCCATTTCAGCAATATTCTGACTAATATTTGAGACCTTTAAATGTCACTTCTGACCATTATATGAACCATTCTAATCAATTAACACTACATAAAATTAGTAACTAGGAACATCAAATCCATCTCCTGGCACGGGAAAACAGTAGGAGACAAAGGCTGTATTTTGAAAACAAGGCACTTTGCTTTCTTCCCTAGACACACTGTTGTCAGATGTGCATATAACAAAGCGACCTTGCTAGCCACATTGGGTACTAAAGAGCAAGCATTTGAAAAAGAACCTACTTAGGGCTGAAAAGGAGAAAGGAAAAAAAATAACCAAACCTCACTGTGCAAATCCAAGCCCCAGACAAACTTCTTTGTACAAAGTCAGTGTAGCTGGAGATACTAATATCCCAGACCACTTGCTTTCAGGCAAGGATTTACCCTTAGTAAGCTCAGTCTCACTTCTAAGGGCAGGCTGGGACAAGAGCCAAGCCAGCCTCAGACAACACTCACACAATCCCTGCAGCTGATACAGGGAAGATGGGAGGGGGAGCTGCTGGGTGGTGGGATTAGCACAGGCCTTTTTCCAAACGTGCCTTTGGTCTGTCTCATTACAATGTTTTATGAGAATTTGGGAAGTCATAGTGCCCTGGAATGAACCAGCAGGTATAGACATCTCTCTCACCTGCACAAAGGTATAAAATGAAGAATTGTAGGATAATGCTAATGAAAGTATCCAACTAACACAACGAACCACTTATCATCCTTCCACCTTCATAAAGCTTCCTGAAGACAGGCAGAAAGTAGTCTCTAATAAGGTTTTTTATAGACAAACTCCCCTTCTCACTGTTCTATCATGTTTATAATTTCAAAAAAACCCACAAGGCCAAAAGTAATTTACCAGATATTAAACCTAAAATTAAAAGGCAGCACCTTTTTCTTTATGCTGACCTGACAAAGAAGGTGAACAAACAAATAAAACTTTAAAAAATGCATAATAAAATTTATAACATTCATTACACTGTTTTCCAAGCTATTACTAAATAGCAGCTGAAGACCCAAGGAATACCTTTTATAATGAATCAAAATGTAGTTAAAACAGAAGCCATAAGAAATCCAAGGAAATGGGACATGTTTATGAACATGGACATCTCAAAGTAAGCCTAAGCATCCAATCCTTAAGTCACTCCTCACTGCTTCTTACCTATTCACAGCAGAACCTCACAGTACCTGGAGAAAATGCAAACACTCAGTTGTGAGTTGGGTACTACACAAACCTCCTGCCTCCAGTTCCAGAAGAGGCAACAGCTTTGAGAGCAAGCTGTCTGTTATGAATAATTTGGGGGTGAATTTACTGGCATCCTTCCACACCAAGACAGAAGCCAGATAACTGAATAAAGCCCCTCAGTCCCACACCATCCAAAAGTCACTTTAATCTCTTTAGCCCCATGACAAAGGAAATCCCTGGATCCTTCTAAACTGAGAGACAAAACTGAATTCCTAATGCAACAGTGCATTCAACATCAATGACAGCCCATTTCATTGCTTTTTTTTAAACTGGAGAATACATCCAGTCCTGAGTATCTGCACTATCTTCACAGTAACACTCATGTCCATACTCTGGAAAATTGTTGAGGCTTTTTTTTTAAGATATTCATTTAGAAATCACACCATTTCTATTTCACTATTCAGTATCAGCCACAAGATTTGATTATCTAAGGAGCTGGACAAATAAACTTTAGCAATTCACTTTAGAAAAAGTAATTTGATGGTTTTTAAATGAATGAGTACTAAGGGAGACTAAGTCAAGTTCCACTTCATAATTACTCATTTCTATGAACATGTGTTGACATTTTTCAGCATATGGCCATTTTTTCTAAAGCAGAATCTGAAGCTAAATTTCACGTAAGTGACTTAAACTGTTTCCCAGCACTCCTGCTTTTTAGTCTTATCTCTACCAGACATAGGATTGCAAGATTTCCTGATAACCACCCACCTGGAATGAAGGGATAGAGAAACTAACACAAATTCAGAGATATTCTGCTGTTCTGTCTTTCCAAATAAGCATGCTTAGTTCCTAAAACACCTCTATACTGAACAGTCAAATAACTTTATTTTTAAGCACAAACAGGAAAGGAGGAAGATACACATTCAATGTTATACCACAACATTGTTACACCCCCTAGTCCCAGTCACGCAGGGCCCCTACAAAAGGACTCCTTCCCTTAAGAACACATGCAAGCTGTTCTACCCTCATTACACCTTACTTGCCAGAGCTGATGCAGGCCCATGCCCGTTCTGAACAACTCTTCCCCACATGCATTTCAGAAATATTGCTAACTGTGCTTACTTCCAGTTTCAGTGTAGCTCTCATTTTAAGCCATTTTTAATAAGGAACAGTCCAATAACTCACTATCATCAAATCTCTTCATCATAAGATAAAGCATGAAAATATTAAATGCAATACCATTCACAAAATTAACAAGAAAGGGTGGCAACCCACAGGCATAAACAACCACAGGACATCCTTTCCATAAGGAAGCCGAGGGACAAACAAGTTACACAACACATTTTACACAAAGCAACATTTAGAGAAGGCACAACACAAATCTTTTACGGAGTATAGGAAGCAAAACAAAATAACAAACAGGAATATAAAGAAAATAATTAATTCAAGATGCAGAAAATGTTGTTTTGAAAGCAATTACAATTTTGATACTATCTTTGTATGTTACTTTTACTTGAATACATCCCTTCAAAAATACACTGTAATCAACATAAAATAGGACAGCTTTCATGCAGATATACTGTGACTATTATAACTGTTTTAAAATTAAGAACTTTTTTTAAACTTTAATTTCATAGACCTCGTCAGCCAATAGAGAGCTGTCTTATGATTTTTTCTGTATCAAAAAAAACCCAACTTATCTGAGTTCGCTGCTTTTTGGAAATAGTGACCAGATACAGAAAAGTTGATGCAATAAAACTGCAAAAAACTGTTCAGATTGTTTTCATAAAATAGAAAAAGTAAGGAAGGCAGGCAGGCAAAGAGCTATTCGGAATTGGGAAGCTTTTCTAAAAAATTTCTTAACACAGAAACTAACTAAAACTATTTTTTTATATATATAGATTAGTTTATTATATTAAGATGATATGCAAAAGCAAGTTTCAACAACACCATTAACAGTGAAATACTGAAATACTAAAATTTCTCTACTCCATTGGAACCATCCAACACTGCACTGATCGACAGAAGATGCAGTCTCTCAGCCACACAACCTCAAGCCTCCCTTGTGTCAACACCAAGCTGAATAACTTTGCTGCTCTGGCTGAGAAGCAAAAGTAATCCAAAAAGTCAAAACCAAAACATCTGCGCAGATCCATGAGCTTCTGTGATTCACTGTCAGTGGCCAGCTATTAGTACTATTGCAAGAAAGGTAAGTAGAATGATTCAGGAAAAAGAAATTATGTAGCAGCAGTGCAATTTTAGCCCTGGTTTACCTTTGACTGAAACCAAAGCCACACAGGACATTCCCCAACTGCAGGGACTGTGCGAGCTGACTTTTGAACAAGATGCACCTTTAAAGAACATCTGGAATAAGTCACATAAGTTCTGTAACTTATCACAAAGATTAATTCTCATTTTCAATCCAGGTTTTAAATTTAATTTTAGGACTCTTCACCAAATTTTAGCTGAATTGCTTTTTTGCTCCTGGTTCCAGAGAAATGCATTTCCATGAGGGAAATCTCACAGAATAAGCTGAGTTGGAAGGGAGACACAAGGACCATCAAGCCCAACTCCTGGCCCTGCACAGGACACCCAAAGAGTCACACCCTGTGCCTGAGAGCATTGACCAAACACTGCTTGAACTCTGTCAGATTTAGTGCTGTGACCATTTCCCTGGGGAGCCTGTTCTGCTGCTCAACCACCCTCTGGGTGAAGAGCCTTTCCCTGACATCCAATCTAAAGCTCCCCTGACACAGCTTCAGGACATTCCCTCAGGTCCTGTCACTGGTGGCCACCACAGAGAAGAGATCAGTGTCTGCCCTTCCTCTTCCCCTCACAAAGGGAATCTGTATTAAGACAACTGTGTAGTACGCAACAGGGTATTTACTGAAAACATATTCTCAGACACCTCAAATCCCATTGCATTCATAAAAAAGAAATTTGCCCTTCACTCTCTCTCTTTTCTGCTCATAAAATGTAACTACCTTATACAATTATCACAAAACTTCAGGACTAAGAAGTGACTAAGAAGTGACAGTGACTTTAATATTATTCCCTCTTGAGATAGCAAGCCAAACTCTGAATTGCAAAGCATCTAATACCTCTAAAATTCCTCTTAAATAGAGCTGCCAAAACTTCCCAAATTTCCTGCTTACTCAGAACTACCAAAATGGTTACTCTTGTTCTCTTTTAGAAAGAAATCACCCACAAATTGCAAAACATTCTGGAAAAGGTAGTAAGTGTCCAAATGTGAAGAAACATCACACAACTGCTGGTTTTCATTTTGTACCATTTCTGTACTGAAAGACTAACTTATTAATTTATTTTTCTTTTTGATAACAGACTCAATATTGTTTTTTCCTTCTACTTTCTGTGGCTTAATCCTGGCATCAAAAAACTTCATCCAAAAGATGGCATTCATGCTGCCAACACACATACAGCTTTTGGCAGGCTACAGAGAAGTCAGTGCTTCTCACAGAGCAGCTCTGTGCTGTATAGAGGCTGATGCCAGTAAAATATTAGCCTAAACTGAAGTCTATTATATAAAATATATGCAAGCATCAGCACCCATACTCCAAAAATTAATCTCTCTTGATGAGTAACAAAGTCTTTAAAGGACTTATAAATAAATAAACAAATAAAGTATAGAGCTTGTCTTTAAACTGGAAAAAAAACACTAAATAGTAGAGAAAATTTACAAAAGCGCACACAGGAAAGCACAAGCAAAGACAATCTAAAGACTCCAATGCAAGATATTACTCTCACATGCCTTTAAGTAATTACTGCTTTCAAAGCTCTTTGTCTGTCCTTTGACATTGGAAACAGATGAGGATTTGTGTCTCAAGCAGAAAAATGAGTTCATATGAAGGATAAAAAGAACAGCACTGAAGGTCTGTACATTAATTGTTTTCACTTATAAATGCATAGTAAGCAATAGAAGTTTTTCAGTTCAGCTCATCTTCTGCACAGTAACACACTCAGTAGTAGGGTAGGGAAACATTAAATGAAACACAGTAAGAGATGCACCTACTCTATTTCCCATTTCCTCAAAAGCTGATTCCCTGAAATCCAGTACTTTGACACAGCTGCAAGCTTAACTCATAGCTCAAGCTATTAGATGGACTTTGCTGCTCAGATTTCTATGGGCAGATATTTTCAGGAACTAATGGACTTGTTCCATCAAACAGATTCATTAACCAGCCATGAGAGTAAATACCCTTTATAGGAACTGTATGCAGCAACTCTTCTAGATTATGAGGACCACAAGCACTCTGAAGAATGCATATACACATATAAAACATATGGTTATGTGCACCTATAATAATATACTTGGTAATAATGTAGAAGCTGATCTTAGTGGAATCATGTTTAACACACGAACTGAGTTCTAATGTCATTTTGCATTATTTCTTGTTCCTGCCACATTTTTCTGGAAACTGGCAAAAAAAGAAAAAGAAACAAAAAAAAAAGCACATTCTCTTTGCTAAATGAACTTACAGGTGCATAAAAGTCTGGTATGAAAGTTGACCAAATCAGGATAAAACTCTTTGGCTCCAAAAGATCTTCTACCCCTGCTCTATCTTACAAAGTAAAAAAAAAAAATTACCATGCAAAACACTGGCCTGTGTTCCCCACAAAGAGAAGGCAAAGAGTTATAAACTAGAGCAATAAATAAAAGCTCAAGGCGTATGTTCACGGCCACCACAATTGTACTACACATAAAACCAGCCTTCTGCTGATTATCCATGTAGAACTCTCATCAAGCCAAAATTTTCTAGTATAAATATCTGTGTATTTCCACACAACATTTGCATGCAATTATTCTTTGGCATCAAGTAGACTTAAATGGTCATAACACTTTATGAGGTTATCCTTATGGTTATGGGTTATCTTTTTATAAATAGCAGTGAAAAGCCATTTTTTTCACAGAAGGTAACAATAACAGAACTCATTTTAGTTCATGTAATACTTCGCAAGTCTTGTGTTCAGCATTTTGCAAGACCAGAGCCCAGCCAGAAATTTACTTTTATGTATTATCTAGAAGTCTCAGAGAAATAATTCTAAAGGCAAAGAGACTAGGTATATTCTGAGCATCTTCCCCTTACTATCTGAAATGTAACAGGCTACATTTAAAATAACCTCAAAATCTAGTGCAACTGATTATTTCACATTACTATACTGGCTCCCAAATCCTGCTTGCTAGATACCTCTCCACATAGTATATTTCTGACTCTTAGACAGACACTGGGATACTGACAGGTCTAAAATACACCTGTGTTATTTGCAGCATACCAATTTATCCGGCCAGCAAGGGGGCAAAGAAGAAAGTTCAGGGAAGGCAGCAGTCTGGGAGACTTCTCCACTACCTGAGTGCAGAGAACAGGCACAAAGAGCTGCCCCAGCTCTGTGTCAGGACTACGTACATGGTAAAGCTTAACTGAAGTCACACTTTTTATTCATCAGTTTAAAGTGTTCAAACAAAAGAACCCGTCAAGAAAAGCTGAGATTTACAGTTCTTGTTCCCTTCAAAAACGTCATTAAACAGCTTCTTATTACACAGCAACAATAAGGAACTGTTTACAAAACAAAAATGTACTTTTGTAAGCATAGCAAACAAGTCAGGGTGTGGTTGTCTTGAAATTGGCAGGGAACGTGCATCTGCCAAATATTTCCAGTTCTACCGTGCAGCAGCTTGGTTTTAAGGCAGCAAAACACAACAGGTTAAAACGCATTCAGAGTTATCTCATGCCATTGCCACAACTGCAAGGTGTGCCTTTTGGCTCTTCTAGAGGTACTCTTTATTATTCACCTGACTTTGCTTGCCTGGTCAAAGACAGACATCCATCATTTCTTTACACTATGGTCTGCAGTAAAGCACCCTGACTTCCGCAAAGAGAAGTCCAAGCATTTAGGATTTGCTAAAGAGACAACAAGCACACAAAAACTATTTGATGCAATACATCTGGAAAGTTTAGCAACCATATGTGGAGTTTTAGGAGAATACTAAGATTTCTCATTGACCAGTCTTAAAGAAACCAAACCCTCATAGGATGAGAGCAACAAATTAGCTGCAAATTACAATTGATCAATAAATACAAAGTGGGAGAAAAGCAGAAGCAGTAAGCTTTTTTAAATGGTGACCCAGTAATTAGAAAGGAAGGGAAGAGGATGATGCACTGATAACCTTCCACAAGGATATACACTTCTACCTATACTTCTAAATATGGATTAAACCGATTAAGCTACAGAAACTTTCATAAACTTGGTAAGGCAAAAAAGTTTGATAGCCAGTCAGAACAATCTTGCCTGAAAGTCACTGTGGATAGCCACAGAAGGTTTAGACAGCAACTGGCTGATTATGAAATAAAATGTTAGATGAAATCCATTGCCCATAGATGCAACAGAATGGAACAATAACATCAAGTGGTAACAACTAAAACAGTTCAGAAGGGAAAATAAAACAAAAACCATTGCCCCATACAACCTACAACAGTTCTTTTTTTGATTACTTTGTCACCCACACTGTTCAAAAGGACAGAGGGACCAGGGAAAAAGTGACAAACTGATATAGCATGTCTTCCATACAAAAACTATGGATAATTATGGCATTGCAGGCTTTAAAAAAGAGCTAAAATAAGCATGATGTAGTTATCCATTGTATACAAGGACTGGTGAAATCTCAATAAGATAACCAAACTTTAGGCATTTAAGAGCAATTTTCTTCCCTACAATATATAATTGTTATCACAGGACAACATCAAAAATCAGAATTATAGCTTGATTCAAGAAGTGAATCCACAGAATATCAGGCACATTTTTAACATAACACCCTAAATCTGTCACCTCCAATGCTGGCAGGCCTTAAGCTAGAAGAACACTGTAAAAACTACTTGTAGTGTCTTATAGATGGCTTTTAATAACCTTTTACGATGTTTCTCATATTATTTGAAAAAAAAAAAGGGGGGGGCGGGTGTTACATACACCCTGCAATGTTTAAGGCTTAGGTCTAAGTCCTCAAAACTGATACATGTAAAACAGTACTGATTAATATGTATCTAAGTCACGCTCAAAAGATTAAAAGAATTGTTGTTCTCTCATTTTTCAGTAGGAAAATGCAGCATTGTCCTGAATGTCATATCAACCCAAAGTTTTCTAGACACTATTTGGAACAGAGGAGAAGGGAGAATGTCACAAGAGTCACAAATAAGTCATCTGAAACTACAGGCCAGCAAAGTTGAACAAACTGCTTTGTTAAGGGGCCCCTAAAAACCTAAAATAAATCCCACACACTCTTCATCAGCAGAAGATTCATATCAGGCGGAAATATGCACATAATGGAAAAAAAAGTTTCTAAAATAAAGGCTGTGATAACAAAAAGTTAAGATTTTTTTTTAATGGACTTCAAAGCTCCTATTCAATCTTTGAAAACATCTCTTATTTGTAAGCACATAATGTAAGATTATGCAATTGCATTATGGCAGTCCCAAAATATTATATGCTGAAACACTGAAGCATTTACAGGCAATGCTTGCCAAACACTCATTCCATCAAAACCACGACTCAACCACTACCCGAGCTAAACTTGTTTGAACCAGACTGAAATATAGATGCAAAGTATGTTCATACTAAATTGCAAAACAAATTCCAGGAAAACAAAAATAACACACCTGTTGGAATACATTCACAGAAGCAATCTGCTATGCAGAGAGCTGCCAGTGACACCCAGTGATACAGATTTGAAAGAGGAAACCAGAAAAAAAAGTTTACAAAATGTATGTTTCATAACAGGAACACACAGAAAATTCATAAATACCTCAGATCACTGACATAGTATAGGTGGGAACTGCACTGAGAAATGAATAGTGACCCATTCTCAACAGGAGGTTAAAAAAAGAAAAAAGGAAACCAAGCGATGTCACCTATAGATTTCAAGTACAGTTTAAAACATAACTAGAGTATTCTCATCCAACAGCTGCGTATTGTGTTGTAAAAGATTCTATCTCAACCCAGTTTATCAAGTCCAAAACAACCCACAACGGTCTCAATAAACATCTTCATTGCAGAAGGATATAAAATCGAAACAAACACAGAAGAATTGTTGTGGCTGTGAATTCTCTCAGAATGAGACAGCAGCTGCACTATAGTCACAAAGTTGCATTTGTTCCAACCTGTGTTCTTCCTGGTTTACAGATAAAAGTTATACCAGCTCTTTAAAAATGTATTTCCGAGCTTTGCTGGCCTTCAGAGAAGGCAACATACAAGCACCCAGAAACACCTGAAGTTACAACACTAATTTTAGGATGGGACTTCGTGAGCAGATTTTTGGTGCAACTAATTGCCCCTCATCTTCTCAATTTTAGGTACGAGGTGGAGGAGGGCTGAGACAGCAACATGACCCCATGACCTTGTGCAGCAGTGACATCACATGGGGGGGCCAGAAGCAAAATCTAGCAGTAAGAGAGGCCCATCATAATGGCCTTTCCCCCCCTCCAAAGCCTGCACTTAAGCACATTTCAGTTTTCAGTGCTTTATAAGCTTAGAGCTTTCAAATCAAAAAATTTTTAAAAACCATCAAAACCAGTGAAACAAAAACCTCCCAGCTCCATTCTGTCTTCACCATGCAGGTCTCCTGTGGGCACGTAAGAATGGCTCACTAACATTCAGAAAAGAGGGCCACCTGCCACACCACAGGTTAGCAAGTGCTATCTCTGTGTAATTCAGCTTAGGTAGCAATTATGTAAAAATTTTTGAAAATTCACAAAATACCCTTCTATCACACACAGTCAAAGTCTAAACCATTCTCATGAAAGTAATTGAACTCATTACACTGAAGAGAATTCCTAAATATTGCTCAAAAGAAAACACTAACAAAAAAAAAGTTACTAACATCTTCAATGATTTTCTAACCTGCAAGGAACAAACAGGACCTCAACTATTGTTACTACAGTATGTTTAAACCATCTTCGCTTTTTCCTCAGCTGCCTTTGTGAAATACAAAAAGAAAACTACCTGCACACAGGTAAATTCCCCTTATTCTACTCATCTCAAGCACAGACACTCTTCACATTTAAAAAGAAAAATGGAGCCAAATCCATGTTAGCATTGCACTGCAGAAATTACATTTCTTTGGTAGAAATACAAGAGCTTCAAAGTATAAAGCCACTATACCAAGTCAATTTTGTCACAGGACAATTCTTTCTGTCCATCAAAATCTCTAAATTCCTACAACATCTTTAAAAAGTCATTCTACTTCCATTAACAGTTCAATCAAAAGGCCAGAAACTATTACAATGAATAGTCTAGAGCTGTGCAGCTAAAGAAGTTAAGAGAAATTAACACAGAAAAATCCAGATATAGTTTAACTACACACAGTGAAACAGACGGTTTCTTTCTCAGCCCATTTCTGTTCCATCTTCACAATGTAGGCTTTCTACTGCATGCCAAAAAATTTTCAGGCAAAACTTTAATATCTGACAAAAAAAAAAAAGTTCTTTAAATTCAAATTAAATACATTTTAGAATATTTCAAACCTAAAGCAAGTCCCTGAAGCTATTCCTGAGTAACAGTCATGACCCCAATACATTAAACCTCATTTAAAAATCGCTTCCTCCAAGCTCCACTGTCAACGTGGCACTTCAGTTCTTTTGTTACGTTTCAAAATAAACAGGTGCCAAAACTTCACCTCCTTTCCCTCAACAGTGTTCTGCCACCACATATTGGTATTGTAGAAAGCACTTCATGTGCAGGCTTTCATTTCACAGGTTTAACTACTCCAAATGATGGTATTTTGCCTTATAATAAAACAGAGACAGACTCAATTTGACTGCTGTCTTTATCCTTCATAAATTCCTCTGTTTTTACAACTTATGTAGCAAGAAGTGGCAAGTTCTGCATTACAGTAGCCAGATACCCAAAGAATTTCATGCAAGATAAGGCCCTAGCTTATCAATTCCTTTAGATAGCTGTTCTAAAAAACAAGAGTTGACAAAAATCTTCAAATTTTTATTCCTGTCAGAATCAACATCTGTTCAAGTCCAAAGAATAGTTTTCATCTAAATATACTGAAAGTAGAAGACCTGATTTAATGACAACAGCATCATGAGAGAGATACATACACCAAAAAAATCCCTTTTTCCCCCAAAATAAGCATTCCAAACTCATTCTCTTCTTTTGCAGAAACCTTACCAAGCAAAATTTTAGTTACAGTTGCAACCATATAAGCAATTCACAGAGCAAACTGATACACTGAGTAAGACTACATGGCAAGTTCAATTATGGATGCACCATATGCCTCCATCATCCTTTAGGTACACAAAAGAATCAATTTGTGCAATTTGTTCAAAACACAAAAAGCCCTTTTGGCAAGATCACCCTTCAGCTGAACCAACAGTCTGAACCCTTGACTGCTGCAAACATCACTCATTCACTCCACACAGCAGCAACAGCACCTTAAAACAAGCACAGGAGTTACACAGCTCTGCTACAGCAACAGAGCCATGAAGATGACTGGGGAATTTGCCAGATCTGTATGCTTATTATAAGAAATAACCAGTGGGTTTTTGTTTGGTGGTGATTTTTTTTCCTAATTAACCTTCCTCTGATACTTAAGGTGACCTTTACCAAAGTCTCTCAGCAGGGTACAGCAGTAGGCCTGGATGTACAGCTACTTCCAAGTTTTATAATTCAGTTCTCAATTTACCTCTTACTTTACACACAACCAGAGCTGCAAATCAGTAAATTCTAAATATGAAATATTTATGTCCCAGTAAATGTATACATCAAAGGATTCTTACACACACCTTCACTAAAAGCCATTATCACAATAAAGTACAAAAAATGAAAAAAATTATAACATTTGTTATTAGCCTCAATATAAAAGTACAGAAGTCTGACTATACCTTGAACACATATTCCAGTATCAGTTTTTACTTCTTTTTGTAGGTTGGAGTTAGGGATTATGTTGCAGGAGACATGGTGATCAGTAGAGTCACGCTAAAAAGCAGTATGCCAAGTCAGCACCATTTTTTCCTAGTAAAGACACCCAACCAGAATATAACCTGGTAAAGGTTCAACAGCAGTACCCCTCTCCTGCCCATTTTCTGTCCCCTTCCAGTGGTCATTAGCCAGTTGTTCACCTAATTACTGTTTGATCTACTACTTAGTGTTGCTGCAATTATGCAAAGTGGAATTTAGTTTTAAGAACAGTCTCCACTTTATCTACCAAAACACATGAAAACAGACTAATCAAGCAAGTACTCTATCATTTATTCTCCCACCAGTGAAAATGAAAGGCTTCTCAGAAAGATGAAGCTCATTAATTGAAGCAGTTCTCAGACAACTTTTCAAGAGCATCAGCTGGGGGAAAAAATAAATAAAAAAAAATTAAAAATCAGCAATGCTGACCACCTGCCCTTTGAGCATTCAGTTGCCTTTTCAGGAAAGTATTAATGCCCCATTCCTCAATGCTACACAAATTCTTCTATTTGCTCAAGTAAATTTAGATCAGTCTGATGAAGTCACAAGCAACCATGATTACAAATTCATGAACAAGTGCAGGAAACTTGAAACACAGGCATCCCTTACAGTTTCATGCATGATGCAGAAGGAAGGCATTCAGTACAACCCAAGCTAGTGCAGTACTTCTGGTGAAGGCCACCTGGGAGCCCCTGGGAGTGTCCAGGCACCCCCGACAGCACTGCACATGATGTCAGAGCAAGACACACTGGATCTTCCACAAACACGCTGACATGGGAAGAGCAGCACCACCCCTTTGTACGATTGCTAAGATACAAAAGGTCTTTTACCAGGCATTTCTTCTTTTTTTCCCCTATCAGCTTTTTGGGAAAGAGAGTGGTGTTTTATGAGGCTTTTTTTAAAGGCATGGAAACCAAAAACTAGAGCATACTTATATGCACTAGGTTATTTATTTGATTTCATCAGTTGGTAAGACAGGGACTAATAAAAAAACCAGGACTGCATTCACCTTGGCCACAGCTGCTTTAAAGTAGGTTGACCTTCCATAATTAAACTCACATTTGGTGTATACTGAAAGCCAAGTACAACGAGCAAGGTCTTCAGAGTCAACCTTCCTAGCAAAAGCAACAGTGAGGCATTAACTCTCACATTCCAGTCAAGACATATTCTAAATGTTTATCTGGTGTAGATCACTGTCTTAGAAGAAAACTATGACCAAAAGCAGTTTTAGAATAATTCTCACACACAGGCAAACCTCCCTCTCCAACTAAAGACTGCCTTGGACTACAAATTGAAATTTCCAGCCATACTTCTGCCACTGAAAAAATACACTTTTTAATGGAGGAAAAAAAAAAAAGCTTAATAATGCATTCTATGAAAAAGGAAGAAAAATTAATTCAAGTTTACTATACCCCAATTTCCTTCAGCTTATTCATCCTACGTGTAATTCCACATACAGAACAGTTCACATGTAAAGGCAACTCATGTCTGAAGTAACAACAGTTTTATTTCCCTTCCTCTTATTTTCATTCCCAATTCCTCAGCATTTCTATTTCAAGATTAGTATTTCCAGGACACCAGACAGAGTTTCACCCAGAAACAATAACATCTCTACAGCTTCCCTACAATAATCCCCCTGCAAGCCACTTCTATTTCACTCAAGGCAGAGACTCCTCACTCTAAAATACAGCCTTGCTTTCTCCTAAAGTGTTCATGAATTACACATACACACCAAAAGTTAAGCTCCTACAAGTCTAGTAAGGTTTAGCTGACCTCTATCTACTACAAATAATATTTCAACAGTAAGGTTGAAAAGGTTGATAACCATGAATGCTGTGAGTTTTTTTAGAAGTTGTTCTACGAAGAACAAGCTGCAGTTTAGAAAGTTCACACCTGTGACTACTGAAAGCAAGCTGCAGGTGCATCATGAAATAAGTTCATCCTGTACAAGTGATTAAAAATATTAAACCTTCCTCATGGAAATAAAACTCTTAGAGGTAGAAAATTTGAGTTATTTGAATTTCCATGTGACAACCCACATAATTTCATGGCAGATTAAATGAATCATTTAAATAATCCAAGAAGCACAAAGCCATTCAAATAGGCACTGTTTACATTTTTATCTCATCTGTGTCCACTGATCAAATTAACAGAAAAAAGTAACACTGGCAAGATAACAAGAGTGTCTCAATTAGATGTAATTATGCCTGATAAATCTTTTCCCATGAGGTATAAGGCAAGACAGCTGTGACAAGCACAGGCTGCGAACTGATCTGTCCTTATGTCTTGAAACACTATGTGCTATCTTATAAATGAAGCAAGTGATCCACCCTGCTGAGAGCCCATGGCACAAGAGCTGCAGTTGCCAGAAAATGTTGTGCAGGTCCCAGCAAGTTTTAGTTAGTCTTCAGCAAAAATCAAAGTTATGCGACTAAAAATATTACCATAGGAGAGGTCTGAACCTAAACCAAGAATCCAGTTTCTGAATGCCCTGGACTCTGTACCAAGAGAGCTCCATGGCAGCTTGCTGCCACTCAGGCATCATCATGCAGCCTGTTAGACACCACAAGCAATATGATAAAAGATACAAGCAGCAAGGGCAAAGCATCTTTTTTCACTGGTCCATGTGAAAGACTGATTTGAATTGGACAAAAATATCCTCACTGTCTTTTCTCTGTTCCCAGCCACTACTTCACTTCCCCACTCACTGTTATTGAGAATGCCCACTTTCATTTTTCTCCCATAAGCATTTATTCTGGTGTGACTTTTACTGACTTAGACACATTAAAATATGGTGCAAAGTGCATCCCCAGATGCAGATCAAACTAACAGTAATTTATAAACTGGAAGCTGACACCAAAAATAAAGAAGGCAGAAAACTACTTTTTCACTTAAAGTCAGACAACCACCACAGTTTGCTTGATGCCTAGCTTGAAGAAATGCAATATATAACATGCCACACAAGGCAAAATGCATCAGTAGGATAACTAAAATGATGTGCAACTACTACCAGTTCAATTTAGACAGAAAAAAAGCTTCAAAGAGCAGAGAAATACATTGATTAAATATGCAGCTGCATGAAACAAGTCGGCTATGAATTAGAAAGTCTACTTCAAGCTAAACAATGTAAAAAAACCTAGAGTAAAACATTATTCAATCTAAGGTTCCTCATGCACTAGGAATAAAAATAGACATTTCTGAAAACGTACAAGCTCTAGATAAGAGCAAGTTAAAAATATCTGCCTTGAAGTACTTGATGGTGCCCTGTCTAAACCTAGAAGTGACACTGACTTTTACTCAGCACTAGTGAGATCCCAGCTCAATGAGCATGCCTCGTTTTAGCCTGCCCAGCGTAACAAAGATGGACTAAAAGTTCAGTAGAGACCACCAAGCCATCTGGGGGCTGAAGTACACGAGCAGCAAGGACAGGCTGAGATACCTGCACTTGTTGCTCTGCAGAAGACTTGAGGGATCATCTTGCTTCTGCACCTACATAAAGGGAGATTACAGGAAAGACTAAGCTATAGTCACTATCACTGTAAGTTACTGAAATTCAATAATCAGGGCAAGGAAAGATTCGTCCCTTGCAGAATGTATAAGAAGACACTTTTCTGGCACATGGAACACTAAAAGAAATATCCCTTCCTCTTTCTAAACATTGTTGATAAACATCACTATTGGGAGGACAAAAATAATAAAAATAGAAACATTTAAATGGAATCTCTACTACAATAATTAGAAAATTTTAACATCTGCCATAGTTCAAAATAAAAATAAATCATCTTAAGCCAAGCCCTTAACAAATATTTTGCCAAAAACCTCCCAACATTATCACAGTTGAATCTCTTCACCCTGAGCTTCTGGACACCGTGGATTCAGATAAATTCTGTGGCACCCAAGACATGACTTACGAACCTCAGCATCTCCTATTCTGTAGAAAATTGACCCCAGATCCCATGCGAATTTTTTTTTAGTTTTTAAAAAATACACTTCATCACAAGGCTAGAAGAGTATGTTTTCCCCTTTTGCAAAAGAAAGGTCAAAAGACTTTAAAAGAGCCCAATTCATGTCTTGAAACAGAAATAGCAGCTCGTAATAAAATCAGGTCAAATACCAAGAACTAGGAACATGTTAATGTCTTCGGAAGGAGATTTAATTTCCAAGCAATGTCTAATAAGAGAGAACCAAACAGAACATTTATGATCCCATTAACATCTTTTCCTCTAATGGCCCCTTCTTTTCTTTAGCGTTCTCCAGATAAAAAGATTTGTGGTTTCATATATATCAAAAAGATTAAAGAGAATTCAAGAAAGAATCTGCTTCACTGAGACTGAATTATTTTTTCCCTTTTATAAAATTAGAATTAGGCTTTGGGTTTGGCATAACACTAAGAATAGATGATGAACAAAAAGATAAATACAATGAAGATCAGTTTACCATGTCTGAAAGCATCCATTCATAACTTTAGACAACAGTGGTTGCACAATGCATGCAAAGACCAACCCTTCTATAACCATTCAAACACTGAATAAAATCAGTTATTTGTTAGGTACTAAAAAAGTTGAAAAGTACACTTTCTCAAATATTTGTAGAGATAAAGTTGTCAGGAAGTTACAGGAGACGAAATACTTGTTTCACAAGCATTTACAGCAAATCTCTGCACTATCACATCACCAAACATGATGAATTTGATCCAAATGAGATTCAGGCACATGCTTAAATTTTATCAAGTGTGGCAGAACAGGATACCAAACTGGTATCAGTGTTAGGGAAGTGCCTTAGATCTAATTAAGTATAAAATCATAGTGGTCTAAATAATTATGTGTAATACAAAATTAGTCATGCTGCTACCTGGTAAATATTGATTTTGATTTAATTAAAGCCAACAGAATAATTTAAGAGATTGATACTTTACGTACGACCACTGTACTTTTGAGCCAGTACTGGGAGTCCTGAAGTCCTGCATTTAGCATCATTGAACCAGTGTTCTAACTTTGTAACTTTAAGTTTGGACATATATTATTACATACTCTTCACACCAATTTACATGGCTTTCTGTGCTATTGCTTTTTCCTCCTTTTACTAAGAAAAAACTCAAATGCATTGTGTGTTGCAGCACTTCTTAAACCCAGTGTTGACTGATGCTGAATGTCTGAAAAAGGGTCAGGCTGACAGATACCGTCACCTAAACTGCAAAATTGTTATGGCAGCCCCCAAAAAAGTTAACTAGAAGATCTGTGAATCACTATCATCTAGTAGTAGGCCATGCAAATAGTCAGTGCAGGTGAAGAAACAAGTATTCTCCTCAACTCTAGAAGGAAAGAGGGATCAAAGATCTCTCATCTAGAGAGCAATGGAATTGAAGGGAAGCAGGAGCTCACTCAGCCCAGACCGCACATCCTACAGCAGCTGCTGACATACAAATTAAAGGAAAAGCTTAAGTTTTGGTCAGACAAGCAAAAGCAAGAATAAAACCATCTTTCCTACTCCTCACACCACCTTTCTTCAACTAAGTCTTACAAGGCACTTGCCAGCAAGCACAGGTAGTCAGAAGGAAATTAAAAGTGCCTGGTAAGAGTGAATTGGGAGGACAGTGGAAGGGCAGGATCCCATTTGTGTTTGTCCTCCTCCGATGTTCACAGAATTTTGCAGGGTGAGCCTTAAAACACTCACATACATCTCTGTAGCACAATGAAAATATTCTTTTTGAGGAAAAGTACTATGAAAAAGCTTTTGGTAACCAGTATTTCAATTTTCAACAGTAGCACTGGGGGGTGAAGGAGGTAGTATTTCAAAATACTCTAGGGGGAAAAAGGCATTTCTCTGATACAAAGTGATTTCCTCTACCAAAAAAACCACAAAAGCTGCTCACACAGCAGTAGCACTAACCACACTGGAGGGAAAGAAAGACATTCATAAGACATTTAGCTACAGAAACTACTGAGCAACCTAAACACAGATACCACTACAGGCTCCCACTACATTTTATCTTCTGCACGTTTTCCGGAAGGAAGACTTGACAGAAATCTATACAGAACAAGCAATTACATGAACTAACAAGGGCCTGGTACCTTCAAATCTCTCTCAGATTTGATATATAAAAACACATACACTGCAGCTGAAGTTCCTCCCATGAAATTACATTCATCACATGGCTTCTCTGACAGCTTAGAACATCCTTGTGTGTGCTACACACAGCTCTCACCACTGCTGGGACTCAATCCCACCCACTCATTAGTCTGCTTTTACAAGACCTGTTGGACACTTTTAGACACATAAGGGGCTAGACTAAAACCCAGCAAATTCAAAATATTTAGGAAGTTAGGGAGAAGAAAGAAGCATTAAGGAAAAAAACAAACTGGAAGGAACACATGGAGCATAACCACCCCAGCTGGCTTCCACAGTAAACCAAAAACTAGGAGGGCAACCTTATCTCAAAGCTGTTATGGGAAATGCAGAAGAGAGCAACTTCAATCTCAGCAGTGACTGCCATGCAGCACAGACACCCAAGCTAGTGCAGAGCTGAAGAACACTATCCATGCATTTGCTGGAACTAGACAAAAACTAAAACAGAAAAACTGCACGTGACAATGCGAGGCACGTTGGCTGCCCCTCACAGGTGCAGCGTCAGCAAAGACACTCTCAAGCCCAGCCAGGCCATACTTCACACCTAACTTTTGAACACAATTCTTTCTGAAGATGTCTTGAAAGCCTACACCAGCTATTAATCCAGATTTAAAGGAATACTTTAGAATACATTTTAATGGCCTTAGATTTGACAGTTTCTATGCTATTTGTATGCACTCTGTTTGACTCCTTCTGCAGTTTTATAGACCTCATTCTCCACTGCTACAGGTCAAGATGCATGAGAGCTCACTAACACAGAGTTATCTAGCAGGCAATTAAAATCCAAGGCAATCTATTCCAGTATT
This sequence comes from Trochalopteron elliotii, assembly GCA_024734555.1. Classification (NCBI taxonomy): domain Eukaryota; kingdom Metazoa; phylum Chordata; class Aves; order Passeriformes; family Leiothrichidae; genus Trochalopteron; species Trochalopteron elliotii. The sequence goes on from JANPWX010000059.1 coordinate 998,390, forward strand.
ACTCTAATTTGCAGCATGCCAGGTACTATGCTCATACCATTGATCTTCTGACCTTTGAGCTAAAACTGCTGGACTCATGCTACAACCAGAAAGGCAACGGGCCAGGTTAGCACAACACTGTCGCCAGGCTTGAAGAGGAAGGCTGTTAGCTCACATGCAATGCTATGCTACTGCTATTAAATGCTATACACATGCAACTACAAACTCAGCACAGAGTTACACTGTGCCACGTAGGCACTGAGAGTTAAAGCTTTAATAATAAATAAAATAAGTCCAGGGCACAGGTCTGAGCAGTAATCTGTAACTGTCATGGTTTTGCTCAAGCTTACTAAGGGGCCACTGATGTACATGAGATGCCATGAGGCCAGGGACTGTTCCCACCAGCAAACAGCAGGAGTTTGAGTTGAGCAGAGCCACTTTTGGGAGCAAAAAGCAGGCTTCAGAAAAGTGCAGATGTAGTCCTGCCTTCCTCTGAGCTGGCTCAAGAGTCTCCAGCACAGCTTTACAGCTAGTTATAAATAAATTTGTCCATAGCAGGATGAAATCTAAAGCCCAAGGCAGCTTCTGCTCTGAACACTACTACAGATTTCTCATGTGTGTTAAGACACCTTGCTCAAGGGCACCTGCATTTCCTTACTTCGCAAAGTCAATGAGGCAAACTAATGAATGAATACAAGGCACTGACATTACAGTAATGTCACATCAAAATACAATCTCATTAGCATCCATAAATAAATGGAGTGCACGCAATACAGAGCAGCACCACTGTCATGCTGCACCACAGTTATACAGATGATTCTGTATTTTGCTTAAGAGGTCCAGTTAGGACTCTGGCCATTTTCTGTCTGTGAAAGTATAGACACAGGTACAAAATACTTATCTATTGTCAATATTGTAATTATCTTCCTTGATTAATTTCCCCATTTTTTAATCAAGGCAGATAGTGAGGAGGAGGAGTGAGATATAAGGAAATCAAACTTCATCCCAAAAGTAATTGCTTCTGCCACTAGTAGTAACCATTTACAGAACCTTCCCCACACATATCCCTTCTTTCCTAGATGCAAAAAATGAGCAGATCAGATGGTATTAGCCTTTTCAGAGGCAACAGCTTGCTCCTCACATGTAATCATGAGGCTGGACAAGTCATTTGTGTTCACAAGACAACCCAAGACCCTGAGAAGAGAGTATGCTCAAATCTGCATGTTGCTATTAAAACAGCCCTTCCCCTTGCAGCCAAGTCTCTGACCATCCAGTGTCTCAGAGGAGGTGACTGAGACCAGATGATCCATTCCCAAGGGACAGCTACACGCTGTAAGCCTTTCTCAATTATCCTTCTTGTGGGGCAGCCAAGCAACTTTTCAGTACAACCATTCAGCGAGATAATGACAATAGCTCAATTTCAGAAGTAGTTTCATTAACAGTGCATATGTTCATCTTAATGACATTCAGCACTAATTAACATCATTATAAACTGAACAGCAGTGGCACTTCAATAGTATCCTAAGTCTTTGGTTCAAAATTTTGAGCTCAGGGATAATAAAACACGCTGACTTGCAAGCCAGGTTGCCACTATTCAAGCACATAACCTGCCTTAAGCTGCAATGTATTTCAAGAGCTTTTGGCACCTCAGCTAAGTACAAAGGTGATAACAAAGAGAGGTTACAGCAAACAAGATAGCTACTGCTATTAACATTTTTAAACCAACAGAACAGTCACTCAGCACTAATACTAGATTCAAAACAAAAATACACCACCACCTTCAGAAAAAAATTCTCTACCTGGCAAAACAGCTTTGAACACCTGACACAAAGAGGTTTTTGCACATCCTTCATCAGCAACTGGAAAATACTGTAATGCAGAAACTAACCACTATTTAGGGGTATTTTGCATTATACCACACACACCATTACTTCATTGTCATAAGTACTATTAAACACTAACATTACATTACTTTACTTGCAAAAACATAACACCCACGTACTGCTGCAGAGTTTTTATTGCAACCTGCAAAATGCCACTGAAATAGAGAGCACTGTTTCACAAGTCCTCTTCTTTCCCCATGTAAAAATGTGAACATGAAAAACCACACAAGCAGGTACAATGTTTATACAATCCTTACCTAACTTCTCTGTTACAAGGAATAAAGTTCTAATTTGTAGCTAAGCTTCAAGAAAGCAATAGTTTAGTTCTGTTTTCTGACAACACCTGGGAAAAAAAAATCTAAGCATTCTGGAGGAAAGCAGGATCCAAACTTGAGAAATTAAGCTTCATTTTTATCAAGCTGTGCTGATTATTCTCCCACCTCTCTTCAAACAGGTCTTCAACTCTTCTTTCACTTTTAAAGCCAGAAAATGAGACATCTCTGGACCCCTCTTTTAAAAACTGTAACACTCAGGAGAAAGAGGGAGAAGAAGAGAGAGGCACAAACAGATTATATGATTCATCTGTTCATACAGTTTTAGCTACAATATTTAAACACAAGTCAAAAAATTACTTTTTCAGTACTGTTCTCTACCAAAAAGCATTAGCCATGCTAACTGTGGATGTTTCTGGATCGCTTTTATCCTCTCCAGCTCCCCTGATGTTCACAATACTATCTTCCAATATGTTCCAAACAAGTAAGTGATCAAAGTATTACTTAATTTTGTATCTGTCTACTAGCTCTACATTTCACCTATGACTTCAAGTTTGACCCTTGTTAATTCTAATTACTTCTTCCTATTACTCGTAACTAAAAGATGAAATGAGGATTTTATATAATAATTCCTTCAACTGCTCCTTAATTTTCATACTTGTATCAGTTTGTGGTGTCTGTCTGTTTGGCCCTAAGTCACTTAAAGCTCTGCTTCAAGAACATAAAGACACCTGTCACCTAAAGTTAGACTGCACCATAATTGGGAGTATTTGATGACTACTATCAATTGCTTTGTGGGGTTTTTTTAAGCAAAGTGCATGTTTTCAAAAAATAAGGAACAGTTAAGCTCTCTTCCCTCACCCAGCACTTCAGACATTTTTTACCTCTGGGCACTCTGTGCTTCTACAAGCAGCAATGTTTACCTCACCTATAATTATTTTTCATGTAGCCACCTCCACACAACTGCAATTAAATGAATTAAAATTACTTCTTTCCCCTGCCCCTCTTTTCAGAACCGATGCATTCCACATCTCAGTTCAAAAGCACATTCACAATATGTGCCTTCTTGCCCTTGGCAGGCATGAAGTTGCTGGCAGTTTGAGGCAAGTCATTACATTTAACACACACAAACAAAAAGATACTTCAACAATGCAAGAATGAAAAACCTCAATTCAGTTGCTCAGGTATGTAAAGTACCAACTTATATACTAAAAAATTATATTTAATGATGTCAACATTCAGTAGATAATGACTAACTTCTGTTAAAATAATGATGAGCACCCTTTGCAACATTTAATTACTGCTTATTATCACACCTTTGTTTTACAGGAGATGTGCTTTAAATTACCAACAAATTTGAAAGTCTTTACTGCATCAACACTACATATACAAGTGATTAAACCTAAAATACACAGTATATTATTGCATGTTCACACCCAATCCCAGAACTGTTGTTTGGAGACAGAATAATCTGTCCCTATTCTCAAATGTCATCTAGCATATTAGTTAACCTAAAAAAATTTCCAGCTGAAAATAAAAGTACAACAGTACAGGTTTGAAAAAAAAAGTCCTGATGATTTTAGCACACGATTAAAAACCCTGTGAAGTTCTGCAGATCTTCTGGCTTTACCTAGATAAGGAGGTAATTGTATAATAAAGCAAGAATTAACTTAAGGCTCTCAAATTATTCCACAGTGCATCGCAGTTCAAATAGCAAAGTGGAAGTGTCTGTGGCAGGTAGTTCTCCAGACTACCAGAACCACTCATGTCACTGTACAGGAAAGCACTAAAAACCCACAGATCTTAATTTTCAAAAAAGCCTTTTCAATTGGAAAGGGATGGCATGTTTTAAGATGAAATTAGCATTTTCTTTTTTTTTTTATATATTAACAGAGGCATCCCAGCCAAGATTGTCCTACCACCTCTGTGTGGCAATGTAATTAACAGCACTAGATTTGGGAATTTGCAGAGCTATGTCAAGTACGAGTCAATGACTACCCTGCTAGACAATGCAGAAGTCAGGGAGGGGGAGGGAAGCCAAACAAAACTAGAACTTTCTGTCAATATTTCCCTCTTCAAAGACTGCAAAAGAAGGGAAAGAGTCAAGAGAAACAAAAAACATTCAAGGAAAGGATAAACTGTATTAACAGCTTGTACAGAAGTATCTCCTTTTCTCCTCACTTCTCAATGTTTTCTTCAGCAAAAGCTGTGGGAAATCATCGTGTTTTGCTCTTTCTTCCAGCTGCTGTATGATCAATACAGTGCAGTTCATTGAACTATTTTATTCTGATTCATACAACAAGCTGTTAAATACGTTTGGAAAGTAAATCAGTGCCATTATCACATCATTCATGAAGATATATTTATTTTCAAGGCATGAAAACACTAAACCATAACTTTCTTCTGCACAATTATGCAGTTCTTCAGCATGGACTGAAAGCATAAAATCCTATTTCAGCCCTTACAATTTGAAAAGAAAAATACTCCTAGAAATCTCAGCTCTATCCAGCAGAAGGAGGGAAGGCCCTCTAGGATTTATTTGTTGAGGTCTAGTATTGTCTTCTATTTGACACATGCAAAAATATTACAAACATAGTATCAGACATTTTAGCTTTTAATTCAAAAAAATAGATTGTAATTCAGAAAGTGAGGAGAGAAGCCTTGTCCACAAAAACAAAGAGATCTCTAAACAGCTCAGAGATAACTGCAATGACTTTTATATATCACTAACACATTTAAGTCTGCAGTCTGAGTTCCATCACCCATTTTCTTCTTTAATTTTTAAACATGCAAAGTTATGCTGCACTTCAGAAATGCAGAAAAGAAAAAAGTAAAGTCTGATCTTTGCTATAGTTTCTTCAGCAAAAGCAAATTTTTACTGTGGCCCTGCCAAAGGGCAAACATTCAAGATGTGTATATTTCTGCTTACACGAGTCTCTTGAGGAAAAATAAATAAACAAGTACACACACAACCCACTGCCCCCCTTGCTTGCCCGGAGATAAAGGAAAGGAGGATTTCTGTCACAGGTTTGCAACCTGAGAGCCACCAGCAGTGGTGCTGCTACCCCTGCAAGAAATATGAAATGGGAAAAGGAAAAGTATTTCACATTAATTAAAAAAAAAAAAAAGCTTGCTATAAGGATGGTTTTGCTTTTTTGAAGTTGTTTAAGCTGTACCTACAACAGCACTTCCAACAGCAGTGCCCCTCGAGGAGCCCTCCAGCTATCAGCAGCCAGCAGAGCCCACGGAGGTTTAACCCAGGAGTCCAATCTCCGCTGGAGCACGGCTGGTGCCACACTGCTCCCTGTGCCTCATGGCTTTGTCCTGTCAAGCTTTATGTCTCCAATGCTGGACATTCACCAGTCACTCTGGGGTGGTCTTTTAGAAGCTTTGTCACCCTCAGAATGATTTATTTTAATTTCTATAGGCTTTCTGGTGTGCATAAACCAGAATTCTTCTAGAGGAAACTAAAATAAAAATCCCTGCCCAGAAGTTCACCAAACGTGACTCAAACCTTAATGGTCACAGAGGTCCAAGCCAACAAACCACATCTGTGTTGGCAACATCCAGTTCAGGAGACCAGACTAAATTCTGTCTGAAGTAAAATTACTCAAATGCAAAAATGTTTTGATCTGGGAGACTTGATGCCCCTGCCTTCCACCAGAGATCCATGTCTACTCTGCCAAATTACTTGCTATAGTAAGACCCAGTGACAAAACCATGCATATAAACAGCAACTTTGAAATCAAATAAAAATACTCTTTGAAACAAAAGAAAATAAAGTTAAAAACCAGGAAATAACCTCTCCCATAAACACCAATCATCACAGATGTGCACCAAATACTTCCAATGACAGTGTGAATTCATTTTGAGTGAGTAAATAAGACCAGTACCTTATAATAAAAACAATACAAAAGTAATATTGCTATCATTTGAAAAAGTTCCAAGAACAATGTAAAAATGTTTTTGGGGCTAAGATGTGGTGCTTAGTTGCTGGCTGGGGTTAAACCACAACAGCAACCTTTGGTCAAATATACAAATGCACGTACTAAAAGTGTCTTAGTCTTGAGAGAGAGCTGTCTGTATGACCATCAATAAGAAAACCCAAGATACGTATCAAAGCTGCTGATGTGAACAACTGGCATACAGAAAGTTCTGCCACCACAGCAATCGTTTTACAGATATTATCTGCCACTCTTAAAAAAAGTTCTGTATTAATCCTATTCCACATCACATCAGCATACAATAAGCCTGTCATTATTTATTCAAAAGTCAAAAGACAATTGATTTAGCTGAGGGTGCTGTAAAATGCATCATGACTCGAGACACTCAGAGAACAGAGCCATGCTACAAAAGCAGCCTGTGGCATCTGCTGGAACCCCACCATCCACTGCACAGAGAAGGCAGCAAGGCAGGCTTCAGGGCAACGGAAGAAGCCTGGCAATTTCCCCCACCCAGAAAAGTAAACCTTAAAACCCATAAAATAATCCAGCCAAGTACATTAAACATAACTAAGTCTCACAGGCACACAAAAGAAAACTTTTCTCCAAGTTATGCTCAACTTCTGACCCATACCTCCTAGCAGCCTGGAAGAAGAACCTGTTTCCTGATGATTTTGGCTAGTTCAGGTTTTTTAACCCACTATAACATCCCCAGTTATGAAAAACAGGATATATGTTAGGGTTAACTGAAGAAGCTTTCACTAAATTAAAAGTCCATGTTAAAGCACAAGTTCAAAGTCAACACATCTCACAACTGCAGTAATAAAGTAACAACCAATATCTCTGAGGTTTATGTGAGTATTTTGGGGTAGAAATCCTGTTACTTCAAAAGGTAAATAAGCAACACAAAATTTAAACCGCCCCCCCCCAAAAGCTATTGGAGCACAGAAGGTAAACCATATGGATTAATGAAGAACAATTCAATTTTAATTATATGATACATATCAGTAGCTTCTCTAAGTTTTGAAGACTTATAAAATAAAACTTGGTCTTCAAAAATTATTCCACTAATCTCTACAATCCATCTGAGGAAAGCATTCTTCCCATTCTGCAGAGCTTAAGACCAAAACCAAAAGAGTATTAAAACATCAACAAAAAATCTGAAGTGCCTCTCAGGCCTAGGCATGAACCACTAGCTCCAGCAACAACTCTTCCCCCTCTCTATGATACACTTTCCTAAAAGTTGTTCTACACAGCCATGCATTTTTCAGGAACTTGATCTCTCTTGAAAAGAGACATCCATCCACTATGTAGGGAACAAGAGCTATGAGAACTGCACTGCAGCATCCAGCACGAGCTGAAGTAGTATGAAGACAGCTTTGCACGACTCCACAGCACTTACAGACAAGAACCATGACGAATACTTGGTTAGCAATCATACAATTCAACAGCTATCAAGATTATGAAAAGAGTTCTGTCTCTGCATTCAAAAGAAGTGCTCTTTAAAACATGCTTCCATAAAGAAAACAAAGACTTGTAAATGCTTAGCCTCACTCAACATAAAAGACGTGGCAGACTCTAAATCAAATAACTCACCCAGTAAACTGGTGCCACAGAATTCCATATTAAAGAGACTGAGACAATGACATAATTTAGCTTTACATATGCAAAAAAAGACATCTAAAACCATTCTATCTGCTGATTCATATTCAAAAATACAGTTAAGAAAACCAAACAGTTCTAGACTCTGCAACTCCTAACTGGTTTCCCAAAGTTCAGAGTGCAAAAACTACTATCAAAGCTAACACCAAAACTGCTACAGACTGTGTTAGTCTTGTGCTGCCAGCTGCATAAGAATTAAAAATCAAAATTATTCAGCCTCACCAATGACCATAATCTGTAGGTTTACAACAAGCCTTAGGTTAACCATTGCTGGTAAAGCTGCATCCTCAAAAAACATTAACTGCCTTTACTTAGAGAATATCTCAAGTCTCACAGAACCATGAAATCCCACTCTGCAAACCTCCAGCTTGAGAGTCCTCACTCAAACATCACACTGAACTCTTGTGAAATATAAAGCTTAAGACTATTTAAAAGCTGCAATTTAGAGAGATATACTTGAAATCAAGTCACTGAAGTCAAATCTCCCTGGAAACATAAAATACAGAACAATGCAACTTTTTTTGACTCACAGAAAGATACTGAACATATGATTAATTTTACATGCCAAATCAACAAATCCCTCACCTAGCAGTTCTTAAAATTATGTATTTACCCTGATAAAAGAAATAACTGCACTTATTATTGCTGTATTCGTGTCATAACTTATTAACAAACAGCTTTTGAATAAACGAATGAAACAAAAATCTAAAATACAGATAAAGAAGTAAACAGAGCAAAGATATTAAAAAAAAATTAGCATCATTAAATCATGTCTTATTGCCTTCTTAAATATTTAAATTAAAGAGCTGGGGAGAAATAAAAGGAATCTGCCTGAAGGCAAGAAAGCCAAAGAAACAACAGACCAAAACTGTCTGCCAAACAGACAACACTTAGGGTCAATGAAAATAAATTTCAACCTCTGAAAACATCAGCATTAAGGAAATCAACTTGTGTGACTGAAATTTTGATGAAGGCTGAAGCTCTGCTTCTTTACCCCAGTAGGGCATCCAGGATTTCTAACCAGTAGCTCTAAGACCTCAATAGCTTGCAGCAAACCCCTTGCAGAAGGGATTAAACTACTGATATGGAGAAAACTGTTCCTTTTTCTTCTCTACAATAGACATGCTATAGGACAAAACAGAGGAATAGAAAAGAAATTCAACTGGGCCTCAATCCATTCTCTCACTACCTCACATTTTCCCAATATACTTCTAAAATTACCCTCATGACCTTACTGAAATTCAAAATAATCAGCTGGAATATTTTATGTTCTTAAGTCTTGTTCTCCTATCTCAGAAATAAAAAATGTCTCCATAGTAGCAAAACGAATAGTTCTGAAACAGACATTTTAAAGGATATATCTGAGACAGATTTATAAAACTGAGAAGACAGTAAGAGTTATACAAGAACAAAATGCTCCCAAATGCTTATAAGCATGATGAAAGATAAAAAAGAACTCCTTGAAAAGCTGGAAAAGGGTGAAGAGGCCACATTTGAACATAGTTTTTAAAACAACAGCTATCCAAAAGTTAATCCAGAACCTTAAAATAACATTTCAGATAAACATGGGGGGGGGGGGGGGGGGAAGCTCTTCAAGCATAGAACCAATGATGCACAACTGAAATTACAATAATACCTTTTACTATAGAAAAAAATACATCATGAATTGCATGCCCCCCTATTAAGTCTTCACTCCTGGCTGCAGCTCCACCCATTCACAGGTCTGTGTCAGTGCCTGCCTCTACACCTGCTAGCCTTTTTCATCAAGCAAATTTTTGCAGCTCTACAATAGTCAGAGCTGACATCCCATTTTGCTTCTGACTTCATGATCTAAGAGGTTTTATGAACCACAACTGAGAGCTAAGTATGCCTATCCCAAATAGCAATGATGAAACATTTTAATGATGAAGCATTTTATTAGCATCAGTAATACCTTCTTAATGCAATGTTGAGCAACTAAGTGCACATCCTTTAATCAACTGGCCATAAATAAACGCTTAAAATGGAGAAAAAAAAAATCTTCTGTCCCTGGCTTCCTATCACCAAAATGAGACATAGTATACACAAAACATTCAATCAAGAAAATTCTCTTTTTAGCTTTACTTAAATAGAACCTATGAGGTTGTTTTTTTGAAACCAAGAAAAAATTACTGTGAAGTTCCCACACTTGTTTCTACATTAGTAACTGGTATGGCATCTGATGGCCTAAGGCATAAAAGCCTTGACATTGAAACACAACTTGGAGATCTCTACGATTACAATTGCCACAAACTTTTACCTTAATACTTTCACATGTCTCTCCCACCACCTCAGCTGAAGGGCAATGGAGTCTAGCCCAGCAATACATTCCAAATAAATAACAACCAAACTCTCCACCTGAGAGAACACAGATATTTGCCACCCAGTTACAGCAAAAACTCTTTTCCTTTTTACAAAACTGGTTTATGCCTTAATTTAAAGAAAACAAGCGCCTTCATTCCCGTAGTTAGAAAAAGAAAGAAAAACGATCAATTAAAATCCCATCATGAATGGGCTGCTTTCTAAAGAAAACACCAATCTTGGTTCATCCATACAGATATGGAACCTAATGAAATCCGACACCTTTACTCTGAAGACAAATTTGCATTGTGTTATCAACTAGAGCTCCCTGCTCACGGATGCACTTCATTCAGCATGCAGTAACGGGTTCATTACAGCATCACTCATATTTTTTAAAACGATTTTGCAGGCAAAATTTTTAAACACGATTTGGTAAGCAGTATTATCCAAAAAATGCCTCTGCTTTATTCTACCGGTTAAAATGTGCCTCCTCAATCTAAAACATAGAGACATTGTGGCCAAGGTTATACAAGGAGATCTTCATTAAGTTGAGCAATTCCCATTTTGTGTCGCTCCTTTACCAGACATGAATGAGTGCATTCCTCATTACATGAACTGAAGCTGCATCACAGCTATGCAGTACAAATAATACAGTTATTTTTAAATATAGCACGAGAACACAGAACTTCATGCAATATAAAACAGGGGAAGAGCAAACAAACTCGCCTTAGGAAGGTAATCGCCTTCTCATTTACCTTTCTTTGCTTCTCCACCTCCTCCTTCCCCTTAAGATTCAGTTTAAGGCATTCCTTGTTTTCCCACTTTTCCAGGCTCCCAGCGAAGAAATCAACCATCCGCAAACATTTTGTTCCTCCACCCCGCCTCCTCGTGAGCAGAGCATTCAGAACATCCCCACCGGCACTGCCCCCAAATCACCTAATTGTGATCACTACTGCGGTCTCAGCACCGGCTCGGAACAAAACCAGTCCGACTACACCCTCGCTGGCTATAAAAAGTAAAGAAGGAGAAGGGGTGGGGGGGGGAAGGCTTATGTGCAACTTACAGCGGCGAACAAGAGCCAAGTTATCTAGCGAGCCGTGGGGGCGAGCGGAGTGTGCCGCACCGGGCCGCGGGGGAGCGCGTCCCCCGCCGCAGGGCGCCCTCGGCGCGGCCGCCTCCGCACGTATGTGGCTGGATGTTGCAAACCT
>JANPWX010000059.1:1010009-1176188 GCA_024734555.1 Trochalopteron elliotii
GAGCTCGAGGTAGCACCGCAGCCCGCCCGCGCTCCGGCGGCGTTCCCATGGCAACAGCCAAGCGCCGGGCCCTGCGGGCGGCTCGGGCCCGCGCCGAACTCCCCGCGTTTTGATTGATTTCTTACCGATTTGATATTTACATCACTTTCCAGCCTCCTGGAGACCTGTAGGGAGAAGGTCACTGTACTTGCCAACACAAAGTCAGAACTTACCGGTACCATACGAATAGTATACCCCGAGCTCTTTTGCTGCCGGTCAAATTAAAATGGATTCTCTCTTAGATATCCATCACAGATAACAAATTAAAGATGTGGGAAGACACATCTTAAAAAATAGCATACGTCAACATCACCCCTTGTTCTGCAGGAACACTGTTCTGTTTTCAAATGGCCAGAATTTTGAAAACAAGCTGTGGGTAACGCATTCTGGATACTCTTGCCGTCCTTGGCTTGGCAGAACGTTAACAATCTCAGTTAAACCACTTTAAGTGAAGCTTCCCTGAAATTAGGACACTGTGATTTGGACTGGCGACGTTCCAGCAGTGTGCAGCATGGTGATAGCTAGAGCAACTGAGCTGTGGTGAACAGCTGCTCTGCCGCAGAGGTGCTTGCTTCACACCCCATTCACTTTCCAGGAATGCCCAGACAGCTAAGACCAGCAAAACTTACATACAGATCCATGTGGCTTGGTACCTTTTGAAGATGTTCCTAATGGATCTTCTGATGTTTAAATATCACTGTCTTGGGTACTGTAAAAATATCTGGATTTCCAGAGAGTAATCAATCTTTTACAGGTTCCCAACTTGATGTCATGACTCCTGCAGGTGTTATGAGATCAGAAAAAACAATCATGATCTCATTTTCCTGAGAAGAAGAAAGATTATAGATGAATGAAGAACTGATCCCAGTGCTGTTCTGGCATGGAACAAAAAGTAGAATTGACAAGCTGGAAAAAAAACAGGAATGTTTTCAGTATTTAAATATATTTATCTTATATCACCCATCTGAAGTGATTTTTTTACTTTAAAAAGATGTGAGGCTTTTTGGTTATTACTTAAATGAAAACTTTTTTATTGGCAGCTGGAGCCCCAGTCCTATAAAGGGAAGTCCAAAGAGGCTTACAGGCCTGAGGTTCATACACAGAGCAGCGCTGGATGTGACTGCAGCATTAGGAACTGTGATGTGCAATTACTGAATTTGCCTTCATCAGAGGAATTTAGATAGTGAGGCTTTGGCTTGCAAGTTCTTTAATGAGGTTAATGAGGCTAGCACATTCTCAAAAGGTTTATATGATCTTCCTTCACACTCTGCTGCTGTGTCAGATCTTCAGATGAGGAAGATATTCAGATGGGGCTCACAGGGAGGGTGAGGCTCTGACACCAAGCACCAGCCCAGCCTATGTGCTATCTGCACACACCCTTGCCTGCAGTCCAGCCAGGAGCTGGATCCTGCTCCTGGGCCCCTGCAGTTTCTCCCTGGATCCCAGGCTGCGAGGTTGACATCTGTTACTGCAGGCATCCCATGTGAGAGCTGCTGGTGTGAGCTGCTGTTCTGACCACATTTTCCCTGTTGCCTGTTTCTCCCTGTCTAGAGCTATGATTAGGGGAGGCAGCAGCACTCAAGAACAATATGTGTTCTCACAGGTGTCAGGATATCCAGAACTAATTTATTTTCTTATTGTGAAAGTACAAACTTTTCTGTGTCCTTATAATAAGCAGTTATTAACTAGGCTTGAAGCAGGGAGAGAAGGAGAATTTAGAGTTTATCCCCGGCCTATCTAAGAAAGTTTTCAGAAAAGCTGATCTAAAATAAGAGGGATAACAGGGGTTTACTCCAAAATAATTATCTTGCTTCAATAATGTACACCTAATTCCAGAACAAAAGGACTCTCTTTTCTTTCATAGAGCACTCACACCAGTCTCTGCTTGACTAGCTGTTACAGAATGAAGGATGCACAGCTGGCTTACCTGTTTAGAGACAAGCCTCAAAAAGTCCAACGATTTTTGAATGCCAGCCCTTCTTCTGCCACTAACTTGGTGTGTTGCCATAGGCAAGTCACTTAATTCCTGTTTTAGTATTGTCCTTTAAATAAAAAGGGAAAATGATACAGTTATTTACCTCAGCAAGGTGAGTGTAAATTAATATTTATGTTGCTCTCTGAAGATCTGGCCTTATGAAAGGGTAAGTAATAGGACTGTTTCTGAGTAGAGCTGGCTGGAGCTATTGGAAGCACAGGGAAAATCTGACTAAGAACCTGAACCACCCTGAAACTGAGTGCGTAATTTATTCAGTGATGAACAATGAACATATGAAAGTTTGTATCCAGCACACCCTTCCAAGAAGCATTACAATTTGGATATACAACTCCCCAGAAAAATAGATGATGCAATTCACCTAGCGATGATTTGATAGAGCCCAAGATCAGTGCATTCCAGGATATTCATGTTCTCAGGAAATCTCTGTTTGTGGGGAAGGCTTTATGTTCTTGGAGTGTGTTCTAGCATTATAGCCCTGGGGATTAGAGGACTGTCTTTCATATGGATCATTTCAGTGATCCAGTTTGTAGCACATAAACAGTTATGCTGCCATAACTGAAAGGACAATTTTGCTTTGGGGCACTGGGGGCAGGGACAAAAGGCAACTTCTTTAGCCAGCGTTGTCAGGAAAGGCATCATCTTGTGAATTATAACTTCTGTGTTCTTCTCTTTTTTTTTTTTTTTTCACTCACCAGCAGGCCTTTTCTGACATCAAGTAGATGTAAACACTCCCTGACTTCACCAGTTATAATTTTAGGCAACTCATACAGTCATTTGAACTCTCTAAGGGACTTCAGAGGCATTTTAAAGCAATGCTCTCTGCAGCTTGTAAGAATTCATCCTGAAGTAAATCTATTCCGTTTAATTGGCATGGGTAATTACTAATAGGGCATAAAAGTATTTGAAGTCATTAAAACTCAATGTGAGAAATACACATTAGCTAGAAGTGGGGAAAATGTATTTTTTTATAAATGCAAGGAAATGTTTCAGACTTTGGTATATTTAACATAGTAGAAATATTGGAGGGTTTCTCTCAAAAAGAAAGCATGCAGGAGCATTTGCAACAAAGCAGCACATGGAGCAAACTGTGCAGGTGAGCCTGAAGGTTGGTGAGAAGGGATTGTCAAGTAGGAAGTACAAAACAAAATGATCAGTGTCAAGTCTGACAGGCCAGAACTGTGACCTCTCAGCTGCAGGCTCACAGAGGCACCCAGCCACATTGCAGATTCCTCCTGCCAAGCCTGTCTGTCCTGCTTTACAGTCAGCAGCCTCTTTCCCACAATTTGCAAGGATCTGCGTTATTCTTATGCATTTCTATGGTCTACCAAACCACTGGAATAGAGAAAAAAGCCCAGAAACTGAACTAATGGGAGCCACTTAGGACCTAGACAGCTGTATATTCCTCAGAAAAGAATTGCAAAAGACACATTCAGAACATGTCTCAAGTCTGCACTTACAGAGGCATGTATATAGCCATTAACTTCATGAGTCAAGAAGGCTTTTCAATAATAAAGGCACAGTTAATAACTTTGGCTGAAAGGTTTTTTTGTAAAAAAAACCCCACATTTTATTTGGACGCACACCAGAATGCTTAAAAATATTATTTTGATGTTACCTTTTGGTTTTAATTTAGTACCTGGAGCAAGAACATGGTTGGTTAGAACAACGTACAGTAATTCAGCATAATGTGTCAAGTAGTCATAGTACTACAGGCTTAGGAGAAAGTGCAAGAAAAGAGAAGGAAAATTAGAAATTTTCCTTGCCTGACAAGAAGGTAAAGCAAAAGGCACGTTTCTGGAGAGAGGGTTGTTTGCTTCAAATTTGCAAGTGATGTGATACAATGTCAGCCATTAAATCATACCATTCAAGTATTTAAAAACAACATAAGCAGAATTTCACTGCTGTACTTAATAAAAAACTCCCTTCTCATGCATTAAAAGATTAGGGATGAAAATTCAAATACTCAAAAGTAATAAATCCCAAATATCATCTGCTTATACCTTTATTTCAAATTTCTTGGGCATAGACACTCTACAGCATGAATTGCAATTACAGGATTGCGTAACTTTCTCCCCAGTTTCTCTGAAGCCTGGAAAATCAGAGTGCAGCCCCACGCCTTCCTTTCTGCAAACTGTTGTTCTCTAGCCCTGAAGAAATGTGTTGCCAACTAGGTTGACCTGGAGTGTTCATCAGAACAGAATGTATCACACACAGCAACAAATGCATTTTTACCCCTTTCCTGTAAGGTGATATTGTTATCCCCATTTTATAGATCAAGTAGCTAGCACCTGGCTTTCCAGTGTGGTTAGGAAGGGATAGGTCTTCTTTTTCAGAAGCACATCTCCCCAGGAATTCACTTGTAATTGTGAATACTTCTGCAAAGCAAGCCCCAGACTCCCTGGAGTAGGGCTTAAGCAACACAAGGATGGCTACACAGGCACTGCTAATGGAAGAAGTAGATCTGTTTACTCCACACTCTGTTCCTGCTTCCTCTTGGTTGCCTGTTCCTGCCCCTGTGCTGCCCCAACCTTTGTGCTGCACAGACGTTCATGTGACTCTAGGGTCAGCTAACTCAGAGACCTGCTCCAGCTAGAAACTAACCCAGCAGGAAAAATAACCACTAGCGTTCAGACAGATCAGTTTCCTGATCCAGTTTAGACTGTGGCCTCATAAATATTTGATACAAGATAGGACAAAATACAGGAACACAAACAAACAGCTGAGAGGGCAGGTAGGTAAGGATTCCTTCACTCAGTAGAGTGTCAGATTACTCTGAATAGAAGCATTTGTTGAACCTCAGAATTAGGGGCACAAACACATCAGTAATGTTCACCGACTGGATTTGAAAGGAGAAGACATGACTGCAAGAGAGCGTGGTAGTGTTGGAAAGGACACAATTTCAGTTTAGCTGCTCTTTTACCTTGAGACTACTGAACTCTTTCTTTTTTGACTGCCTGTTTCCCTTGAGTCTTTCTTCTCTGTGGGACTATGGGACTGTTCTTCACTGATGGGGCTCACACACTGAGTTCAAATGTAATATTAAAATTGGCATCTCTTCATAGCTTTTCTGAGCACTTTGTAGAGAAGGAGGTCCATTTTATTCTGCAAATGAGTGTAATGTTTAAGACAAGTGAGCTGGAAGGAGGAAATGTGGTTTGATTCTTGCCCCAGGGTTGTTTGTTTTTTGAAGAACACATTCTGGATGATATTCACGTAAAGTCCAAAGTGTCTCAGTCCTGACTTTCATGCTCTGGCACCAGAAATCCGTCCTTTCCTTTCTGGGAAATGGCAAAATTTCAGCAGTAGCCATGGAGAATATTCCCACCAAGAAAGCTCACAATAGCATGCTTATAGCATCTGCCTAGGAAGTGGAACATGTAGTTGGAGATTGATATGGACCAGAGAGAAGAATAACCCAAGTCCTCTGTATTCAAGGAAAGTTTAGTCCAGGCAGAAAAGAGCAGCACCCCTTCTGTTGGCAAGATCTCAAAATGAAAGAGTGCCCTCTCATTTCTACTTGTAACAAGCATTTCCCTCCAGAAAAGGGCTCTGGGCTGTTCATGCTAAGGAATGGAGGGAGGTATCTCCTAGTTTTATCTTGGATGTTAACAGTAGATTCATTTAAAAGAGGAGGAAAACAAAACCCAGTATCCTTAGAAATTTCCAGAAATTGAGCAGCATTCTTAAACAAACCTGAATGATTCATTCTGAAGAAAATATAAAATAAAAAGCCCTCAGATACATTTAATTTTTGTGTTTCCATAATTCAAGGTGACTATTTTTTAAAGTATTTTATACACAATTAGTCTGAAATATGGTTTTCTAGCTCTCAGTTTTCCGAGCAAAATATAGAATGACAGAGTTATTAACCTTTGGGAAACCTCTCCTACACACAACAGAATTAAATTCTAAAGAAAACTGAATAGCATTGGGAGAAATTCCAAATGACTTACCACTCATTTGTTTGATGGATAGTTGGGCTAGCTATCGCTTTTTACAGAGCTGCCAATCACTGAGAGTGCTGGAATATATTCCAAGAACTCCCGTAGAATCACAAATTGCAGTCACAGGGTTCCATGGCTTAAATTATTATGGAAGAAACAGTTACATTGCATGAAAAGAGATGATACTGTTACCACGAGAGGATAATATTGTGGTATCAGCAGCTTCCACTTTTCAGCAGAGTAAGTTGCTTCTTCTAATATGATGTTCAAAGAGATATTATTCGTTTGGAAGACTGTTCTGTCTGAGGATTTCAGTACTGATGTTGAAACTCAAACTGAGATCACCATATTAGATAGAGAGGGAATATGGTTGTATCAGTTTGTTTATTCTGCATTTGGCAACTCTCTAAATACTCAGTTTCATTCTTTCCATAGCAAAGGGTGTTAGTCACTGTTGTTTGTCTGAGGATTTCATATAGCAGGAAGAAGAAGGGAGAAAACACTTTGTGATTTTTGAAGTCCAAAAACTGACAAAAAGATTCTGGAGCATGGCTAAAACAGGAAATTATTTTCCATGCTATTTTGAAAGAGCTGAGCCACCTATAGTTACTACACCTATTATGAAAGTATATTTATACTCACAGAGTACATTAATTCAATGAAGCAAGTTATGCTGGGTAGTTATACTTCTATTTTAGTTATTCAGTTCCTCATGGCTCGTCATCTCTATGGGTTCAACAGATTTTTTTGTAGATCTCAGGCTTGAATTCCAGCATTTCTGGTAATAGTTGGTAATACTCCTTCCCATCTTGTGTCCGCTCTGTTCAAAAGAAAGATTTGGGTGGGGGAGATGTGAAAATCAGAATTTCCTCTCCTCTGGTATCAATTCCATAGGTTTTCCACAGAGAGTGTGATTGTTCCACCCACCATCCTTTTATGCGTAGGTTCTGTTTGGCCTTTCTGCTTCCACAGGGTCTGAAAACCTTGATGTGGGATTTAGAAGGCTACTTAGAAGCAACTGATAAATTAAGATCTCATGAGACCACTTTGTGCCATCCAAACCTCAGTGTTCACCTTCCTCTTCTGTTGCTGTGTGTACATCAGGTTTCAGCTGCTTTGAAGTCATCTTCCAGATATTTTGCCAAAGAAGCTTACACTGAAACAGGAGGATTCAACTTACAACTGTAACTGGAATTCAGCTTAAGAACAAGCAGGAAACTGAAGTGGTCTTTAAAGGATGACTGCAGTGATCTGTAAAGGAAAAGTGCCAGGTATATACACAGTTATTTTTTCCTTTTATTTCTGCAACTTGTATTTCATATTAAATACATGAAAGAGGGAGAATTGCAGTCTTATCTTGAGTCACAGAATTTCTTTACCATGACTCTTCAACATATCATAAAAGTTACAAATATGTGTTGCAAGCTTTTTATTAACTAGTTATGTTGTAATCGTACCTGTATCAAACTATACCTATTGCAGAAACAAAGGAATTATTTAAAGTAAATCAATGAGGATGTGAGTATGATGCATTACTTTTCAGTAATATGAGTGCACCAATATAGATTTATTTTCACTGCTAAGGTAGAAAATAGAAAGGCCTGGCCTAGCCCAGTGTTACTCTTGCTAAATCATGAAAGCTTTGAATGTATCCTGTGGCCTGAAAACAATATTCTGTGGGAAGATTCTCTTGCTATTTGATAAACATTTTCTTCTCAAGGGTCAAATATGCAGTCCTTTGTCAAGTTTCACAGCAGCTTCACAAGCAGAATCAATAAAATAATTTTTTTATTGTAAATTGTGGTTTCAGAGCACAGAAATCTGGTTTGTTGATACAAATGTTCATTCAGTGCTTAATGGATTTTAAATTAGCTTATACAATCACACAAAAATTATTTACAGGAACAAGCCCAAGTGTATTTGCATAAACTTTAGATAGATGTGGCTACAGACATTGTTAATGAATGCCAGGCTGGAATTTTGAGAGGCTGAGGTAGTGTCAATGTTTTGAGACTACCAAATCCCAGTGGCATTAGAATCACCAGGAAAAAAAAAAATACACAGGAGCTTGTAAAATGGGACCTTGGGCAATTATTCAGGGCAGGGGGAGCTAAAAAAAAAAGTGACCTGGAGACCTGTTTTAAGAAAAAGATCTTCTGCAGTTTCCAAAGGACTAATGAACTATGTCTCAGAATGCCAGCCAAAGCCAAAATGTCCATTTCATTCTGGTGAAAGCAGGGAAAAATGTATTTCAGTCTTATCCATTATCAAAACTGAGAAACAGTGGATTTTAAAAGTCAAAAGTTTTTTTAAACTGAATAAAATGTTATCTTCTATTTTCTTTCAAGAAAAGATAAAAGCCCTACATAATACTGTACAAAACCTATTCAGAAATTATTGGGACTATTTTACATGTATGTGTATGTTTCTCTCAATTAAAACTTGGAGGAAGAATTAATGACATTCTAATCAGTTCTGATCTAGAGTAGCTGATATGCTTGTATTTCAGGCTGTTGTCATAACTGTAGAATTCCCTGTCCCGCTTTCTGGTGAATAAATCCTTATGTTTCTTTCTCAGTTTTCTAAAAGCCTTCCTGAGATTAAAATCTAAGTCACTCTCTCTGTCTTAATGAGGCATCCTAGTGACATCACTGTGCACACATACACAGAGTCTCCAGACTTTACATTTCCCCTCGCTTTGGATGGCCTGAAAACCTAATATTTTCAGAACTGAAAGGAATTTTGAGTTTCAACAATTTTCTTCTTATACAAATTTCAAGCTTTTGTATTACAAAAAAACCCTAGGAGTTCATATGGCATTTAGCAGCATAATGTATGCTCTTTCAGCTCAGTGGCCCCTAAGTCACCTAATGACATAGATGGGTCTGCTGATCTATTTATGGATTGCAGGACTTCCTGTCTTGACAGAGCCTTTGCAAGTTTTACGATTTCTGCCTTTTTTGCCCCCACAATTTCAGTTTTACGTGTTTTATTTGTGTACTAAGAATACACACAGACCTTCCATTCTTGCCCTGCTAGGTAGATATTGCTGTTGAATTTGCAGTGGTTGTTTTCTATGATATTGTCTGGTGGAGTTAATTTCTTTTCTCTGGGAAAAAAACCCAAAATGCAACCTAGTTGAATTACAGTAACTATGACTCATTAATCTGAGACATCTGTTGATAACCCCTGAAGTCACTCAATTTCAACACTGAAACAATTCATAACCCTCTCACGAAACAAACGGGGAACATTAATGGATTAGTAACTTTTATGTTCTGCCCTCCTTTGATCTCTAGGCTCAATAGAAATGTAAGTGTACTGTAAAAATAGGCAAGCATTAGCTGTCTAGACATCCTAGATGTGGCCATCCTCTCTGGTAGTTGCCCTGGGGTAGTCATTAGAAAAGCTATATCCAAGCAGACTCAAGTTCCTTGTAAGTGGTGTTGTTGGCAATACCCTCCAAATTGAAGGCAATAGGTGTAAATGCAGCAGTGCATTTTTCCTTGCTGGTATTTCTTGCCTAAATACTTAAATGGTCTTTATTGAGCTTGGACTTTCAGAATTACAAGAGATGAGTTTTGCATACAGATTTTGTCGTTTTTTTCTAATTTGCTTCCCAGTCTTTATTTCATGTCTACATGACCTCTTAATTATAATTTAATGACAAATAGCATAAAAATTAATTATTTTTCTGCTATGTCACTGCTTGGAAATGTGCTTATATTAGCAATTTTAAGCCTGGATAAAACAAGTACAACAATTATGTAAGGACCAAATAACAAATAATGGAGAGATCACGTTTTTGCAAGCAACCAAATAGTTTATGATTGTACGGGATCATTATAACTGAACATGTACAGGCAATAATTTTGCAGGTTTTTCCTGCTGTAAATCCTTCAGCATTTTTTTTGTTATCTTTATTGCTTCTAAGAAATGGGGAGACAAAAGCTGTTCAGTGAAATCCATCACCAACATAAAATTAGAGTGATGGGGGGTTTTGAAATTTATGCTGGTTTAATAGAAATCAGATTCCTGCTCTAACATCAGAGAAACACATTTGGTAAGAAGTAAGATATGATGGAAAATTCCTTTCTATCTGCTTTTCGATAGGGCCTCGATGCCCTTCTAAGACTGTAAACATGCAATTAATGCAAGCACATAGAGAAAAATTTTCCTGATGTTATCTTCCAGATGAGAGCTTAAACCCTGTACAGCTGTGATGTGTGTGGATATTAAACTTCCCATAACACTTCTTACTGTCTTCAGTATTTTCACTAATGTCTTTGGCTCAAATTTCCTCTCTTACATTGCCTAATATTAGTTCCATATTGATGCATCCCGTTCATTTTGCAAGTGGCTATATTGATCTAGGCCCTTTTTGTGTCAATATGCACATACTGTCACATCTTAATGCACATCACAGTTCAGATCAGCGAGAGTCACTACTCATCTGAGCCCTGGCAGGAGCAGCATCAGGTTTGCACAGTGCTTTATGGGTTTTGGCACACCTTTACTATTTATAGAGTAATTTCTTATTGGCAGTAGAAGGATTTCCAGGTGACATGGTAAAGCTGTATGACATAAGTAACCTTGCTGATGAACCTACCCAGAAATCAATCTTGACACTTTCAAAGTATTTCATGTAAGCTGCATGCAACCCTTTATGGTTTAGTGTTTGCCAGTCACTCCAAAATCAAAGTCTAGGACCAGGCAAGAACAAGACACTCTCCATCTGCTACTCTTTATGACCATCATTATCTTTCATGGTTTGAAAAATCATATTATAAAAAATCATATATTGTCATTAACAATACTTTTATGGATTGGCCTCGTGGTCTGCAGATAGCATTCTGCATAGCTACCTCAAAATTCAGTTTTGGTTATTTGATTTTAGGAATGCTACCAGAAGAGCAACTACTCTGTAGCTATCTCTGTTGGCTGATCAAATATGGGTTCTCATGACAGGATATCCCCTCCCATCTTTTTCCCCAGAGAACAGACACAAGCTTGCCTTTACACATGAGTAGCCCTATAATATTTAGTGTTTGTACCACAATTCACATGCTTAGGGTTCAAGTCACTGTGTGCACCTGAAATGGAAAGGTTTAAGGATTGCTGATAGAGGCAAGTGAAGGAGCAACAATTCATATAGTCCTCTAAGGGCAGACAAACAAAAAGCAAGCTAAAAAAGCTTGCAAACAAGGTAAATTGAGAAATGCATATTAAATCAAGTAATGCTTACTCTAAGTGACCTTCAGAGGTCTAAGAGCACTGGTGGTAGGAATCAACCTCCTTTCCAATGGAAACTGCTGCAACTATTGCCATCGCAGCATCCTTTTTGCTAGCTGGCCTGGTTGATTATTTAATCTCCTCTACAGATCCTCTCAATGCTGCTTTAGCAATCAGCTAGCTGCAGGCACTTACCGTGAAGGGCCATGCTAAATCACTTGTGCTCCCTGATGAGCCTGGCTTCCCACCACTCTGAAACTCTGTCTCCCCAACATCCTGCATTTTTTTTCTTCTTTTTTTTTTTTTCATGGCAACCCAAAGTACTGCTGGTGTGTCACTAGATGAGCCAATATTTGCTCATTCTGTTTAATGTTATTTCTGTTATAGTACTCCTAAAAAACACAGCTATAGCCAAGAGGATCTCACACTTGGATTCATGGGTCCTGATTGTCACTTAAAGAAGTGCCTTTGTGTCTCTGACGGCCTGAAAAGTGGGAGCAAATGACATACTGAGAGTGTCATAAAAGGGGCAGTTCAGTGTTTACAAGGAGCCATGTACATAATGTGCAGCTGATATCATGGCTTAAAACAATATGGGAAAGCAGGAAAGGGAGCAATGAGATTTGAAAATTGTGTAAGACCTAATAGGACATAAAACATCTCTGAAGGAAGAGCAAGACTTGTGATTGGTTATCACAATAAAAAGTGTCAACAAGTGAATATCATAGTAGCAAACCTGAATAAACAGGGCATTGAAACTGTATATTATAACCTAGTGACAGTAAAATTTATTCAGTGATTATTCATTTGGCATCTTTGGCGTCTTCTACACCAGAAGCAAAAGATGTTTTTGTGATATCAAGTTGGACTAAGAGAAATCCTGTTCATCCTAAAGAAAGCCTCTTGTGGGCATCACAATCCTGAAGAGTGGTGCTATTGGCCACAGGGGATTGTTATACACTACTGGAATGGGCTCCTGTGTAATGTATTAGCAGAGGCTTTAAATATATCACAGTAGATTCTCTAGAGCCGATAGCGTTTCATTACCTCTTCTGTTTAATTGTCACAACTACTGCAACTGAAAATCCCTCATTAGATATTTATGTGGGACATCTTTAAAGTTTTCTGCTGTGCCGTGTATTTCACGACCAAAGGAAGTCCATAAGTACCTCTTTGCAATGTGCTACATATTACAAACTTCAGCCACAAGTCTGAAGTGATGCAGCTGTCAGCTAGTTGAGAGCCCACCATCACGTGAAGATGAAAGAGTAGCATCTGAGCTCCGCACTCTCCTACTAAGGTCTGCTTACCTCTGTTTTCCACCATCTCCACACCTGGTCTTCCTGTAGGCTACTTTACAGTGTACTCTATTTCAGCACATTACAAGAACAGCAGTAGAAACAGGAAACTGGAGCTCTTTGTCCAAAACCAGTCTTGCTCTCATTGCAGCATAGAGGAAGGAGGCAGCAATGAATATTGCCAGTCGTTCGGTTTATTCCACAACCCATCTGAAATGCACTCCTGCATCAGTACTATCAAGGGAATTACTATTGCAAAATCAGCTTCCACCAATTCTTTCTGAATACCTGCTCGCTTCTCTTGAAAGCTCTCCAGCTCAGTTCTACCCATCTTGCCACTGAGCATTTCTTTTACAGCAGACAGGCAGCCCCATTGATTTTGGTAGGACATCTCCTGGGATAAAACCCTCCCCAGTTTAAATAAAAATAGCAGATGCTGTCTTTAAACATCTGCTGGCTGCTGGAATTGTTCTCTGATTACAAGCAAGCAATGCCAATGAATGTAAAATTACTTATCAGAAAAAAAAAAGCAAATATTTTAAGAGTTACACTAGGGTTGGGGAAGGCATTTTGGAGAGATCACAAAGACAACATTGTCAAAAATTGATTTGCCTTATTCAAAGCACTAAGATATGTGATTCTAAGAAATTGCAAGATTTCAACTCCCCTATTCAGCTTAGAGTTTCTTTAGATTCTAATTACCGCAGCTTAGAAGAAAAGAAAGTAATCGACAGACAAAAAGTGACCTTTTATGGAATCTTGGCAATCCAGTAAGGTTTGAGAGTGTTATTTTAGGAGTTTATTATATCAAATAATATTATTAGTATTTTATATTAAATAATTAGAACAAAGTTCCCTTAACTGGTCAATGGATGTCACCACCTCTGACCCGCAGGGCCACTTATGATCTTGGAAAATTGTGTGCTTCCATTTGGAGAGAAGAAATATTACATTATTACTACAAGATGGCAACATGTCCTTGGACTTTGTGTTGAAGGTTTTGAAATGCATGATTCAACTAATCTTGTCACTTCACTGACATGCTGGAGATGTGGAATCCCTCACAAAGCTCCACCACTTCCAGGTTACCTGGAACAGTTTGGAGGTAACCCAGCAATTCTGCAGGCTGGGGCTGCCTGTTCTGTGCTGTAGCTGGGGCCTGTGCCTCTGTGGGCCGTTTGTTCTGTGTATCTCAGGGAAGTGGAAATGCCAATGATGGATCACTCAGCTGGTTGAAAAAGACATTGCAGGTTATGAAGCCCAACCATTAACCTAGCATTGCCAAGTCACCAGTAAACTATGTCTCTAAATGCCACGTCTACATGTCTTTTAAATATCCCTAGGCAAAGAGAAGCTGATTCCCAACTGTAGACCTGGCTCTGTGTGGCTGGCAGTCTACTTCTTCAGCACCTGCTGGGAGGGGGAGGAAAATGGGGACCGTCACAAGAATCAGCTGTATGAGTTCTTCACTACATTCTGAGAATGCTATCAGTGGTCTTGCAGATGTTTTCTCCTGCCTGTGTCCCTAAAGGACAGGAAGAGGAGGAGGAATCAGACCCCGTGGCCTTGCAGCTTTTTCTCTTCAGCCCAGCACTTCATTGCCACACTGAGGTGGTTTTCAGCCATAACTCAGAGACAGTTTAAAGGCTCCTTCAGCACAGCCAAGTTTCTGTGCCCAACAGATGGCTGTTGGGACCCTGGCCTGCTGCTGTCACACAACAAAAACCTCATGGAAGGACAGATTCCAAAAGGTATTAAAGTTTGTTTCCTCACATACAGAGGAACTGACTTGCCAACAAGGACTTGCAGAGATATGTTAACCTCTGGACAGAAGGCAGTTTTACTGCCATTGGACAGGAGACTTTTTCCCCACTGCGTGTTACATGGCTGGAATACTGCTCCTGTTGCTGCAATGGCAAAATTTGGTATCTTGTCCAATAAAGAAGGGCAGACTGTTCTGGAGCCTTCACCTCTAAACGCCTGAACACTTCAAACACCAGCCATATACCCAAATCAGCAAAGTAACATGGGCTTTTCAGAAGCATTTGAAATTCATATCCAGAATTGGCTTTAACTCATCTTAAGTTCTATTGTATAACTTAATAGACTAACATGTACTGCTCTGTCTTTCCTTTGATAAAACAATTTTTAAAAAGTTAAAGAATGCCTGATTGAATCAGGCATGAGCTTCCTATGGGATAAAATCATCAGCATTCTGCTAGTGCTGTGAAGGAAAATGCATCAGTTACCATTGCAATGATTTAATCTTGCAACATTGGGAAAAGGATCAGCAGCATGTATGCCACAGTAATATTAATAGGAAACCCAAAGCTTAGAAATACAAGACCTTTGGTTAAATAAAGAGGAATTTACTTTTTTATTTCTGCATAATCTTGGAGATTTCTTTTGACAAGAGAGAGTTTTGGTTTTTTTGGATAATAGGAGTTGATGATGTGTAAGAAGTTAAAAGGAAAACCTCACTGTTTCCATTCATTTAGCAAAGCCCTGCATTAGCTGAGAAATCAGCGTTACCTCTGCTTCTCTATCATTTGTTTGCAGAAGTTTGTTACTTAATTCCCATTCGTATGACTTCTGTGGAGAATAACAGGTTGATGACATTTTGGTTAATCATAATCTTCCCTGTCTGTGACAACCTGCCAGTAGTCTTTTTGAAGATAAACCTGCAGAATAAATTTTTTTAAAAGCAGGGTATTTCTTACCCTCATGGAGAAGGGAAAGCTGACAAAATAAATACATGAGAAGGTTTCACAAATGAAAAAATTCTTCCGGATTTATTACCGTTTCTCTCTCAACACTCTATATGCTATTTCATTGCCCAGGAAATTGTTATTGACATAACTCTACTTGTTTTCCTTCATTCCCTTTAGGGATATCAGGACTTCTATATATAGGACTCCTATTGCCTCTTTAACGTTCTAGCAAGAAGGACACCTTAAGTTTCCATGGACTGATTTGAGTAACAGGCAGCAATTGAAGTGCAAGTAAAATCATGCCCATGTGGGTGTGCATGCATAGAGAGAATTCTGTGTAGGGTGAGAAAAAAGGAAACATTAAGATATCAAGCCATTGCTGCTACCCATCTTATGTGTAGCACATTCTAATAAATATGACCATTTCAACCCAATTAACATACCAATAATGGAGTGGGAAATGGAAGAGTGAATTGGAAAGAATGTGAGAGGACTTGGAGGGTTTGCTGTCAGCAATGAGCTCAGAGGAGCCAGCACCAGCAATCGAACCTAGGTCATGGCAGGTGTAAATCTTGGGTGGAGGCCACTGAAGCCCAAAGAAATACTGAAAGCTGGAGATAAAACCGCAAGCAGACATCACTGACAAACAAAGAAAAAGTCAAAGGCGGTCTCATCCACAGTGACAGCTTTTGTGAAAACTCAATCAAAGCTGCACAAGTGTCAGCACCATTTGTTCACAGCAACAAAAGGCAGGATGTTGAACTATGTGGAAATAGCCTATCCTGTAAACAGCTGCAATGTCATCAAGAAGAAGAAATTCAAGTTTCTGTCAGCTATGGCATGCTGCCAGCTTAAAGTCAGGAAGAATATCCCTGGATAGGCAAAATGAACAGCTCTGTCATTAGCATGGTGATTTAAACTATGATGTCTGAGCAAAAAGTGCTTTGCTCCTTTCTGAAGACCAACCTGCAGTTGATTTTCTTTCCCTTAGAAGTAATATAAAAGTCAAAGACAGTTGCTTTACAAACACTTAGGCAGTATTAGCATCGAAATGTATTTCTTTCAGAGAACTTTGATTCCAGATCTTTCTGCAGTAGGTATGAAACGCACACCCACCTCACACCCCCAAGGTCTATCCGACATCTTCACACAATGTACAGTATAATCACTCTGTACTTCCACTACAGAAGGTGGCCAACCGCGTGACTGGTAACCATAGCAGCTGCAAGAGCCCAAAAAAAATTTCCAGTGCTGAATGTATGCACAAGTCTGATGCTTTAGCATCACTTTATTTGCCATGAGCAGCATCAATGGGTATGCCTCAAAATGTCCTGATGTTTCATGAGGAAAGAGATGCTGTCATGAGGAAAGACATGCTGTTTTCACCACATGGAAAACAGCATGTCTTGCACAGAAGAATGTTTTCTGTCAGTCTCTTGACTTTTGTAGTGTCTAGAGATTTTTGTCTGGAGCTGTAATCTCAGGCATTCAAGCTAGGATTTCTATTTCTTGTATGGGAAAATTTGGTCCTGGAGAGTTTCCATTCTGGAATCACTGGTCTTTTTCCTGTCATGTGCTGAGTGTTGCCTGCCAGGGACAAAGAAGGAATGACAGGCAGTAACATTTTTCCCAGTAACAATTCACAAAACACAGTATCACAATACCACTAGCTGTCTCAATGCTATTAACTCTTTCAGATGGAATAAGTGAACTTTTCACAGGTGGATCATGTGGGCATGGCATTTCTCCCTTTCCTCTCCCTAACGGTAACTTTCCAGCTGATCTGAAGCTTGGGAGAATGTAATTCCTAGGAGAAGGCTGCAGCAGGAGGTGGCTCTCCTCCTAGAGTATCCCACCTTAGGGGATCTACCTCCCAGCACAGCCCTCCTCAAGATCCTACATACCCTTGGTGACCTGCTACATGCAGGAGCTTGTCTGCCAGCTTCTCTCTCCATTACTGGCGGAGGACATCATGGATGTACCAGCGCACCAGTGCTATACAGGCAGAATGGAGGGAAGAAGTGGAGTAAAAGCAAGAGCAAAAGGAAGCCAAGCAGTTAGGAACTAAGGCAGTTGCTATACACATTTTGACAGAATATCCTCTTAGTTTTGGTTAAAATTTACTACTGTGGGCATTTAGAAGCCTGTTAGTATTGCAGTGCTGGTATACACATCAACTATCAAAGGCATCCAGCTCCCGACACTATGTCACACTTGGACATAATCCAAAGCCAGTGACAGTCTAAGAGCTGTGAGTTATAAAGCCAATCCCTGCATGCTTATTTATACTAGAAAGCTCACATTTCAGCCCAAAGCCCAAAAGCAAGATACACCTCAACATACAACAAATTATAGATGACTCATGAAGTCTGGGTTCAAGTCTTTTGGACTTCAGCACAAAAAGCTATCACCTAAGCAGCTGCTTGGCTGAAGATTTCTTTTTGCTATGTTTCTTTAAGGAGTAGTGCCCCTAAGAATATCAGGAGCCTCAGAAAATACAGTCCTATTATTTTCAATACATTTTATTTGCACAGAGGAAACACAGCAAGTGTGGTTTAGTTACCAAATCTAACACATTTAATGCTGCAAATACGTCTTGGCAGAAATCTAGAGTGCTCAGGTAACATCTTTGCAGGACAGTCTTGTTTTGCTTTCTTATAAAATAGTGCAGATGCCTAAGGACATTTGGCCAACACGGAGAACAGCTGATCTGCACAACTCCAGAAATAAAAGAACAAGTTGCCGCAGTTTTGGTCAAAGTGCTGCATCTATTAGTTGCAATAAATATTAATCTTTGCAGATAAGCATATGAAAAGCTTACCTGTTGCAACCTCTCCTTTGGTTTGCAGCCTCCTCCACCAACATGAGCCATAATTTGCTCTCAGGAGACCCAGACAGAAGTGTTCAGGAGAATGTAAAGAAGATGTACACTGCCTCCTTTGTTCATGAAAACAAAAGAACGATAGGCTCCCCACAAAACTCCTTCCTTGTTAAGCAGGGCAGTACAGCAAAAAATGAACCAGGAATATCAGGCTGGAAGGGGCTACCTGAAGAACCCAACACACAGGTTTCACAGACACCTCATTCTTTAATCCTCTTCCTGGAGTAATCAGCTGAGAAGTGGTTTCACCCATTTCTCACACTGGAGCTCCCTCAGAGCCTCACCTGAGCAACTCATTTATACTCTTTGAAGGATCTCTCTCTTAGGCAGAGCACTCGCCATGCCAGAGCCTGCCTAGTTTGTTAAAGCTTGGGGTGATGACAACCCACAGTGCTAGGGATGAAATTTTCATTGTGTTGTTACCAAACAATTTTCATTATTTCTGTAGAATAATAATTGGCCTGTAGCACCAGCATTTTTATATTGCTATAAATAACTATACCATGAAGATGTGTCAGAGGAGGTTTAGGTTGGATATCAGGAAAAGGTTCTTCACCCAGAGGGTGGTTGAGCACTGGAACAGGCTCCCCAGAGTAATGGTCACAGCACTAAATCTGACAGAGTTCAAGCAACGTTTGGGGAATGCTCTCAAGCACAGGGTGTGACTCTCTGCGGTGTCCTGTGCAGGGCCAAGAGTTGGACTCTATGATCCTTGTGTGTCTCTTCCAACTCAGCATGTTCCATGATTCTATGAAAAGTTTGCTTACCTTAACTTACTACGTTTCCATGACTCTCTTGTAAGAGAGCTTTTATTTCCACAGACCAACAGTCTCTCAGTTTGTTTTTAATTTTGGAGAAAAAAATTAACTTAGCATACCATCTTTCCTAAGAAATTTAGCCAAACCAAAGTCCTTTATTAAAATTAGATTTCCAGTCAAGAGAATTATAAATATGTCTCTTCTAGCCAGACATTTTCTATTAAGTCATGACTGCCTTCATTCTTCTGTCTTCCACACAGAGCAATAATTATTGGGACAATAAAAAAGTAGGTAGTCTAAAGATTTGCCCTTTATTGAAAAAGTTTATTACTGTGCTGATACTTCTTCAAAACCAAACTTTTCTTGTAAAATTGCACATATTTTAAATATTTCTTGGTATAAGCAGTATCACTATGCAATTTGCATGTAGTTAGACAAAGCTGATAAAAGACTTGCTTACATGAGCTCTGATAAGATTACTAAATGAGTTTAAAAAAGATTTCATTATGTCTGAAAAATTATATTCAAAAGTAATTACTTCCCTTGCAGCACTCAGTTTACCTTGCTGTTGAATATGGTCTTCAAATATTAGTATATTACACATTTGGAGAGGGATATTAGTATATTACACATTTGGTGAAGTAATTGCTAGTATAGTGAGAAGTGATGATCATTCATCATACGCTGCAGCCTTGCTTTATTTAAAAAGGTAATCTACATATTAAAAAATGTGTGAGAGGTTCAGATATTTTATAATTTGGTTGGTTATGAATAATGAGTGGGCTTTCTTTTTGTAACAGATTAAAGCAGCCATGGGAAATTATGGCACCATGCCTTCCTTTAATTTGATGTTGCTGGGAAAGTGTGTGGCAGTTGGCTTAGCATCATAAGATTCAAAAGATACAGATGCACTTTTTAGAAGAGCCATAAGACTCTTCACATGCTTGTTGCCATTGCAAGAGGAAGCCTTGGCAGTACAAAGTGGAGAAGCACTGCATCTGATAACAGGTTTGGAGGGTCTGACCCTCCCTTGGTTGCTGTAATCATTAAGCTGCTCTTTTTGTGCATCTTTTCTTCCCATACACGCTCAGCAATAAACTGTAGCAGGCTGTTAAGGATGAAGAGCAATGGAAGCAATTCGTGCTCTTTTATTTGTAATTGGGATAAACCATTTGTGACTGTAACTCACTCGGCCATGCAGTGACTCACACAGATCATACCACTGAGTTTCACTCAAGCACCAGCTCTGAGTAAGACAAGTAGGCTTGAGCCCCTCTCATCAGAGGAGAGAGCCAGAAACAAAACTGGTATCCTCTGAGTGCACAGAAACTGCCTAAAGCCTGCCATGATTCCTCTTTGTACAGCTCATCATGAACAGGGTGTGGAGGTTTCCATTTGATTGGCAAGATTTCAGAGGTTGTTCGTTCCTTTAAATATAGCACCACCTGGGAACTAAAGCAACAGAAAGCTTTACAACGGCTGTAAGAACCTCATAGTATTTACAAAAGAATTAATAAAATTTCAGAGGGTTTGGGAACCCTTAGGAAAAAAATCAGAAATTGGTTTACCTCTGGCTCCAGTTACCATATATGAAGGTTAGGAAGTTGAACTCCGCTCAGTCTAACTTTCACTTGAAGGGTTAGGCTTCAATTACATGCTGCAAACAAGTTAATCATTACTCTGTTTCTCTTTGATCTTGATTATTAGCTATTGATTGCATTGCTTTTACAGTCCATCTTCTTCAGTTCTCCAAGTCATATTTTCCTCCTTCTGTGGGTGTGTTCCCCTTCCCCCTCCCTTTCTTCTTACACTGCAGGAAGATTTGCACATTGTTAATATTATTTTTATCACATTTCTCCTTGCTCCCATTTTAAAAATAACTTTTGCCATGCAAACTCTTTTACAAGCACCAGTCCTTTTTCCCAGACCATTGGTCCAACTACCCTAATTCCATTCCCATCACCTAAAACAATGAGGAGAGTAGAGCTGTGGTGGTGATGCAGAAGTTCCTAGAGACTTTCTTAATCTCTCATCTGTGCAGAGTGGTTTAGGGGCCCTGAGGGCAATACATGCAGCCACCTTTTTTGGGTCTGGGCCAGGAAGGAGAAGTACACAGGATCCCCAGTACCTGTTGTTGCATGCCAAGAGGAAAGCATGATGAGCAGGAAGCTGAATAACCCCTCCAGAGCCAGGGAAAAGGCTCAGGCATGACCTCTCACACAGCAGGGTGTTCAGCCACAGCCCCAGTTGGCCTTTGCTGTGAGTGGGCTGTAGAGTGGAAAGTTTCAGGCAGCTTCTTCCTGACCTCCCTGCTCACATAAAAGGCAGGATGGAGCCCACAGAAGGACCAAACACTGTTTTCACTGTACAAGTATATAACACTGGCCTGGGTTTCTCAGCAGTCAAATATTTGCCTGGTGGGGTGCCTCCAAAGCTGTTTCCAGCAGCTGAGCTAGACTGCTTCCTGCAGCCACAGAGCTCTGCTCCTCCTCTAGCCCATCCCTCCTCTCACACAACATGCCAGAGAGTATTTAAACATCCACAGAGAATCTCATGTTTGAGATTTCATCCAAAATACACCCTTCTACCACCCACTCAGAGGAAACTCATTTTATTTGTCTAACAAGAACAAAGGGCCAAGCGGGTTAACCCTGCCAAGCTTACTGCCAGGAATCCAGACTTTCACATCCCATTTATAACACCCAAACCCACCCATTCAGCTAATCCTTACACAACAGTGATAAATCATCCCATCTCAGAGGCATCACAGGAGCAATTGCTTTACATTTATCACTTGATAAAAAAAGAAAAAGAAAAAAGGAAAAGAAAAGGAAAAGAGAAAAAGAAGAAAAAATAGCCAGTGAAGAGAGGCAGAAGAGGCAGAGACCACTTTTCTTCTTTGCATTCTGGGAAGGTTTATTCCAGCAGGTGCAAGGATATATAAAACAAGATGTGTCAGGTTAGTACACTTATGCCCTGTCCGTATTATCAATTATACACCCAACACATTCCAATTTAAGTAATACAAAATAATAAAGAGATGACTTTTGTGTTGTTAAATCAGAAAAAAATAACTTGCAGAGAGATATGAAAGAAAACGCCAGGCAAGTTAGTTTAAGTTGGACATACAGTTGCATGTGCACTGCAATGCCATGGAAATATTTTTTCCTCAGTTGGAAAATCAATATATCCCTGAGATTTAAAGCAGGGTGTCAAAAGCACTGCAGTGGAGGAAGAATTGTGGGGAGCAGGGCATGGGGGGGCTGGCAGACCTGTCATCAACACGCTGCCTACTGCCCCAGGGGTGCCAGCCATCACTCAACTAAATCTCTACCTAGAAAGATCAAGTAAAAATGCTGCCACTTCACCTATCTTTTTAGACCACGTCCCTACAGGTATCTCCAAACCCTATAATAATCTCCTGAATTTTTAATCATCTGTGACACACACACATCAGTTTATGTAGCTCAGTGCTGAAAGTAGAAGTCTCTAGAGTAATAGTTTCCAAATGCAAAGGGAAAAATAAGTTCTTCCAGAATGGATGATTTATTGCAGGTTAAAAAAAATGAAAGAATGGAGAAAGGAATAAGATTCAAATCTGGACCCAGAATAAACAATGCCTCCGTCTTGAATCAGCTCACAGCCCCATTGCTGGCAGACAGGGAGGCAGGCTTTTCTTTTCAAGGCTGCTACACAGAGAGCACACACTATTCCCACACAAACATGACTAAGACCCTAACTGTTCAATTTGCCAAGCCCCTCGAATAATCCTAAGTAAATACATTGCTTTCCAGAACCCCTACAAGGTCAAAAATTTCACAAAGCCTCCCTCGTTGTCCTACTGCTAGCTGATTTCCTTCCAGGAGAAAGCTCATGGCCACTCCAATAATTTTTTATTCAGCTGAACTTCAAAGGAGTTATTGATATTTATGTGTCCTTGGAACCAGTTCCCCAACTAGTGCATTTTAGGTATGATTCTTCCATGTGTACTATATTTTAAAAGTTAGTACCGCACAGAAATTGTTTACAGAAGTGAAGTTGGTTGATAAGAGAAGAATTTGAAAATATGCTGCAATTGACAATATTTTCCAGCTTTTTTTCTTTTGTTTGGATGAATGGATGGGTAACAAATAGCCAGGAAAAAGAAACCTGCAGGTTTATGTCAGCAGAATGAAGGCCATGGTGTTACAGCTGCACTGCTTCCAGCAGTTGCTGTGTCCACCAGTGCTGTGCCTGCACTTCTAATGGCACTCTAGATATATACCCTTCCTTTATTTACTTTGCAGCAAAGTGGCTTTAAATCCACATTTTTCGATTGTACACACAAAAAAAATGAGAATAGTTCTCACTTCTGCACTGCTGATTGCTTCCAGCTCCTTACCCCTCTGCTTGGCTTCTGGCCTGAGTAGGTTAGAGCACAAACAATGCCTGTGGGTCCCTTTGTCATCCCCTGGTGCACTACAGATCTAAGATTCTGCTGTAGTAATGAGACCATTTTGGTCACAAGGCATTTGCAATCATGTAGGGTCACAGAGGAGCCCAGTTCAAAACTCAGAAGCAGATCCTCCTGAAGAAAGCATTACAGCACCACATTCCCTCCACAGAACAGATGCTAGCATGGGAGCCTAAATTGAAAGCTGACTGAAACTTTCCTGGTGTTCAGGGATGCTTGCAGATGGGATTTTTGCATAGTCTATTAGGGAGACAGGATGCATTTTCTTACAAAGAGGAAAACAACCTGAGAATGTAATCAGCAGGGGGGCAAGGTTGCCTTAAAATTTCTGGTAAATTCATTTTGATGCTGGAAGAAACACACAAATTCATCTCTCCTGAAGGAACTTATCTGTTAGGATTGCATATCTACTTCTTATGCTCCCTCCCATGGGAGGAAATGTGGTGCTTCTTTTCTCCCCTCATCCTGAGGATATCTTCATTATGTTCAACTAAGAGCTTGGCATTACATGATGATGTTGCTAATGAAAGCCTCCAGGCTCCAAAGGGCCGAGTCTCAAGAGCTCTATGATTAAATACAATAATGTGCAGTTCTGCAGTACCTTCCATCTGAAGATCTTGACTGTATAGATTCCTGTGAATTAAGCTCAGTCTCTCACATGTAAGCTATTTCTGATAAATACCAAATATCCTGGTAGCAAGGACACTTTCCCAAGAGGTCACAGACAGTTTTGAGCATTTCTGACTGGGGCGAAAACTGACCCCATGAGCCCAGTGCTTTGCAAAGGTTGGCTCTGCAGCAGCATGAGCTCCCAACTTGCCTTCTGGCAGTTTGGAAAAGAAAAGGGTGACCTCTTCTCAACTCTTAAAGGGAAAGCCATACATAATGGATCCCAAACAGATGAATATGCCTCCTGGAAGACTCCCAAAGAAGTGGATTTAAGGCTTATGTATCATCAGCATTTCCCAGCTGGTTCTTGGCCAGTTCATCAAAGGCTGAACATAGGAAGCTCCATGCTATTCCATCTAAGTCATATTAGAAAGAAAATTTAATTCTGGCCTTGTGCTGCATGTAGGAGGCTCACGTCTAACATAGGGCTCTACATTTTATGTGGTCCATTTGATGTCATCCTCCATGATAAATAATTCAAGAAAAGTTACAGAATGGCCTGACAAGGCATGCTGCTTCTCTTTCTTTTGTGTCTTGTGTTCCAACCACTGCTTCCAGCAAATGTGATAATTGGCAAAATATTTCCAGATAAGAATGTACAAAAGCTGTTAGGTTAAAAATAAATAAATAATTAAAATTAAGCTATTTCTGATTATTCTACCTCCCTTTGTTTCTGCAGCCAAAATTGAGAATAGGTTTAGAACTCTAATCCTAGAAGTAGTATGAAATAGCACTAATATCATTAGACTGAAAGTTTCACTCTCAAATGTATTATTTAAAGATTTAACCCCCCCCTGTATCAAGTAGACTTCTCATAGAAGTTTTTATTAGTGAGAAATTTTTAGTATCAGTGAAGTCACATGTCAAGTGGATGCATGTTCAAGTCTTCAAGTTCAGATCCCTGTTTGTTCAGTGTTTTTCCACTGTTGTAGTTTTAGTTGTTTTGAACAGGAAATCCCGCTGCACTGGGTTTGAGTGGCAAGGTTGGGCTGGCCCCAAGGTGGACAGGCCACTGGGTAAGCCTAAGGCCAAGCCCACTGGTGAGGGTGGTAGCACTTCTGGGATATCACAGTTAAGGAGGGGGAAAAGTTACCACCCAAGAGCAGTTGTGGACAGGTAAGAGAGGAAGTGAGAATATGGGACAGAAATAGTTTTGTAGTCACCAAGGTCAGTGAAGAAGGAGGGGGAGCAGTTCTTCTAGGTCCCAGAGCAGCTAATCCCCCACAGCCTGTGCTGTAAACCATGGTGAAGCAGGATGTCCCCCTGAGGATCATGGATGTCCACAGTGGAGCAGATACCCACCTGCAGCCCCTGAAGGACCTCACACTGGAGCAGGTGGACGCTGCAGGAGGTTGTGACCCCATGGGAAGCCTGTGCTCACCAAATTCCTGGTAGGACCTGTGGGCTCCCTGGAAGAAGAGCCCATGCTTGAGCAGGTTTGCTGGCAGAACTTATGATCCCAGAGGGAACCCATGCTGGAGCAGTCTGTTTCTGAAGGACTTCAGCCTGTAGAAAGGACTCACATTGGAGCAATTTGTGAAGAACTGCAGCCTGTGGGAAGGATTCCTGGTGGGAAAGTTCATGGAGGATTGCCTACAGGGGAGGGACCCCATATTGGAGGAAGAGAAGAGTATAAGGAGTCTTCACCCTGAGGAGGATGGAGCAGCAGAGACAAGATGTGATGGACTAGCTGCAGCCCATTCTCCATCCCCTTGTGCAGCTGGGGGAAGGAGGGGGGGAATTTGGGAGAAACATTACGGCCAGGAAGAAGGGAGATTTGGGGGGAAGGTGTCTTTTATGCTTAGGTGTATTTCTCATTATCCTACTTTGATTTGATTGGTAATACATTTAATTAATTTTCTCAAGACAAGCCTGTTTTGCCTATGACAGTAACTGGTGAGTGATCTCTCCCTGTCCTGATCTCAACCCACAAGCCTTTCATTATATTCTCTCTCCTCTGTCCAGCTGAGGAGGAAGAGTGATCAAGCACCTTTGGTGGACACCTGGTGTCCAGCAAGGGTCAACACACTACACCCACTGGTCTGTAGGTTGTGAAAAAGTCCAGAGAAGCAGAATCACAGAATTTAGTGGGGTAGCATTAATTAACAGCATGTTGTTAAGCAAAACAATGAATCGATAGAATAGACATCAGTCACAAAGGCTGTTTCTGAATTCTTTCTAGCACTGTTTGATAAGTGCTAGAGGCGAATTAACAAAATTTCTTACAGCAAGGTGGGAAGAGAAACACATGGTTGAGACAGAGCAGCTGATGAAATCCTGCCGGAGGGGGAGGTCTGAGACACGTCCATGTCCAGGCAGCAGGAGGGAAATGCATTCACCCAGCCAATGAGAAAGACTATCCAAAGGTCAGGGGGTAGCTAAGCAACAGAAAGGAAAAAACCTTCATCACTTCCAGCTGGAAACAAAGCAAAAAAAATAGATTTCTGGGATTTAATCAGAGTCCAGTGGGTAGGCAGCAAAGCTATGGGAGCGGGCTGTGTCTAGCTTTACTCTATTTGCAGAGTTGTTATGTGGCATTAGCCAAATGAACTATTTATTGCCTCAGTTTCCCCATTTAAAAAGTTCCACAATCTGAATAATTTTAACGCCTTAACACAATAGCAGGGCTGGGAGGTCTCTATTTCTACACCTCTTTAAGACCCTAAGGTAAAAGAAGCTGTAGAAGTTCAGACTAACATAGTTATTTTCTGTTTATTTCCAGTAGGTAGACACACAGTAGGAACCATTTTGACATGTGTTAGTGTAGGTGGAAATGACTCATTTGGAAATGACTGGAAGCTAACTGCTGTAGACTGGCTGCTGCTACAGTCCTAAATAAATTCCATAAAACAGATCTTGAAAATGAAGTAAATGTTGCTGTTTTGTTACTAATTAACCTAATATTTAACATGTGTACGTCTTGATTTATACATATGTGAACATACATATGCTCCATATTATATAAATGCTCCATATAAAGAACATATTATACATGTTCTTTAAATTACTTGTAAAATGAACAGTGCCAATGACGAATTCAGTGCTTATTTCCCAATTGTATTTACCAACATCATAAGATGACCTAGAAAATACCAAATAGAAATCCCTTGAACATTTCCTACCTGCTTTTCAAGAGTCTCGTTATATCCAGAAAGGGTTTTAGCATCATATGTATTGTAACAGTCTGAACAAAAACGTAAATGAGAAAACTAAGGCTCAGACTAAGACCAGAAAAGCTAAGGAATTAAGATTAGAGTTTTATTCCAATTTCATCAGAGATTCTCTGACTTCTCGAGGAAGAGAGGAGAGACTTTGGTCAGGTCACAGCTGGGATGAGCTCCTGTGAATTGCTGTACCAAACAAAAAGCTCATGCCACTCCTCAGGGCATTTTCACTTCCGTACTTCTGCATGGTGCTTATGCACACATTTTACAAGGTAGTTATCAAGTACTTATGGCCTGAATTTGTACCTTTCTCCTTAGGGCAGGGGTGTATCTTTACCTTTAGGTTAGAGGCTGCAAAATGTCTCCACGGACAGGCAAAGAAGGATACATAAAAAGATGTAGTCACCATTTCTTTCCATTATGATGGGAAAGCGTGTTACCTTTTCAAAAAAGTGGATGTGATCAACTTGCAACGTTTTCTTCTGGCCTTGATAGCTCTCAAGGCCAGCACAGCACCACATGAGAGCTACAGCAAACAGCATTACAGGGTGAACAAGGAGGCTCTTTTACGGGCCAGCTCAGCTTGGCTCCATCCAGATTCCCAGAGCTGGAGTGTCCTGGAGACACCCGAGCACGGTGGCAGGGTGAGACGCGCCACGTGGCCCTCCTGGTGTGGGGACACAGGCGCCCGGCAGGGCTGGGGGCTCCGCCAGCCCCTTTGGCTGTGCGGGGCAGCGGCAGCCACCGGCAGCTGAGAGGAGTGAGCTGTGCTCCCGCCCACCTTGGGGAACAAACAGAGCAGGGCGCACCAGATTTCTGCTCACATCCCCGGCACACGTCTTCTCTTGCCCGCTCCCACACACCAAACTGCACGCAGATACTAAAGCAACTGCTAAGAGACAGCTAGTCAGAGATGCACCGATTTATGTCACGCCTAACGCTGGCAGAAGCAAACTTGGAGGTGGAGGCAAGGACGTTTCAGTGGCAGCATTTCAATAGCAGATTTAAAAACCAGGGCTTAATGTTTCTGTATATTAAAACAACCTAATTAGTCAACAGGCTGTGAGAGTTTCCCCGCTAGGAAAGGACTGTAAATGCAAAGCCCTGCTCCAGGGCCTCAGTTAGGCATCTGGTAACATAACAAACCTCCCCTTACAGAGTGTCAGTGGGTTAAAATACTGAGGAGTGCCTGCAGATAAAGCTGCTAAACTCCACTCCAAGCTACCTCTTGCTGCAGATCCTAGGGGAGTTCACTGAACAGACCTTCTGCCACTGTCCTTGCCAGAAAGGAAAATTAATTGTTAACTATAAGACTACAGTTGTATTTTCCGTTTCACACTCATCCACCTTCATAGTCCTTCATGCTCCCCATTAAAGATTCACTCGCCTTGGAAAAGATCTAGACTACAGAGCTGGGATTATGTTTGTATTTTGAATTTACCATTAATATTTTTGTAGTTTCAAGTTCCATAGTGTCTAGAAGTCACTTATTCAGCATGCTTAGAAACACAGGGCATAGAGTAGCAAGAGGCACCTAATTTCCAGCCTATGTCAAAGGAAAGTATTAATTTCTTTAATTTCTTTCTTACAGCAAAGTTTGCTGTAAGTTTTTGACTTCAATGCATTTGGAGAGGAAAGGAATGGATGCACAACATAGGTCTGAGATCCACCCTCAAGGCCATGTAATCACCCTAGAGGCCATGTAATCACAAAAATCAGAGCCAGCCTTAGAGCTTGAATGCTCCTTGACCTGAAGAACCACCCCACGGAAAGCCTGTGAATGTCTGTTCCACATAACTACGTTTCCAAGTATTTTCTGTAGCCAAGAGGTCACTCCCATTTCGGCATGTGAAGCAAACTGACTGACCCAGAGCTGTGTGAGTGGGGGGCAGCTGGGCATATGAGTATGTGACTTGCTAAAATAAGACATAAGCCCCTGAAAACAGCTTAATATAATCTTGCAGGGGGTTGGTCAAGCCTTCTAATGAGAAACGCTTATTTTCCCTTGTGTCTGGCTAGGATTGTGCTATTACTAATAATGAAAAAAGGATCCTCTTCCTTCATTGATTTGTACTTGTGCTTAGCATCCAAACAGATGAGATTTCAGGCAGCAGCACTGTTTCCCCAGCCTACATTTGGTACTTCTTCTTTAGGAAAGTACGTGAGAATGGTCAGGGAGGAAAAAGTGCTTTTCTCTCCAGTGGTGTGTGAGGGATAAAGAGAGAAACAGTTTAGAAACAAAACTATCCCCAGCTGGAAGGCAAAGGTTAGTCTTGAGAAAAGACAAAGTGAAGAGAAATTGCTAAACTTCTGCTGAAAATAATGAAAAACACCTGTGATGTAGCTCCCCAAGGAGGGTAATTAAGTGAGAAAGATTGGTGCTTATTGGAACTTACAGCCTCTCAGCAAAATGTAAAGTATTATCTCTCACATGACTTATTTGCTTGCTATTTTAGGAAAACATATTTTTCCTTTGTTATACTGATTAGATGACAAAATTGATTGACTTCTCATGTTACTTTGAGTGACTCACATATACTCCTAAATAGGTATTCACTAGATTATTTACACCTTCTGCACATCATTGCCTAAAAAAATTCATTATTGTGTTCATCTGTTTGTTCAACCTGCCACAGGAGTACAAATTTCTTTTCTTGTACAAATACAAATATGCAATCATTATAACACTTCCTTTTTTGCTTTTACTTTAGGCTTCTTACTTTAAGTTTCTCCCATCTAAACTGGTGGTATTTACCTATCTCACAGGGTGTTCAAATAATTTTGAGCATATGCAGGGTTCTTTGCAAATACAGAAAATGACAGACAACCCTGGGGAGTGTAATGCAGAAAGAATTAAAACACATAGCAGAGAAGAGAAAAAGGACAATGTGCAAGTACACAGAGCAATCATACTGCTAATGCATAACTTACTGGCTTGTTCTGTAATGTTTGCAACATTTATTTGGCAATACCTTTTTTCAGTTCACTGTACTGTTTTATTAGCTGATGCTTCCCTTGCCTCTGTAATCCATGGTAATGTACCTAAAACATATGGTACATGATGAGTGAGATGAAGGACTGGCTGATGTCATGGTTACAGGTGGATGAACATCAAGCTGCACAAATAGATACTGTCCCAATCTGAGACACAGATCTTGTATGTGACATTAGCTAATGTCACTCAGACTTTTCAAGAGATGGTCAGTAATTCATTATTTTCCAGGTGCCTGAATTGAGGCTTTGAGATTA
The DNA here is from genome assembly GCA_024734555.1 of Trochalopteron elliotii. NCBI lineage: Eukaryota > Metazoa > Chordata > Aves > Passeriformes > Leiothrichidae > Trochalopteron > Trochalopteron elliotii. The sequence goes on from JANPWX010000059.1 coordinate 1,040,404, forward strand.
CAGGAGTTACTGAAGAACTGAAGGCAAAGCAAGCTAGAATTAGAGCATCCAAAGTGCTGTGTGTCACCAAGGGCTGTGGAATATTCAGTTCCACTCTAACACTTGAGTGCCTTCAGCTTCTGCTCTCCATTCTTCAGCTTCACATTCATGAAACACAGGTAGTGCCCTGCCATCTCCAAGGGGAAGGAGGAAAACAGATGAGTTAGTATTTGTGAGGCACACAGTTACTATAGCAATAAGCAGCACAGAAAAACTCATGAGGAAAGTAATTGCCCTCCATGCAGATAGTATGCAGTTAGTAAGGCATGGAGACACACTCTGAACAATGAAGGAAAAAAATACTGAGCAGCTGCTCCTTAAATGAGCATCATCCATCTTGTGCACGGGGTGCAGCAAAGCCCTATGGAGCCCTGTGTGACCACAGAATTAACAGTGGTCCTTTAACACACACACAGGCATTCTTAACCCTGCTGTTTCCAACCATTGAAGGCCTGACTTTGAAATCTTGCTGGTGAGGCCAGAGAGAGTGCAGTACATAATTATTCAGATTATAAAAGTAGAAATTCCCTGTTGTAGCCTCAGGCTGTTACACATAATCTGTGACACTTAGGTCCCCCTACACAGACCTCTGTTACTTAGACCAAGGAAATAACTGACTGTGATGGTAATCCCTCACCCTTGTGATGTGGAGCAATGGGAAGGTGATTGCTTACAGAAAGATTCTCTACCCATTTTTTCCCTCTGTCCCTTCTTTCCAAACTGTCTGTACACTTCCTCCTCTCCCTCTCCTTGCCCAAATTTCTCTAAGAATTTAAGTGTGTTTCTGTTGTGAGCTTCACCCATGTTTTGGCTAATGCCCAATTTCCCATCTGGGGAAGCTTGTACAATTTTGTTAGTCATCCCAGTTTCTAAGCTAGTCTTTCTAGACAGTTTCTTAGTTGCCTCTCCTAAGCCATGGGAACACTGCCTCTTGACTTCTTGTAAGCTCTGTCTTCATTGCTCCTAATAATTACTCTTTGCCAAGTCAGCTTCAGATTCCTCTTCCTCATCTCCTCTGATTCAGTTTTCATGACCACCCATTTGTTTCTATTTTCAGAAGATGAAGATTCTCCTAAGAAGTCAATTGTAGCAGTCCTGGTTAACAAAAATACTTGGTACTGTGAGATGAATTAGAAGTCACAGGTAGTGGTAGCACTGCAGACTTTGACAAACATATTTTTACATGCTAAAAATACACAAATAAATACTGAGATCAACTCCTGTTACAGAGTATTGTTGTAAGCGCTCCATTATGTCAGTTTTCTGACTTTTGGTAGGATGCTTTGCATGTTCTAAGTGTGATGAAAATTGCTGCAGGCATTCAGGTAATTAGCTCTGCATGGCTTTTCTTAAAGACAATTTCAAGGAAAAAAAGAATGCTTTACTAGAAACTGCAAACTACATTGCTACATTTGGGTTCATGGTGTTTCCTAACACCCCCTGATTTGTCTCCTAAGACCAGGCTGGCAGTGATGTGAAAGGGGCAAAAGTATCCTTGTGACCCAACCATTCCTTCCACCTTCAGGAGAAAACCATTAGAAGGTGAGGGTGCCAGAAAAGGCCACTGTCTCACTGCCAGTAAGGGATGCTTAGCAAAGGGCAAGCACAGGGTGATTCTTTCCAGAACACTCTCTAGCAAGCTGCAGCTTAAGGACTCCTTCAACTTTGCTGTACTCACATCCACTAAACCACTCTTGACAGACATTTCTGCCACAAATATAGCCAAGAAATTGGATTTTGTTTGGTTGGGGTTTTTTTTCATATATTATCTTTCTTTTTTTTAATCCTGGGACTTTTTTTAGTATCCAGGGCATACAGAACTCACAGCCACAGACTAATGTGCTGTGGCAGAAAGCACTGCTCTCTGTACTTTTTGAACATGTGGACTTGCTGGGCTTGATGCATCAATGTGCATATTAAATGAATACAAAACTGTAAACACTCAAGAACATAAGGGGAAGAGGGATGCAGAGACTGTAAACTGACCTGAAGAGCAATGAGAATGCCGACCAGTGAGTTGTTCATTACAGAAATATAACAGAGAAAGAAGAGTGCTTTTGAGTATAGAAACAATTTTCTATGAATGCTTCCAGCTTTATTTGCATCCAGCACATTTAATCTGATGCCCTAGTCGGGGTGTTAGAGGAGCAGCCTCCAGAGTTTCATGTAATCATTCCAGCTGCCAAATTAATTTTTGCAGTTTACAGCTAACAATCCGTCATATACTACCCAGTGTTTAACTTCTTTTGTTTAGATCATTTGGATAATTAAAGTACCACAAATTCCATGGTGTCAGCGGGTCTCAAACAGACCTCCTGCTGGCTCTGCAATCTCTTTCAGAGATCAAAAATTAAAATAATGAATAATACTAGAAAAAGGAGTCCAAGTAACTCATATTTTATGTTTCATGCTTTCCTAATGACAAGGTCATATTGTCAGCAGTCTGATCAATGCAAATACAATATGCCTTTGGAAAAAGGCCAAAGTCTGCCTGTGGAAAGGGCAATCAAGGGAACCCTTTCGTAATAATACACTTCATGGGTAGATAGCAGAGATCCCAAAGCTCTTTACCAGAAGGAACAAAAGATCACTGCCTCAAGTTGCCAAGTTAAAAAACAAGTCTATGGCAAGTCCCACGTGGGCATGATGTCCTATCCTTTGAATGCACATCTCTCTCTCATGCATACTACATTTGTGTCAGCATCATTTTCTATGGCTCAGAAAGCCTATCCTCAGCAAATATCTGGAGCTAACAACTGTTCTGCATTTAGTTGACATGCACATGGCCGTGCTATGCCTGGCCAATCGCTGCTATCTCTCCTAAGACGCAGGCAAAAAAAATAAATCCACAGATGTTAAATTGTCTCAGCTTGCCTAACCATTTAAAGTAATTAATTCTGCAGACTATTTCTGACTATGTCTACAAAAACAACACCATTTCTTTCTATTGCTTGTTATTTGCTTATTGTATATATTGTATCTCTCAAATCATTGCCAGGGCACAAATTCTGTGGTACACAACACTCTGAGCAAGCAAACTCCCTGATTTACTTAGTCCCTTCTGTGGCTTTTCATGATTATGAGTAAGAGGCTTCTTTTTGGTTATCCATGTGAAGAAGATTTTGGAAGTAGGTAAGACTCACTAATTCAAAATGCACATAAAGTAAACACACTTGATGGCAAAAGTAAAGCTCGGGATGGATAAAACAAGGCTGGATAAAACAATGAAAAATAAAAAGCTAGAGAAAAGTCCAACAGAACTCTGAAAAGCCTCTGGAAGAAAACTAGGAGTTTATGATAATTTATAAGTCTGAGCAAAGGAACATTAGAATAGATTGGGGGGGGGTTATAATTCTTGGATTAGTATTAATAGAAATACACCAGCTCACTACTTGGCTCTTTTTTTCTGTCCTTGGGGCACACAGGACCCACAAAGAACAGGAGGAAGACAGAGCACTGCCCCCACGCTCCAGCAGGACAGAGCTCAAGTTTAATATGCTCTCGTGACCTTAAAATAGGGATTCAATATAAAAGTGTGGTAGAGTTGGTGAGTAAATGGAACTGCCCATGTAGACAATATTTGTAATCACATCTGCACAGCCCTGCCTCTATTGCTGTCCACAGGCCACTGGAGTGCAATTACACATTTGCATGCTACAGCAGTCAATATTCTTGCTCTCTAAGGACAGGCTCCAAAGTCCAACATTTTCACAGCTTTGTTGACCCCAGGGCCAACCAGCTGCGTGCCTGTGCAACCCAGGCTCCCAGGGGCTCCAGGGTGAGCTGATCCCAGCTCCCAGCCTCAGCCACAGCTGTTACCACTGCCCTCACTACAGGGAGCTGGCAGCAAGCAGCTGGGGCAGCATCTCTCCCAAATCTCCAACCGCCCAGGGCTTTTGGGATGGACTTAACTTCTCCTGTTTGTTCAGTCCCCTGCAAAATCAGGCATTAAGATGCCTGGACCACTTTCTCTTCACAATTTCTAGCTGTTGGAATGTTACTCACCAGTTGTTCTTCTCCTCTCAGGACTTCAGTGCTAGAGGTTGTCACAAAAAAAAAAAGGATAATGTGCTGTTTGCAATGCCTCACTAGGGCTCCCAGGAGACAGTATGCTCTGCTCTCTGTAGTTACTAAGTGATGAAACAGTTACGGGCCTCTACAAATAACCACTAATGCTGTTACAGACTTTGGAAATGAAGCTGGGGAACAAGTGGTGTTTGCACTGTCATTTTAAGGTGAGTTCTGAAACCACATGGATTTAGTTGCACTCAACTTAAAATCTGCATTCTTTGTCCTCAGAGTCATGAGGACAGACTACATAATGTAAATTCAGAAAACTCATACAGAGAAATTGAATGCAGATGATTCCCCTCCCTTTTTAAAGTCTCTCTCCTGTTTTTCTTTATCCTTTTTTTTTTAATGTTTGTATTTGCCTCTGCTGAAACTCATGTTCACTGGACTATTCCCCTAAATGTCAGAAGCCTAAACTGTCCACCTAGCAAGGATGCAAAGGCCATAACTAATGGCAGAAAGGTAAATGACCATGACACTAGTAGTTTGTGGTCAGGATGCAGTACTCAACTTGAATAGTAAAAGAGAGGATTCAGAAACACTCTACCTTTGATAAGGGCTAGGATATTGGAACTAATGAAAAAGTGTTTTTAAGCATGAAAAACTGAGACTTGAGTTCAATTTCTGTTTGATTTTCCTCACCGTTTTTTCTGGAAAGCTAATTTCCAGTCTTTAGCTCCAACATTACTGGTTGCTTTTTCTTGCATTATATGCTCTTTCATATGATTTCTTTTCCATATGGCTGTCTTCCTTCAGCTGTCTGCAAGCTGCAAAGCTGCTGAACCTAGTTCTCCCATCCTCGTGCACAATGCAGGCTCATATGCATCTCATAAAGTGATACGGGGAGCTTGCAGCATTCACTTTGGGCAATTATAGAAAGAGAACAGGATGAGATGGACCAAATATGTCTAAAGTGTATTTACACATGTTTACAAATGTCTAAGGGAATCCCTTTGACCAGCCAACCATCAAGAGGCAGAAAAGCACCAAGAGACAGCTCTGTGTATGGAAATGTGGTATAGTCTTTGAGTATGAAGGTTAAACAGATAGTGCTGATCCTTCCTGAACAATAGAAAAACAAAGAGCTCAACAAAAACTATCTTTGCTCTAGCAGCTGTATCCATTCCTTTATTAGAAACAGGGATCTCTCAGGAAAGGAAACTAAGAGAAGCTTTGAGACACATGTAACTGCAAAATTAAAACAACAGTCCCCCTCCCCTCCCTTTTCCTTGCATAGCACAAAAGTCACCTTCCAAGGCAAGAGGGGTTTCATGATGTTATTGCACACTCTCACTGTAAATGACTAATGTATGCCATATCATGTCCAGGAGTGTCTAGCAGATTGCCATGCAGAGCACAATCCAGTAGGAACTCACTCCATCCATCCATCCATCCATCCATCCATCCATCCATCCATCCATCCATCCATCCATCCATCATGTAGTGAAAGACCATTTGAAAACTTGTAAATTCCATACCTGCAGTAGCAAGACATGCACTGTACACACCTTATACAGGAATGTAATTCCTGGACTGTAATACCAAGTCCATATATATGTGTTGCTTAACCCCAGCTGGCAACTAAGCCACACACTGATTACTCCCCACAATGGGATGGGGGAGAGAATCCAAAGGGTGAAAATGAGAAAACAGATGGGTTGAAATAAAGGCAGTTTAATAGGGAATGCAAAAGCTGCGGGTGTAAGCAAAGCAAAGAAGGAATTGTTTCACCACTTCCCATGGGCAGGCAGGCACTCAGCTATCCCCAGGAAAGCAGGGCTCCATCATGTGTAATGGTTTCTTGGGAAGACAAATGCATCACTCTGAATGCACCTCCTGCCTCCTTCTTCCTACAGCTTTACATGCTGTGCATGGTGCCATATCCTGTGGAATATGCCTGTGGTCAGATGGGGTCAGCTCTCTCCCAGCTATGTGTCCTTCTTGTGTTTCTGAAGCCACTGGCTGGCAGGGTGGTACAGGAATCAGAAAAGGCCTTCACTTTGTGTGAGCACTGCTCATCAGTGGCCAAAACATCCCTGCATTACCAACACTGCTTCCAAGACAAATCCAAAACATGGACCCATACTAGCTACTGTGAAGAAAATTAACTCTACTCCAGCCAAAAGTAGCGTAACACGTAAGGAGGTTGCAAAGTGAGGAGTGCTGAGATTGGCTCCATAGCAAGGCCTCATAAGTCAAGTGGAGGAGTGAGGAACATTCTGTCACCTTGAGCCAGCCCTGCTGACCACCACGGAGAGTGAGAGACAGGCAAGCAGGGAAACCACAGCACCCTCACAGCCAAACATCCTCCTCCACATGACCTCCACAGCACCAACAGCATCTCACGCTGAAGGTACAGGAAGTTTAGTAAGCAATGTGGTTGAAATTCAATGCTGAATTGGCACAGTGAGCACTCCCACCTGGGTGCTTCTTGTAGCAGTTCACTGTGTTTCTGTCCTTGCAAGCCTTCCCTCCGTGTGCCTGTGTGCAACAGATCAGCTTCTCCTCTGGGTTTCACAGGAAGCTGGATGTGGAAAACTCTTTCCTGGGCATACTGAACCTCAAGTTACTGCTACTAGGCCAAAGCATTATTTTTTCTTTTTGGTGGAAAAATCCATTGGAGAAGGCCAGGAAAACTGTGTGGTTTCTGCAATAGCTTTCTGCCTCACAATTTTGAACCATTCTCCCTTTCTCCTGAGGCTCAGAAGCCAGGTTTTCAGTGGAGTGAGATTGCCATGAGTTCTGCTTCTGGCCACTGCCTTTTTGGAGAATCGTTTTAGGAGGAAAAATAAGGTGGTATTAATTTGAAGCAGATTCCCAGCTGGGGTCCACAAACAGGAGCCTATAGTTATGCCCCCAGTCACCACAGCTCTTTCCTTCACTGGATGCCTTTTTCTGCCCAGTAGGGGTAGGAAAAGGAAAGAGAGCTGCAGGAAGGTGGCTGAAGTCCAGGTCTCAGAGACTTAAAAATTCCTCATTTCAAATTGTGCCTAGAAATTTTGCATAAATTCAGAGTTTAGATCTTTCCCGTTGAGTGTTATTTTTCCACAATGCTGAAAAAAATAGGTGGCTACAGAAGTGTCAGGCAGGTTTTCAATTTTGTGGGATTTTTTTTTCCCTTTACCTCATTTGAAAAACAGAGTCACCAGAATAAATGGCTAATTCAGTCTTTAGAAATATCCATCTATCCACTGATAGATTTTTCAGGGGATTTTGTGCTCTTTGGATAGGCACAAAGCTGCAGTTTTTTACTGTTAGTCCTGACGTATATATAGCAATACAGACACCCACCATGTACCATGAAGTGCTTCTTTCTCATCACAAAGAGGACTGAGATTGAGTCTGAAAGGTACTGTTTTGCTGCTGTATAATGTCCTGATGCATCCACAGCAGCTGAGTGCAACTTAGGTCTCCACATTTCAGGAAGGATGTAGCAGAGTTAGAGAGGGGCAACTAGAACAACTAGAACAGGGTAGAGAAGCTGACTTAAAGAGACTAAAAAGGATTGTGTTCCTCACTTTGGAGAGAAAATCAAGGTTGAATGTGATCAAGGCCTATAAAACTGTGTAGACAGCTTTTCTTAGTGATTTGTTCCAGCGTCTCAGCTTCTCTTAGTGACCTGTTCCAGCGTCTCACCACCCTTATAGTAAAGAATTTCTTCCTAGTATGTAATTTAAATCTATAGTCTTTCAGTTTAAAGCCATTTCCCCTTGTCCTATAGCAGGCTCTTGTAAAAGTCTGCCTCCAAGTCTCTTGTAGCCCAACTTAGGTACTGGAAAGTGCAATAAAGTCTTCTCAGAGCCTTCTCTTCTCCATGATGAACAGCCTCAGCTCTCAGCCTGTCTTCACAGAAGAGGTGCTCCAGCTCCGTGGCCCTTCTTTGGATCTGTTCCAACAGGTCCATGCCCTTCTCATGTTGGGGGCCCCAGAGCTGGATCAATTACTCTAAGTGGGGTGTCATGAGAGTGAAGTAGATGGGGAGAATCACCTCCCTTGACCTGCTGACAATTGTTTTGATACAGCCCGGGATATGGTTGTCTTTAATTTGCCTGGCACATTACCGGCTCATGTTGAGCTTCTTGTTAACCAACATCCTCAAGTCCTTCTCCTCAGGGCTGCTCTCAGTCCATTCACTTCCCAGTTTGTATTTGTCCATGTTTTAATGCCAGTACCCTTAAGGCTTTTAAGCTTCCACCTCATAAAAATTTGCTTTGAATTCTTTTCCAATAAAAAACTACAAGAATAGATTTTAGCAGATGCCTCAACTAGTCTCTGTTATTAATGAATATTAAATTAATTAGAACTCAAGGCTCTTATAGTCAGGGAAAGAAGTAAGTTATATAGGTTACTGAGTAAAAAGAGATCCTTCAACAGTCAGACCTCAGCTGAAATCTTGCAATTACACAAGGTAGGCTCTTTTGAGAGGTCTCAAAGGAACACGCATAATTCTCAACACAAAAACATGCTTCCAGCAAACAAATTAGAGCCCCTGTGCTGCTGCTGCTGCACAGAAAGGGAAATAAGTATAACTCCTTTGGGGGTATTGGTGAGAAAAACGAAAAAAGAACACCAAAGCAGATGGCCTTGGTGAGACTTTTAAACCAAACCCACGATTTCTATGAAGGTGTAAAATGAAAACCAGGAAAAATTGAATCAGCAGGCCCCCGGGCCCATTGCTCTACTGTTAAAGTAATATCCAACTATATGCACTGTATAGCTGCAGTGTATCTACACTGATTGACACATCTCTAGACTGTAATTTATTAGAGTTTACTGCATTCTTTCTAATCACATTCTCTGCAAAAATCTGGGTTCTAAGTTGCTCTTATTCACTTGAGAGGCCCCTCTGTCTTGGGAGGGTACAAGCTGACCTTACCAACTTCATGCTGCAGGGCAGGAGCTTGCCATTGTTACTTGTCTACAAAATATCATTCTTTGTTGTTGTCATGGTATTTCACCAGTTGCACAAGTAATTAGCTCCCTGTAGACATGGTATTGCCAACTCCAGCAATCTTTAATGGCTTAATTAACAGTCTTAGGACAAGATGCCTGGTGTTCTTTGCTGTCTGAGCCATTGTGTTTTGCCTTCACTCACATCGATGTTCAAAGAAGCTTGGAAACAAGCAATTGAAAACAAAAAAGGCCAGACGTTAAATGTATTGTTTCCAAGTCATATTCTATGGGAGGTTAAATGGAAACAGAGGGAAATGTAAACTTCTGGATCCAAATCAGAAAGAAGGATCGATCAGTACGTTCTCTGTCTTACAAAGGCACATTGCTTTCAAAAATACAGACTGCATTCAGTTCTTCATTACTACCTGTCCCTTCCTAGATCATAAACAACTGCATGTTTAGTAAAGCTTTACTGTGACATATCTATGTGTTTTGTTGTTATAGAGTCTGCAAAATATTCCCCTAAAATTATTTTTAGCTTGCTATCCTCATGTTCATTACAAGGCGATTAAAACATGGCCATCTCCTTCAGAAACAAATCAAAACAAATCAAGCAGGGGGTGGAACCCAAACTATGAGTCATACATACCCTTGCCTTCCTGACAGCATTGAATCCAATGTTACACACTACTGCCTTAATAAGGGCTAAAAATAGTTAATGTCTTTGCATTAGGTAGCATGATATTGAATTGCTGGCCAGTGTATTCCCAGCCTAGCAAAGAATCAGTTGCAGAAGAAATGAATTGACCCTTCACCTCCTTCATAAGCTCAGATGTCTGCTATCTATTCCAGATAATTCATCTTTATGTGCTGTAAAGTACACATCACCTGTATCCTACTCAGGAGCAGTAAACGCTTATCCACTGTAAGGAAGACGATGGCCTCTGGCAGATTAATTGCTCTGACTATCCTCCTTCTTAAGTAAAACACAGTTTCTCATTTTTTTCTGGATATGTTTTTTCAGTATTTCACACAAACCCTTGGCAGAGAGACAAATGCTCTAGACAATCCTTAAAACCCTGAGACCAAGCTCCTCAGTTTATTTAGTATTTTTGTAGGCTAGGGTTAAATAAATACAGCACTTTACAGACCTATGGTTTCAAGGAATTCACTCTGTGTTTTTGTTTTTTAACTATTTTGCTTAATTTCCTCCTTTTTTGTTTTGTCGAGCAAGTTACATAACACAAAACTTTCATGAAGATATTTCTGTTCTTGCCTTCTGCATTTTTGCAATACCCTCCCAGCGGCTGCAGTTTGAGTTACTTATGGTCACATTGCTGACCTTGAGTGAGCCTGGCACCCATGACAGCAGAAATGCTGCATGATCTACACCTGCCCCGAGCTCATTTCCGTGCAGTAGAAGGCCTAGCACAAATCAGAGACATGTAGTAAGCTTTTGATAGTACTGTGGGAGAACATGCTTATCCTCTCTGGATGCTTGGCAGAGAATTCTGGGAAAGCTGTGGAGGACCACAGGTGGTCTAAGGCATTAGCCTGCAGCTACCCTACAAAACAATGTGTGTGGGATGTCCACTTGACCATCTCAGCCAAGAGATCCACGCTACAGCAAGGTTTTGTGTACAGATGGCAGCTAAAGTAGGGCAACACCTGTGCTCTAGCTCAAGCTAACATTCCAAAGAGAAACACTTTTGAAGTAATAGATAAAGGAACTTTGAGAAGCCATATGGTCAAATGATGACAAAGGAACTGGGTAGTGGCATTTGGATTAGCCATCATCAGCCCCAAGTGGGACGTGGCTTGGTGAGTTACAGGAGACCATCCACGTGGCTTACTTTAGTGCTCTGCAGAACGGTGCTGTCATGTTTGCTTGTCTTGCAAAGTAATTAGGGAAAGCTAATACAGCAATGCAGGATTTGTAAATCTTTTTGAAACCTTTGAGTGGCAGGTGCACTCTGACATATGTAACGTTTGTTTCCTGTTCTCAATATTGCCAGATCATGTGCATGGGTAGCCTCAAGTGATGGTGCTTTCTCTTCAATGACAAGTGTCAGTTCCACTTCATCAGTTCAGGATGCTGGCTTCACCTCTAATACAAACCCTCTTCCTGGTCCACTCACACGAGCATGGCAGACAGGCTCCAACACGGGAGACTGAACAACCCTTTCCCTCTGGTCCCTCACACCAGCACAGCCATGGGGTTGATAGCCTAACCACTAGGAATCTGAATGATGGAACCACACCCAAGGAAAACAACTCTTCCAATTGCACATGAGATCTGAAGGAGAAGCTGGGGTCTTTCCTGGTTTTACAGACAACCTCAGGGGCTGGGGTAGTGCTTATCCCCACCTTACTCTCTTATGCACTTGTATAAGACTAGTTTTGCTACTGGCTTGTCTTTGCTACTTGCCCTTTTATTTTTGTGATTGTTTGTAACCACTTCCTGGGAAGGTGAACTGCAGCCTCTGAGCTTCAAGTGATTCAGTAGAGCAGTTAATACACATCAGGAATGGTCACTGGTGCAGCAAGCCAGATCCCTTCCTGGCAGAAGGCACCAGCCTGCCATGCACAGTGCAGAAAGCTGGCTCTGCCAAGGGAGCACATCATGCCCCTGTAGGCAGTGGAAGGATGCCTCATACATCTCCATACAAGGCACCTACTGCAGAGTCCAACAGCAGTATTTTTTTTGCCAGTGATATGAAATATTACTATATAGCCAGCAGAAAAATTGCTAAGGACAATTTCTATGCCTTAAAAATATACAAGAATATCAGCATATGCTATAGAAAAATACTAAACAAAGAGACTCTTGGATGTGTAGGATAAGATTCAGGTCCCCATGCTAGTCAGTACATAGCCCTGTGCTGCCTGTCAGTGTATCTCAGTATTTGTCAAGAATGTCAGTGCAGACATTCCTCTCCTCCTGGCAAAGAAACAGGTATGGCTACCAAAACAGTTGTGGGAAAAGAAATTTTTTAGAAATAATGTACTACTTTGAGGTCTGAGTACCATAGGACAATTTTCAGAAGATTCTGTCCAAAGAGTAGTTGGTTTCTGTGGGGTTTCTGTGATGGATTTCCCCAGGATCACTCCTGGCAGAGCGGGCAAAACCCATGGCACTAGTGGTGCTGCTCCCTGAGTGACTCAACTTTAAAATCTTAAGGACAGTGTAACAACTACCAGTGTTAGCCAACAAATGAAGAATCCGAGCAGCAGTTGGGGCTTCTATGCCATTGACATTGACAACTTCTGGAAGCAAGCAAGCTTCTTATGAAGTCCTGAATGTTAAAATCCTCTTATAAAAGCAAATAGGCTTCGGAGAAAGCCCAAGGGCATATTTCAGAGCACTTTGGATTTTAGCCTGTTTCAGCCTCTACTGCCAACTATCCATCTGTCCTGCTAATGTGCTTCATTATGCAGCTAGGTAATGAGCCTAGAGCTCCTTTACTGGTGGGGTTATAATTGCAAGGAGACAGTGAGACAAACTTGTTATGTGGGTCACAGAGGGAAAGGTCCATAGGGGGGTTTTCTCATTTTTCATTCAAACATAATCTGAGTATATATCATTCCAGTGAAGTTATCCCCCATTAGTAAGAAATATGTCCCTTTTCCTCACCATGGGGAAACTAAACTCTGGTTCAAAGGACTAGCCACAGGGTCTATCAGAGGTGATGTTTCACTGACATGATGTGGTGTCTCTGGATCTGGCCATGCAGCCTCAACAAAGCATAGGAAGAAGTGAACTGATCAGGGCAAGAGGAACACACTTTTTCTATTATGTTTTCCCTGGACATTAAAAGGCAAAGATTTCAGATACAGAGCTCAGAAATGCTCCAACTCCAGCAGTAAGGGGTTGCCTTTTCTTCATGTCTGGAAGCTACTCAGCTGGCACGGCTGGCTTCTTATGGTCCAACCACTATGGACAGGATACAGCAGGATCAAGCTTTGGCCAAGCATCTGCTCCTCTGCAGCCCTCCTCACCTTTCACTGATCCCCTTACTAACTGAAGATGTCTCTGAATGTCCCACTTAGTTGGTCAACCTTCCCTAGGCTGCTTTGTGAATGTCCCCTTTTGCAAAGGAATGATAGAAGAAGACACTACTGACCTTTACCATACTCTACAACAGGTAGAAACTAATCCTTGTAGTGCTTTATGGCTTCAAAAGGTATTGTGCTTTCAGTTAATTCTTTGATTTTAGCTGCCTGAGTCATTGATGACCTGACCAGTTTGATTTTAGTAGCTTTTATTTTGTCTTCTTTGGAATGGCATTGCCCAGTGATAGGCAGTTTACCATCTAAATGGGCTAAATATAAAAGATTTGTTAAATGTTGCAGTCATGGTGGAGAAAGTGGATTTGTTTTATTGTGATGAGTGGTCTAACTATTATTGTATCAGATTTTGGCACTTCAAATGCCAAAAGGGCTTCCTTTGAACTCCACTTATCTCCTGTGAAATGGCACTTCTGATTTATGTGGCCAAGGCATCATCTTCTATAGATTTGTAACAAGGTTTGGATTTGACCTACTGTGAAATCACAATGTCAGAGTAGGTTGACTGTTTTCAAGTATGTGTCTCATTTAAGTGCTTACCTTAGTTTAAAAATAAGAGCTAAGCTCTTATTTTAGTAATTTTACATTTCTCTTTGATTACAAGCTTTTTGTGATTATAAAAGTCAACAGTAATATAGTAATGGGAGCAAAATTATACAAAGCTGGTGTATCCAAAAATTATAAAGAAATAAAATTTTAAAAATAAAAGGATTATACACATGCTCTATTTCTGGAAGCAACTACAAATAATGGAAGCTGAAAACTGTCAGCAACCTCTACAATAGAAATCAGAGTCTTCAGGAGAGGCATGCAAATAGTGAGACTTTCAAAATTAAAGGTTACTCAGAAAAGAGCTTGATCCCAGTACTTTTCTCCAGGGCATAGGCAGGTTGACCCCACTGGCAGCTCAGGTCTCCTGACAGACAGCAGCACTCCAGTTTCAAAGTAAGAGGTTCTTCCTCTTACACTAGGGTACTTCAAATGGAATTGAGTTTCCTCTAAGCTTTACGCTTGATGGAGCGAAAGAATGTCCTAATTGTTGAAAGACTGGCTACTGGCCATAGTAACTATAAAAAAAATTAAAGAGTCTGAATTCTAAAATAGAAAAAAGAAGTTTATACTCAGGCTGACTTTAGTGCCATCAGACAGCGTTAGCTGTGGCTCTGCCTTTAAATATCAGCCTGTACCCAGCACCATCAAAGAAATACCCCTTTGAGAGAGCCCAGTTCTCCAGCAGGACTACTCTGCTAGGGAAATGTTGGAGAACAATGCTCGGATAGAAATAAAAGGCCAAACTGCCTCATGTACTCATCATAAGCCCTTTGAATTTAGTTATCACCTCATCCTTTGTACACAATAAATCTTATGTCTAATGACTATCACTTTTCAGGTGGATGTTGAGTATCAAATGCCTAGGATGTGTTGAATGGTGACACAGGCACCCACATACCCTGCATTTCTACCCAGGAAGTCCCATCACCCATTCACCCTAGCTTGTGAAGCCTCAGAAACCAGATACAGGTTGTTGACATCCCTGAGAGGTACTTCACATACAGCAACATCTTGGCTTTGCCAGACTGGCCTAGTATCATGGAGGGCTTAGGAGTCCCTACCCAGCAGGGCAGCAGCTCCCAGGCACACTCACACAACCACTTTTCAATTACTGTGCAAATTATTTCTCACCTGGATGGGGCTTTGTAGGGGTTTTAACAAATGTCTCAGAGCTTTGGTAGCCCTTGCGCATTAAGGGAGAATGATCTTCACCTGGAAGGATAAAGCCTGGTACTCTAAACTTTAGATTTCCTTTTACATTTTCATGCTACTCTTCATAGGAAGTGTGAATGACACAAACTCCCACCCTCCAGTCATTTCCCCCTCAGCTCAGGTTGTTTTTTGTCCTAAACTAGAATCAGAATCAGTAAACATGTCGAAGCAGGTTCTACTACCGTTTCCTTAATCCATTCAAGCTGAGTTCAGTCCTACTAAGGAATACTGTAGACAAACTTCTTTAGACCTGTGCCGAGGGCACCAATCGCTCTCGGCAAAGCAGGGAGCTCCTCAGTGCCAGCACTGCGGAGGCCCGATCTGCCACAGATCTACATCCTATATCCTTTAGCCTTCCCCGCAATTTCCCCTGTGTCCTGTGCCTGACCCTTCCCGGTCTTTTCCACACCCTCCCCTTACCGCCTGTGAGGTCAGGCTGGCTGGGAGGCGCCTGTGACACAGTCCAGGGCCAAGTTACTCCAGCCTGGCTGCCGGCAGCAAACTCGTGAGCCGTGTGTGTGTGCCTCTGTCCTGCCCACATGACAGCTCTGAGACCTCTGCTCCCTCTCAAATTTGTTTAAAATTAGCATATAAATGTAAAAGCTACGAGTGCTTTCGTGTGAGGGGCAGGGAGGGTAGGGCTTCAGAGACGTAGTTGTGTAAGCATAATTCACTTTGGAACATAGGCTAAAAATAATAAAGCTACATCATCACATTCTTTCACAACGCTTCAGAAGAACTGGAGTAGTGCTTACAGCTGCAACAAATCCCTATTAAAACCAAAGGGAAGTAGGTGAGGATGGAAAAGCAACCTCTGTGTGCTGCTTGCTCTGCCAGGCAACAATGGACCAGGATGCTGGAACTCATCACCCCATCCCATTCCACACATCCCTGCTCGAACATGGTCGGCAGTACAAGTGCTGAGCAAAATCCTCACTTCTCTGCTCTGGGTGAGCATGCAGAGACCTCATTAAAACCTCCTATCAGCTGAAGGGCTCCCCTGCCTCCTAAGCAGGTTTTTGAAGACAGCTCATCAGCAGAGATGAAGCCAGGTGTTAATCTGTGTTTCCCCCAAGCAAGCTGACTAATTAGCTAAGTTCACAGGCTGGTTCTCTGGGAGCTCTGCTTGCATCTGTATGAAGGAGAATCATTCAGCATAGGAAAGACTATAGGAACAGCACGACTGGTCAGACCAAAGTTTTGTTAAAATTTAGGATAACTGAATACAAAATCAGGTGCTTATTCACCCCCTGACCTTTTGAACACTGCTCCCCTAAGATGGCGATCCCTGTTATTGCTAACTTTAAGTATTTTGTAATAAAGGAGCCACTGATGATGGAGGTGGCTGACACCTGCATGGAAGGTTCCTGCTGCAAACAGCTGACACACTGGGGATAAGATAGGAAGAAGAGAAAGATACAGATATGAATGAGGCTGCAACAAACTGCTGAGACTGTACTGTCTGTACAGCAGGCACTGTCTCAGCACACCAGGAGCTGAATCACTGTGAAACACTGTGTAGTAGGGTGCAGATACAGTCTAAGTAACATGTTCCTCAGCAGAGCCTGCAGAAAGAGAAGGGAAAAGCTTTGGCCATGGGGACCTGGCACAGCCTTACAGGAGAAACCACTTAGCTGGATATAAATCCAGAGGTCAAGGGCTAATGGCTCTGTGGGCAGTTTGGAGGTGCAAGTCCAGCTCTCAGTCAGTGAGTGATGAGCAGGAAAAAAAGGCCACTTGTATGTCTGTACCCATTTTCTGACCCCTTCCCTTGTGTGGAACTGCCCTTGCAGTGTAGAAAGGGATGGGAGCAGGGCTGTGGTCAAGCAGCTCCAGCACCAGCTGTGGCACTTGTGCTTCAGGATTTTGTTTTCCCTGTTGAACACTTACTGTACCTAATATGGGTAGAAAATTTTAAGACAGGTTACAGCTAATTCCTTTCCTGAAGCTATGTTTTTCTCAGGAGACTCTCGTCTGGTCCCATCCCCTCAGCAAAAAGGGACACTACTGTAGCAGAAGCATTTATGTCCCTCATTTATATCCATCTGCTGGGGGTGTCTTTATGGCAGGTCGGTTGGCGCAAAGGAATTGAGCACCACGCTTGGGTGTCTGTGCTACATGGGACATGAAGGAAAACAGGCCAGATGCTTTCTGGTAAAAAGGGAAAGAAAAGGCTGGCAACTCATGCGGTGCAGTGCTGTGAGGGCTGCAATAAAAAGAGGAATCAACATTTCTTTTTGACAGAGCCACGTTCCAATGGCTAAACAGGCTTTAAAGTCAAGAAAAAGCCACATTGATGCTGCAGTAGAAAATAGTGAGTGTATACTTTTATTATCTCATTAACACTCTCTCCCCTCCTCCCCAGGATCATTTGGCTCCAAGACTGGCAGCAGGGTACAATAATGTTCCCAGCAGAAACAGCTGGCATGGAGATGGGATATTGTTTGAAATGGCCTGAGAGGCGTCCTCAGCAGGTGGCATTTATCAGCCGCATGCAAACGCCGCGCTTCCGTGAGGCGCTCTAAGAAAGGGTGTATATCCAAAAAAATAAAAGTGAAGTGCAACTTAGCAAAGAGACGATTTGTAGCTGAAACCTCATTTTTGGTATAGATGGAAGGGGAGGGAGTAATAAACAGCCCTGTTAAGCTAGTCTGCTGGCTTTAAACCAAGGTAATGAGGCATGTGGGTGCCTTGACAAGGAGCCAGAAACTGCATTTTGCCACCAATTTGACTTCTACCTTTTTTGTCTCTCTTAATCTGACAGTAAATTCCTCACAGTCCACTAAGCTTATCAAAATAGGGCTCAGGCTAGATCTAATGCCTTTTAAAGTACTACTAGGGAAGTAATTCACTTAATTAAATATTTCCAGTTGTGGAGACAACCCTCTAGGCAAATTGCATCACCTCTTCCCCCCTTTGCACACACAAAACATAGACTAACAATGGATATGCTCATTTTTACCCTGCACACAGAGTTTCACACTCCCTCCCTCCCTCCTTCACTCCTTCTGAGCTGTCCTTCCTAGAGGTTTTTCGCCAGGAAGGAAGATTACTCTAGTGACTGGGTCAGAGAAGTGTCAGAGTCAGCTCCTAGCTCTGCTGCCTACTTGTTTTCCAGCCCCAGATAAATATCTTAACCCCTTTTTGAGACAGCTTCTGGATCTATACGGCCAGGAGACAGCAGTGTCCTTCCACCCCATCACTCTTCTCACTAGTTAAGTGTTCACCGAGCAGTTGAGACCTCCTTTAGTACGAGCTGTGAGATAGAAAAGAACTAAGAGTTTGCTCAGGCCAGAGCCCTGCTGGTCTGTTCCCTGGGAAGGACAGCTCTGAAATCCCTGCCTTAGGGGAACTGCAAACAGCATGACCCCACCACCTGATCGAAGGTGTAGGACCATACCAGGGAGCCACTGATGACCTACATTGGCAGAGTCCATGTAGAAGGACAGGAGACTACAGGAAAACAGACCCAGTGCTTTTGTACAAATTTGTCTGACACTTTAGAGAATCTAAACCATTAAAGAAAACTTGGGGTTTGCACAGAGAAGCCTCCTGAAAGGAGAGCATGAAACCTTAAACCCTGTTGCAGGAGTACTTTTTTTCTCCACATGCAGTACTGTCACAGCCAGACTGAAAATGTCACCACTGGGCTTCTGGATCTCTTTCATGAGATGAATGCAACCTTTCTACCAGAGAACAAAGCATGTTAGTGATCTTTTAACAACTGTCTCTAACTAACTTGCAGCGCTAGCTCTGCAGTAAGATAAGCTCCTTGTATCTAAAAGGTGCCCTGCAGTGAGAAGATTGAATCAAAACATAACTGTGACTTTGTGCAGTAGCTGTTCAGAGAATAACCCACACCAGGTCCCCAGGCAGTTCCTAGTGCCTGTATTTTGTCCAAGAACATGTCTATGTTAACACTGGTAGCTGCTAATATATCTTCTTCATGACAGAAAAAAATTCCCCATCTTTGTGCATTTCACCTGCCTCCTGCTAGGCATTTCCACAAATATTTACAAATGATGGCTTGTAAGTGAGGAAGGCACAACTGTCACACATTAGATATGCTTGTACTGCTCCCAGGCTTGTTAGCTTGCTCTCCTCTGCAAACTCTTCAAAGGCTGGGAGATGCTATCTCCAGCATGCACCGCAGCAGCAACACAGCACGGAGATGATGCAACCCCAACTTTGGCTCAGGACATTACAAGCACAGCACTGCTCTGGGGGCTGCTGCATATGCCAGGTTTGAAGGTAGCACCAAAAGCATTTTGGGGCATCCTGCACTGTCAAAGGATTGCGTTCCTTAGCTGGAAGGAGATGCTCACCTTAGAGTCTGTCCACTCCTCAGGATGAGAGCACAACCAGCTGCAGCACAAAAACCGCATTTCATTTCTGCTTCCTTAAAACAAAGGAAGAAAGGCTTGGTGTTTTTGTAACCTACAATGAAAACAAAGGGGAAGTGGGGAAACCACATTTATTACCTGGGCCGACATTTTAGTATCCACTCCGACAGGAAGAGCATTTCCTCACAGGCTCTTTAGGACACCTGCTTTTCACTGCAGCACACCTCCCAGCAGTGCTGCCACTATTGCTCACTGGTGTGTTTTGACAAGGAACTGTGTTCCTTCTGACACTAGAAACTCAGAAGAGGCCAGAGTAATCTCTTTGTTTGACCTCCTGCCTCCTGCAGACCACACCAGAGCTCAAGTTCTTTCATATCTGAATTTATTATACGTGAAATTTGGTCTGGACTAACCACTCCAAATTTTATCTTTAACTGCCCTCAGAAGTAAAAAGTTTCAGAAAGACACTGTTCTGCTGTTTCAGTGTAGCAGTAATTGATCACATGGGACATTTCAGATCCTTGCATATGTAGCTGTTATGAGTTATCCTACCTGTCCCTGTTTCTGAGTGAACTTCCATAAGGAAAATGTGAGTCATTTGGCAAATCATCTGAAGCCAGTTGTGGGTCTCAGATCAGGCCACAGTGGAGAGATGTCAATGTCACAGGTCGCTCTCAAGTGTTCATCCCACAGTCTAAAGGGCTGAGGACCCCTCCTTTAAACGAGACCCTTGTTACAGAAGGTTATGTGACATCTGGGTAGATGCCTCTGGTCTTTGGCCCTGTCACTGTGATGCCTTTCACTAGCAATCAGCTGAAGTTATTTTAGGATTCAATGGGGGAAAAAACCTTCCAGTGGTCTCATTGCTTAATTTCTCTCTATTGCTTTAAGTACAATGGCTAATAGCTAAAGTGGACTTCAGGGTGTTGCCTACAGAGCTCTATAATGGTTTCCTGCATTTTTCTTCTATTTGGAAGCTATTTTAAGTTGTTCTACCTTCCCTGGACTGCCCAAGAGGAGCTGTGCTGTGCACTTTCATCAGCTGATTCTGGGAAATGTCAGTTATGCTCTTCTTCTGTTAGTAATATGTTTCTTGAACGATTTAAAAATAGCACAGTATGAAACATTTCCATCTTCTCTCTTCTGGACGAGAACTGAGGGGGAGTTAACTCTTTTCTGCTTCACTGGAGCAAGAAGTCATGCAGTGTTCAGGTGCTCTGAGACTGGAGCCAGTAACTGGTGCTAGGAGAGGCAACACAACAAGGGCACCTGGTCAGAGTCTGAGCCACTGAAGATCCCTGCTGTTGTCAGAGCTGCCAGCAGAGCTGGGACATGTGGCAGCTGTGTCAGTGCAGGACACAGCAGGACTGGACATCCGGCTGCTGACCTGCCTCTGATGCTTTTACAGTTTGCTCAGGGAGCTTCCCAGACAGCAACCATATGGCCAGGTGATGGTGATCTTGTCAGAGCTCCTCTCTGTGTACTGCTCCAACACACCCTGCCCCTAGAGACCAGATGTAAGCTGGGAACATCTCCCAGGCATCCACCTCAGTCCTACAGTGCCATTCCATTTTTACTCCCTGCTGGAGCACCTCATCACTAGCTGCTTGGCCTATGTCTTGGGTTCATTGACATCTCCTTCCTCAGCTCTTCAGTTTCCTGTTAACCTCCTCTCTATTTTCTTTTACCTTCCAGCATTTTTTCCTTTATTTTTTGGTCCTCCCCACCCCAGCTTGCTACTTTTTCTTCTCCCATTGCTGACATTTTCTCCAGTGGTATCTTCTTCTACACTCCCCATCTGAAGGCAGTTTGGAAGACAGTCACCTATGGTGCTGTCCTAGGGAGCTGCTTGGCAGCAGCCTGCTGTGATAACCCTGTATCTACATGTGTTAGGGGCAGAGAAAGAAGAAAGATCCTTTTATCATCCAAGCAGCAGAAGCATATATTCGTCAGATACAGCTTCCCCTACCCATTTGCACTTGCCATGCACTTTTCCTCTGGTCTGTAGGCCCTCTGGGACTACTCTGGTAACCACAATGTTGGGAAATACTGTTTCAACCACAAAATACAGCTTCCTCTTTCAGATGACAATTAACTTTTCCCCCTGTGGACAGCCCAGAACAATTTAAACAACAACTGGCCTTGTGTTGCCCTCAGCATCTGGAGCTGGAGGAGGAGTAGAGGCTGGTACATGGTGGCAGTGAAGGGGAGAAAGAGTGATGCAGTTAAACACGAATAATTTGTCTTGGTTCTGGCCAACGTTTAGCACTGCAGGAAGGGCAACACAGGAGAGCATTTGCTTTGGAGCCCATTCCATCAAAATGAATACAAATATTCCCATAAGTCTGGGGCTAGGGGGCATCTCTTTTCAGAATGGTATCTAGAGACACATCAAGGCTTTAAACTGCTTCCAGAACTGGTGTGATCTCATTCTAGTTTCTTTCTATTCTCATGAGCAAGTAATACTTGCGGGATGTCACCCTTGCTTTCTCTGCCCATAACTGCTTTAAAGCACTAATTATATGGTTATAAATCACAAGGGATCTGTGGTGTTTTGAATGACTCCAAACCTTGGCATTACAGCTGAGGTCTTGAATGCATTTGCAAACAAATCCACTCAACACTGGTTTCTGTTGATTCAGCAGTGATGTCGTATCAAACTTCCCTGAGCACTCTGACAGACTTAAGTTTATTAAAAGAAGTCTGGATAGCAGAGCCAAGTTTAGCTGCAGCCAAGTTATTCAGTAAGACAGCAAGGTGAGTACAAAAGCAGAAGGACAACTCTCACCTCTGTGCTGGTGACTGGTTTGAGAGCCTACAATTGCTTTGTCTGCAAATGCTGCCATGTGTAAGGCTCTGTCCTAAACAGGAATTTTCTGCACCAACTGTGACCTAGGGTTTCAACCTTAGGTTATGTTAAGAAAACACCTATGTGCTTTTTGTCTCCACTTGAAAATAACGCTGGGCAAGATGCATTTTCCACCAAATAAAGGCCCCACAGACACAAGGGGAAACAGTAGTAAATTTTGCAAGAAAATGTTTTCCAGTGGAAAAATACTAAGTTGCTAAAACCTCTCAAACCTTATTTTCCATGGAATTTCAAACATGAAGGAAGATTTCCAAAGGTCCTTGGCAAGCAGCATTGCATCAGTAGCAGACATGGATTTTTCTCCACAAATTTCCTGGCTCCTCAGGAACCCACCAGAATTTACCACACTTCTCCAGCCCTTCACTGAAAGAGATGTGATAGCTGGGAATGCAAGGCTTTTATGCTCCCTGACAATTTGTTTCCTGGGAGATATGGACTCAGGAAGCCCTTCACAACAGCTGACTAAAACTGGCATGGTCCTTGTCATCTCTACCGCTCTCTGAAGCTGAGTATGTGCACTCAGACCTCTCCAATGTAACAGCAGAGATCCCATCACTTCAAAGCAGCAGCTACCCCAGGTCTGTGAATTGTGACTCACCAAAGGGAATAAAAATGTAGCTATGTCTGCCATCATGTTTCCAGTTATTTCTGGCTCCTGTGGAATTCTGGAAAGAATATCTTCATTTATGCATTGGAAAAAAACCAAGAACAAGGGCTTAATACAAACAGTAATCCCCAAGTCTCTAGAAGCTCTTTGCACACGCACATACATGTTCCCTGCCATGCTTGATGCTGCCTGCCTAGCCAGGCTGGAGAGGGATCTTCTCAATCCAGCTTAATCACTAGCACTTCTCCAGAGGCGTGGGAGCTATACAGACAGGGGTAAAAGCAAAATATTTTTAATTACTCTTTAGTGCACCTAAGACAAATGTACTAGGACTAACTCAGCTACATCTTTCTATGAGCACAGCATTGTTTTCCCAGGAGCCATGAGTTGTGCTGCTCTAAGAGGTTGAGGTGTGCTTCAAAGGGCTTCCTACTTATCAAAATCCCTGGAGAATGCCATGAATTGGTGGCCTTCCCGAGTGTCCAGGAGGGGACCAATGGCTGCCACAGAGCCAGAGCACAGCCCTTGTTCAGAAGACCCTCCTTTTGGAGGCTTGTTGCACAACCCTAGCCAAAGCACCGTAGTGTTGCCTGACAGCCTCTCGGGCAATGAATTAGCAATAGCACAAGCTGCCTCACACAGGGAAGTCAGGTGAAATTCAATGTTTATAAAGAGCAAGCAGAATGTCCCTGGGCAGTATAAAATATTATCTTTTTTCTTTTATTGACACTCACAGGAACAGTTAATGCGTGGTTTGGATAGAGCTGATGACACTGCTGTTGCTCATCATTTATCATCTCTAGAATATTGTGGTTACAAATCATTTGGCAGATTTCTCTCTTTTTTCCTGCTCCACAGATGGCAGTGTCCATGAAGCATGACGCCCTTGCAGGCATCTGACTGTGAGGCTGGAAGCTTGAGGACCTTTGAGGGTAAAATGCCCCTCAGTATTATCTGACCTCTAATGTTCCTGGACTGATGTGCTGCAATTTGCACAGTTCTCTCTGACAAAACTCCCTCTGCTGGGATCTCGCCTTGCAGACTGTGCTGCTTCTGACGGGAGCCTGTGCCTGTGAAGGGCCATCACACCTTAGAGTGTAATTTTATTGCTGTGCCACTAAACGTTCGTGTTTCAGCTCCAGTTCAACCTCTTCCAGGGTGGGGGTCTAAGGCACTTAAGCTGTAGCTAGACTAAGGGAGCACAGATTAAGCCCACCACTCTAATTTTATGTGAAAGGAAACATGCAGAAGCTGCACTTCTCCAGCTGATGTTCTGTTTTTTTCCAGCTAACAGAGCTGAGCAGCTCCTCCAGCTGCAAATGAGGGTGTTTCCAGTCCCAAGACACACTGAATCAATCAATGTGCTGTTCTTCTCTGCTGGCTTATTAGCAGTTAAAAACTAAGAAAACACAGTGTCTTGCCCAAACACCTGCCTCATTTGCCTTCCCCTCAGCACAGCAGCAATCCCCACCATGGACTAGCCCTCATTTGGCAGCCTGGGGGGAAGCACAGGTCAAATTCTTTTTGCACGATGAGCTGTAACCCTGTGATCTTTAATAGGATTATACTGGGGGAAAAGGACAGGGCTCAGCCTTGTGATTGCAGAGAACTTATGATTCATGGACATAAGTGTACTGTCTGGGGACATCCTGGACACAGCTGATGCCATCTCCTCCTTCCATTAAGATTTCTTTGTGCAGAAACACAGGGTTTGTTCAGCTGTCCCTACCCTCAGTCCCTGACCCTACATGGCCAGCACTGTCCAGCTGCGTGGGGCTGGGCCAAGTCCAGAGCAAGGATGGAGCAGCCAGTGAATAACAGAAGAGACCAGCCCTGCTCTCTCTGGGTTTGTGCCCTGGGGTTAACTGGCTTTCTAAGTGAATCACAGTACAACTTGCTCTTCCCTCCTAACCCTTCAGCTTTTTCTGCCTTACAGCTCTCCACAGAAGCATACTTTGGTGACAACATGCAAGTTGACATGTGCTGCAGCACTGATGACTCTCAGAGGAAATCCTGGGAACAATTTCTCTTTTCTCCTGCACGCAACTTTTTTTGGTGAAACTTAGAGAACCAGTGCTACTTTTGATGCCCCTTTCTGGCTGAAATTGGCTAACAAGTTTCATCATAATGGTGACAAAGAGGGTAGTCCACAAGATCCCATGAAAGTTCCATGAGAAACAGGTCTAAAACATACCTAAAATTAGGTGGACTGTGATGTGTTAGGAAGCAGGGCAGATTTACAGAGACAGAGCATGTGCAGCAGCACATGCCCCTCTCCCAGGGGCATCCTTCAGGACCGCCCTCACAGCCAAATAGCCTATTCCAGCCCTCAGCTAGAAGCTCTTCCCACTGTTTATGATGGGCCTCTACTGAAGGATAAAGACCCAGGCACCGCTGAATCATGCATTTGCCACCTCCCACCATCACTAATGCACCATACACCACTCAGGAACGAAGGTTTGGGGTTTCTAGAAATAGAGTGAAATAAAATATCATGTCATCTGCCTGAAGATTCAGCAGCCCACATGTTCTCCCACACACGCTGCTATGAAGGTACCATACCAGTGCTTTGGGCAGTCCTTGGGCTGTTCCTTTGGGAGCAGATTAGATTCAAGCTCCAACTCCTGAGCACAAGTGTGCTGCAGAGACAGGCACTCACACCAGCAATATTTATCAGGGATAGTGGTCTTTTCTGCATCACAGCAAACCCTGCAGGAGATCAGGACACAGGACTGTCACCAGTAATATTACAAGTATAGCTTCTTTTTTCTCTTGCAGGAACGGGATAATCTTGCTGTAACCAGATCTGAACTCAAGCCCCTCTTCTCAACATACCCTGTCCCATCACCGCAAAATACAAAAGCTGGTAAATAAAATTCCCACTGTACCCTAGTAGGGAGAAGAGTTTTTTTCAGAAAGCATCTATTTAGATAATCTCTGCAGTGCTTAGATACCATGGAAATTAGTAAAGAATAATATCATAGTAAGCCTGCTGCACTGCAGCTTTATGTATCATTTGCTGTTGCCAAGATTAAAACTCTTTTGGGGTCTCTTCCCTAAGGCTTGCCCCAGTAAGTTGACATATTTTGGGATCATTTTACACTTTCCACAGATTTCACCATCATATTGTTTCTAACCATCTTTCCTTTCCCTGAACCTACAGCTCCTTGCTGTGCAGCACTCTCCAGGAACAGCTTCCAGGTAATGCCTATTCCCTCATTTGGGTCCTGCATGGGGATTTTTCTGAATACAAATTGCAGACTATTTAACATTGTATATCTCATCATCACGCCCCGATTCCCTTGTGCTCTCAACTGATACCTTGCTGCCAGCTATCCTACATTAGCAGAACCTTGGGCAGTTTTAAAAATGGCTAAGTCTATGTCAGAACCAAGGCAATCTGAATCATCTTTTACAAACTCCTTTCAAATGCTTTACTAAGACCCAAATATATTCCACCTTATCACATGCTCCTTGAAACTACTTAGTTTGCAATTCTACATGGTAGATTCATTTAAAATTCATTTTGCTGAGGCATATGTACATTTGCTAGACTGCTTATCCTATATTCTGAGGAAACTGCCTTTTAGGCAAGCTTCTGCTGCTGAGAAGTCTGAAGACCAAAGTCCAAAAGGGTTTAGTTCACACCCAGTCCCTGCAGTGGTTCATTCATTAAAAGCAATTTCATCTCATTCTCCAACTTCATGCTGCCTTCTGATGGGTCACAGGCATGTCAGAGACTCCTGTCTTCTGCTCCTTTTCTGTGATCTGTCGATTGTGATTGCAAGCTCCCAGCCCCAGTACTCCCCTTGCCAGAGTCCTGCAGGAATATCTGATTTCTTCACAGCCCTGGCAACTACTGTGGAGCTAAATTCAGGCAGATGGGCAGCATTCAGAGGACCTGCCTTTTGGGATAGAGACTAGGCTACAGATTTACAGGTTTTCTAGCAAATTCATCTAATGCCAAAGAAGTCATGCTTCTTTGTTTTCTTTGTCATTGTTTTCTTTAAGCACTTGAGGTATTAGGAAAAATCTTTGGACTGCAAATATGTGCAAAATATTAATTATTGCTGAAGATTTTTTTTTCTCTTAATCTGTTATTCAGGGAGTAGCCCAATTCAAAAACCTCTCCAGATGTAAAGAAATACCAGAACAGACAGGCATAATGGATGACTTGGGCTATATAAAACAGTGCATTATCAAAACACACGCTAGGTCCTAGCCCAGGGGCAGCTGCACACCCCACAAGGTGAGAAGTATTTGCTTGCCTTGCGCTTCCCTCACCTTGAAGATTCCTGATCAACACACTTGTTTGATCCCTGACCTTTGTAATCTATTCCACATGCCAGTATCTACATTTGCAGATTTTCCTGAAGCAGGTATCTCTGTACTGTGCAAGGTCAGGGTTTGTCAAGAATCCGGGTATCCTAGCTGGGAAGCAATAGAAAGACTGAGAGGTTCCAGAAGGGAAGGTGTTTCATTGACAGAGAAGAGCAGATCACAAAATACTCAGAGATTCAGAACATGGTAAGGGTGCACAATCAGTGACAAAAGGGATCTGTCTCCGTGCAGACAGCAACTGGTGATGTACCACAGTCAGTCATGGAAGATGACCTTTTAAATAGCCCCAAGTCCCCTGTTCTTCCCCTACAGCAATTCAGGGGATTCTGTTTGAATAAGCAGATTCCTAGGTAAAGACCAACTCTCTCAAGCAGCTACTGCAGTAAGTGTTTAACAGGAACTCCTGGATCCTGAGACCCCTGGTGCCCTTCACCCCTGCCCCAAGGAACACAGCACATGCACTACTGCAGGGATGTGTCTTTCAACACATGCCAAAAGCATGTCCTCAAAGTATTTGCAATCATCTGCTGTAGCTTCTAAAGCAACAAAAATGCAAAGGAAAGCATTCATGCTGTAATCATCTTCAAAAGCTAGAGCATTTGGACTATTAACCTTCCTGCTTTTGGATGCTGCAAGCATTTAAAGATCTGCCTGGCTAAGCAACCTTTCATTAGCTAATGTAGCTGGAAGTTAGTGGAGGTAGATGAGCAAACTAAACTGAATGCAATGAATGACTGCAATAAAGGTCGAAGTGGACTGCTAAAAACAAAGCAGCTTTATTTTGCAATTTCTCATCAAAAATAACATTGATCACATATGTTATCTCTCCAAAGGAAGCAAATTTGTTTGTGCTGACATTTTCCTCCTTTTTTTTTACTGGGGTGGTTCAAAGAATTCCACCACTTTGTCTATGAGGCAGATTTTTTAAGATTTGTGGTGTTGTCTCCTAAACTGTTGGCAAAATTGAATTGCTTACAAACACAAGACTAAGGCTCAAGGGGTTAATGCTTATAGCACAGTCAGGTGATGACAGGAAAGACCTGACAGGGTCTATCTATTATGACAAGGAAGGACACAATTAGCAAAATACATTAGGATAGAATTAGCATTCAAGGGTAAAGATAAGAAGAGAAAATGTGGAATTTGAAGAAGGACTTCTTGGCAGTGAGGTATACAAAAATTATCTGTCAAAAGTAATGTGACAGAAACTCTACTGCTTGGTACATTTAAAATTAAGTTGGACAAAGCAATAGTGGATGAATAAGAGATAACAGTTCTGGTTCAGCAAGAAGGCAGACTCAGGCTATTTTCATCCTCAACTCCTTGGAGCTGGCTGTTAGCATGATTGTTTCCAAGCAGGAAACTAAAAGTCTTCACAGAATAGCAGGTAGCAGAGAGCTATACTTGTATCTACTACCAGCTCTGGCAATTTTAGGACAGTTTGCCAGACAGATCTATGAAGAACAGGAAAAAACAAGAGCACTGAGACTGCTTTTGAACCCAATGCTAAATCCAGAAATATCAAACACAAAACAAAATTCTGAAATAAAGAGTGTGTGAGAGAGAAATTTAAAAGTACTATTTTACTTTGTCTTGTAAAAGAGATGTGTCATCAATTTTTTCTGGAGCCAGACTAAATAAGGCAATTTATTACAGGAGATGATGAAAAAAAGCTGCACTCTTATGGCAATTGAAGAGTCAGGGCTGGGCTGTGATGGATTCTACCACTGATTTCCTTCAAAACCCAAAGTCACCTCCTCTACCTTCCCCAGAGCAGCCCTGATAGCATGATAGTGGGTGGAACTGTTTGCCAAGTTTGCTTCATCTTATGCTTCTTGCTCAAATCCCTCTGAAGACAAACCTCCCCATTTGGGCTAAATATTAGTCATGCACAGAAACAGGGACTTTGCTAAAGTATGGTCAGCAAAATCAAAGCCTGCTCTAGTGAGAATTTAAAAAGTATTTAAACTCCTGAAGGCTGAAACAGCTCCTTTGCAAAGCTTCTCAGCCAGGTGCTGAGTTTTAGGCAGCCTTAACCTGGTGGTTAAGGGAGGCAAGGTCGAGGGCTGCTCGCTGCAACCACTCTCAGCAGGATCCATATGAAGGCATGATGTGATACACTGTGGGTCTGGCTCTGTACCTCTTGCAAGTTTGGTGGATCCCTGATCCTGCATTGCAAGACAGAGACAATCCTCAGGAAAAAAGGAAATTGTTGTTGAAAAGCCTGCCATAACTCCTGAAGACAGCAGGCAGCTTTGAACTGGCACAAAACAAAAGTGACCTACTCATTTCATGCATTTCTTTCAACAACAGCTGAGAACTACAAGGCCCAGCTGTGCAGCACCAACACACACCATCATACAGCCTAGTGATACTTAGAGATCTGACTTCAGCAAATCAGGCAATCCATTTACTGCCTATTTCTGCTAATACTGGGACTTGCACATGGGCAGTACATGATAGGAGGGAAAAGACACAGCAAGTTGGATTTGTGCTGCTGCCAATGACTGCTATCACAGGAGGAGCATTGTTTAGATATTAGTCTGGGGCTTGAGATCTTGGTCAGAGTCATCCCAAAGCTGCAGGAAAACTTTGATCAGCAGTAGCTCCCAGGACCAGCCAGGCTGACAGCATCACTGGCTTTACAGGGAAAGGACTGACAAAATGGAAGTATATTTTATGCTTGACAAGTGGTAACCACTAACAGTGATTGTCATCACTTTTTCCCCAATCCACACTTCCAAGTCTCAGGCTCACATTGCAATCTGGTTAATGCTCACAAGGGAGAACCAATCACACGGACACAGTCCTATGTATTTCTCTAGGAAAAGTCACACAGTTGTAACAGGAAAAATGGGACAGAACTGAAACTTCTCAGCTACAAGCCCTGGCCAAGCAGGGAGAACAGTGAAATTATGGGACAGTTTTCAGGCAGAAAGGACAGATCCCAGTTTCATGCTTCGTTCAAAACTAGGTTACGTAAAGCCTTGGAGAGCACACTGTGGGCAACATTCTTGAAGGGAGTTCAGAGGAGAAGCAAAAAGAACAACAAAAATTCACCACATACAACCTTCATTTCAATTTTCTAAAGTTCCACAAAATCATGCATGAGGAAAGCTGGTTTATGCAGCAGAGGCAATTTTGTCCATACCATATCTGTACCTGTTCTCCTGGAAAACTATCTGGAAGTAGCTGGTACTCTGTTTTTCACTTGGTTTTCATGGCTGAAAAATTAGAAATACATATTTGTCATATATATTGGCATTCTTATTACCTCTGCAATTAATCTCACTCTAGCTAAGCAATTGCTTTCTGAAGCAGCTGACTGTACCCAATTAAGGAATATGCTGTGTATATGAAATCACACATTCTCTCCGGAAAGGGGATTTTAAACTAAAGTTTGTATTAAGTGAGGTTGGAAGGAAATCTATCCTAGCTTTTATCTTAATGGTCTTTTGAATGTCACCTTTTCATTTAGATCCTCTTGTGATAATCAGGGGCTTCCCACTGACACACAGAGGCTTTGGCAGCTCTTTTCATAATACCTGTCCCTTCAGGCAGCACTCTAATTCAGGCAGTTTGAGTGTCTATGCAAAGAAAAGCAGTGCTTATTAAAAAGAGCACACAAACTTCATCCACTCTGAGCCTCATACATTAACCCCTGGTGAAAAAGATTTCCAGCTCCTCTTCATGGAAGTGGAGGCTCATGAATACAGAAAACCCAGTGGATCAGCCTGTTACTTACGCCATGTCCCCCAGCCTTCCTCTAGGACAATAGAAAGCCTCAATTAGGAACAAAATAAATCAGTAAAATATCAGAAAGTAAAATGATCAGACATCAAATATCTATGTGAGAATTATTACTGACACACGAATAATTTCAGAGTCACAGGTTGCAAGGAACCACAGTGGATCATTTGGTCCAACCTTAGTGCTCAAGCAGAGTCATCCTAGAGCACATGGCACAGGATGCATCCAGGTGGTTCTTAAATATCTCCAGTAAGGAAGACTCCACAACCTCTCTGACAACTGGTACAGTGCATACTCACCCACAGAGTAAAGAAGTTTCTTTTTGTTTTGTTCTGCTGGAACCAGCCGTGTATCAGTTTCTGCTCACTGCCTCTTGCCCTATTGCTTTGGCACCCCAGAGAAGAGCCTGGCTCCATCCTCTTGGTATCCTCCCTTCAGATACTAAAATACATTGATGAAGTCCCCTTTCAGTTGTCTCTTCTTGAGGCTGAACAGGCCCAGCTCCCTCAAGTCTTTTCTCACAAGAGAGGTGTTTCAATCCCCTCTTCATCTTTGTAGCACTTTGCTGGACCCACTCTGGGAGCTCCATGTCCAGCTTCTACTGAGGAGCCCAGAACTGGAGACAGCACTCCAGGTCAGGCCTCACCAGGGCTGAGTGAGGGGCAGGATCACCTCCCTTGACCTGCTGCCAATGCTCTTCCTAGTGCAGCCCAGGATCCCATTGCTCCTCTTGTCACAAGGACACACTGCTGGCTCATGGACATCTTGTTGGTCATCAGGGCTCCCAGGTCCTTCTCTACAGAGCTGCTTTCCAGCAGGACTCCAGAATGAGGTACTCTTTCCCTTCCCAGGGACTAAGGTGAGGCTGAATGGCCAGTAGTTCCTTGGGTTCTCCTTCTTGCCATTTCTGAAGGCTGAGGTGACATTCACTTTCTTCCAGTCCTTCAGGCACCACTCCTGATTGCCACAAAGATGATGGTGAGTAGTCTGGTATGGTATCTGCCAGCTCTCTCAGCACTCATGGATGCATCCTGTCTGGGCCCATGGACTTGTGGATGTCCTCTAGCCCAATCCTCTTCAGCCAAGGGAAAGTCTTCCAACATTCTTTTACCCTGGGCTCCCAGGTCAGGATTTCCTGATGTCTGGTCTTGTCAGTGAAGACAAAGCAAAGAAGGCATTCAGTGCCTCTGTTATCAGGGCCCTTCACTTGCCAACAGGCCTATGCAATCCTTAATTTTCCTTTTGTTATTGATGTTTCTTTCCTGTTGTTCTTGACATCCATGGCCACAATTAATACCAGATGGAGCTTGGCCTTCATTGTCTTATTTCTATTTATTCTGCCAATCTTTCTATATTCACTCCAAGTGGCTATTTATTTTCCTATTTATTTTCATCTAGAAGGGTGCATCTATTATGGTTGCATGGCATTACCAGTCCTGTCTGACATAACCTTTCTGACCTTTAAAAATTCTGCATTCAATGGCTGCTTGAAGGTAATTTTCTTCCTGTTCCTCCTACAAAGACAAAACAGCAGGTACTGCCTTTTATTAATGTATCTATTTAAATATGTCTGCTACAAGATCCATTAAAATGCACCCTCACTGGTAGTAACAGATCTCTTTCTTCATCCTGTCTTAACACTCTTCACCATCACCTCCTTCTATGACTTCTGAAAAATACAGCAAGGAAGCAATGCAGGGTAGGCAGTAAATCTTTTTACTCTCCCTATCCAATTTTCTCCCATTAGAAAAACAAGTTTCCAGGGATGAGTGCTTACCCCAAGAGGGCAATGAGGCAAAGGAAAAAGCACACGTTATTCCTTCAAGCAATGGTATGGTCAGGATGGCTTCCCCCTCTTTCTCTTCACAGCCTCACCTGAGAGCGATTGTGTTGATCATTGAGAGCTGTGAGCAATTAATCAATCAGGGGCTTATTTTGGCAGCATTTTGAAGCACACAGCATTTGCAGAGCCCCTCACCCAGCATAAACTGATGTAGTTCTGTTGCAATGTGATGGTCTGGCCTAACACAAATGAAAAAGTAAGCATAGCTGCATGTTGAATGGAAAGATCAAGCTGAATTGCAATGTAATCCTTCTCTAATACTGATGTGGAAGCACAGTCCCAGCTTCACAGGGTACAGACAACCAAGAGCACAGAGTTGCTGATTAAACAAATAAACCAGCTCTGATGAGCAGAGAAATGCTGAACTCTTCCATCAGCAGTTCACTGAAGCAAGCTCTCAGCACACAAATAAACAGATGCCAGATGCCCCCCAGAGCAGTGCAATGACATCAAGAAAAATTCAGGTGATGGACGGATATCTAAAGCAGTAAAAAACAAAACAAAAAACTGTTTCCTTGAACCACTTTAAAGCAATAAAGGAAGTATATCTGACACAAAACCTGGCCAGCAACACTGGAATGTTGCACTTCTGCTGCTGCCTGTCCATTTTGGTTCATCAGCAAGATTGTCATGAAGGTCAATGCATTTTAATAATGTCACCCAGAGAACAAACAGTTTCCAAATTTCAATAACTGTTTTGTAAAATCTCAGGATAGGATTCCCATCCATTCACAAAATTGTCATCTTGTGGGAGAACCTTAAATTGTGTGAGAAGTTCGATGATAAGCTTATGATGAAAACTCACTAGACCCAATCTTCATTGCTCTTTGCAAGGAGAGCAGAGCATTTCCTGCTATTCCTATACAAAATAATGCATGGGGTGAAGCTGGCCCTGCAGCACAGCAACCCTGCACTGCTGTTTTCACCTGCTGCCCCTCAGCCCTTGGGTTGCCTCATCCTGGGCTGTGCCAGTGCAGCTCCAGCTCACCTCTGCAGCTCCAGTGGGTTGTCTGTGTGGAGTAATGAATATATGAGCTCCAGTCTTGCACTTCTCACTGCACCTTGTGGCATAAATTATGGCAGCATGATACCACCCCTTCCTATCTAGTTGTGCCATGTCCTTTCCAAAAAGATTTATTGCCAAATGCTTTCCTTTTTTCTTGGTATTAACATGCTGTAAACATCAATTTATCAGAAACTGTCACCAGCATTTGATCCAGCCCTTGGCAGCAGTGTCTCTCTAAGAGACCTGCACTGAGTATCAGCCTGACGAGTTACTCTTTGGGGTTTTTGAAAAGATTTTTGTATGATTTGAGATATGAATCACATAGGTATGTGTGGTTACATCATTATGTCACCCAAAAGTGGCATGAGTATTTCAGTCACCAGTGAGAAGAAGCACAATCTCAGTTAGCAAACCCAGGAATTTTACAGGTGGAAATAAATCACCCCTTTCCAAACTCAGCTCTCAGGAGAGCACAGCTGTGAAATGACACTTTCAGTATTTATCCACATGGAAGACATTAGCCCAGCTTTCCAAATAAGCTGTCACCTCGGAGCAAGGGAAAGAAAAACCTCTCACATCCAAACTGACAGACATACAGACTTACTCATGGGAGGTGCTCATACCTGACATGTCCACATGGCCTCTGCTTTTCTTACTCATTGGCATTTTGTTTTAGTACAAGACATGACAACAAGGACAAAAGACCATTTGAAAGACCCTGGATATTTGAATAGGTTTGAATCTTCCCATCAAATGAAACAAATGCATGCTTGCATGTGTCTCATTTACAGTCCAGTCTGAGGGAACAGAGTCCTTATTCTTCTGAGGAACAGCTTGCATTATGCTTATATCATGTTTGAGTTAGCCTTATGAAGCCTAATGACTTCACCTATAAAGTATTAGATATAGTATTTAGTTTAAATTGACAAAATGCCTATAAATTATTTACAAATCCTAATACAACTACATGTGCAAGCTCATGCAAATCTTTTTCCACTAGCAGAACAGTATAAACATCCTCATGCAAAAGAAGCACATTTTTTTTCCAACCTTTGCCTTGTGACATAAGCAGTTTATGCAAAATGTATGTACATAAAGGTATGTATGCAGATGTATATGCAGATGCAGCATTGCTGACATAGGTTAGTTAACAGAGGTACATGCATCTGAAAATTGCACAGGAACTGAGAGCTTTCTGTGGTGCCATAATCCTTTCTCCTGGTGTGTATCTCGTGGGACTCTTAATGAAGCAAAGATCTTATGGGGGAAAAAAAACCCCAAAATGTCTCTAACTGTATGATTAAAAATGTGATGTCTCAGTGCACAGACAACATGTAGAATCCAGTCCTGGCAGCTGTTGAGCCTGGACTAACCCCACGTGCCTTGCAAGACCAGCTGTGTTACCCAGCAGCTAAAAGCCCCTTGTCTAAGAGAATGAGAGTTTGAAGATGGTCATGGGAACCATTCTCATCTCCCTGCCTGCCAATGGCTTTCAGGATGTGGGTGGGTCCCTCAAACTGCCCAGACAACTGCTGGGCAAGGCTCTGACTGATAAAGTTGCTCATGTTTACATGCTTTCTGTTCAGCATTGAGCTCATGGTGTGTCAAGGTCAGAGCTACTGGTGGTCTCCTACTCCAGAGAGAGGTGCGAGCTTTAACAATTGCATTAGGAAGCCCCTAGTTTTCCCTCCAGCATGTACAGCATTGGCTTTAGACAGGATGTTTCCCCACCCTCAGAAAGCACATTTGGTTTTGTAGGAGACCATAATTTTTGTAAGATATGCAAAGAAAAGCAGGGAAGTAATTAACAAGCTCAGTACCAAAGTAGAATTGCATGGGGCAGGTGAGGGCTTGTTCATACTTCCACAGCACAGCTGGGAGCGTCTGAAAGAGAGAAATCACAAGAATGGTTTGTACTGAAAGTGAAGGCACCCTGAGCATGGAGGCTGTCATGAGACTGAACACCCATCCTTCTATTCAGCTTAGTTAAAACTCTACAAGCCATCAAATAAAAAAGGGAAAAATATGTTACAGCACTACTCTAAGGAAATATTGGTTATATTCCAGAAGTGCTAAAGGGTCATGGCAGCAAAGAACACAGGGCTCAGCAAACGCATATTCAACTAAACTGCATCTGTGGGAAGGTAAAGAGGATGATGTCTGAGGGGCAGGATGCCATCTAGAGGGACCTGGATAAGCTCAAGGTGGGGCCATGTCAACCTCATGAGGTTCAGTGAGGCTGAATAATAAGGTTAAGTGCAAAGTCTTGCACTTGGACTGGGGCAACTCCCAGTATGAATACAGGCTGGGGCAAAGGGTTTGAGAGCTGCCCTGTGGAGGAGGACTTTGGGGTGCTGGTGGAAGAAAAGCTGGACATAATGGACAACAGCACATCCAGTAGGACCAGAGCAGTGATCATCCTCCTGTACTGGGCACTGGTGAGGTTGCATCTCAAATCCTGTGTTCAGTTCTGGGCCCCTCCCGACAAGGAAGACATTGAGGTGCTGCAGTGTGCTGAAGACCCCACCTGCAGTGCTGCATCCAGCTCTGGGGTTCCCAGCACAGGAAGGACATGGGCCTGTTGGAATAGTTTCAGAAGAGGGCCACAAAAATGATCAAAGGGGTGGAGCACTTTTCCTGTGAGGAAAGCCTAGAGAAGACAAGGCTCTAGGGAGACCTCATTGTGGCCTTTCAGTGCTTTAACAGAGCTTAGGAAAAAGATGGGAACACACTTTATACTAAAGGCTGTACCAATAGGAAGAACTAATGGTTTTAAACCAAAGGAGGGTAGATTTAGACTAGATGCAACAAAGAAGTTTTTTCACAATGAGGGTGGTAAGACATTGGAAGAGGTTGCCCAGAGACATGGTAGATGTCCTATCCCGGGAAATATTCAGTCGGGTTGGACAGGTCTCTGAGCAATCTGATCTAGTTGATGTTCCTGCTTATTGCAGGGGGCAGGACTAGATGATCTTTAAAGGTCTCTTCTAACCCAAACTATTCTGTGATTCTATGACTTTGCTCTGCTTGTCTCTCACCACTGGCTGCAGAGGAACCCTACAGAACCACAGATCGCTGCTCACTGCAGCAATCTAGTGGCTCATGCTGAGCTTTGACGTTCACTGGGTAACCAGATAACCAGCTACTGCTACTCAGAAAAAACATGTCGGTGCCTGTGGTGTGTAGGGGAAGATGGGTCCCTCTAATGTCACTGGGGAAGAGCCTACACTATTCAGTGCAGTTACAGGATTTTCTCCAGAAAGTTCGGGTTTTGAAAGCCTTCTGTAGCTGTCCCTTACTTGGGGAGGGAGGAGGCATTCAGGGAGAAACAGGCCCCTGGTGAGCAGGTTTGTCTGCTCTTCATCAGTGCCTGGTGAGTGTCTATGCTGCTGCACCAGGACTGCACCCAGAAGCCCTGTGGGCAAATGGTTCTCTCACCCAGAGCAAGCCACAGTAAGGGGGGCAGTTCATTCTGCAGGCACTTCATTTTGTGCAGAAGAGAGTTTGTGTATTGTAGCTTGGGCAGTTAATTAAGAACTGAGAGCACTTGTCCTGGGGCAATGTGCTTGTTCCTTAGAAAGGGTGGTTGATATTATTTATGGCCTGCATTGATCTAACAGCTTGCTGCCAAGGAGAGAAGTCCTACTTTTTCCTCGCTGCATTGACACTAGCCCTGGCAGCCCTCTGAGCTGGCTCTGCTCCCTGAGCTGGCACAGGCAACCTCCTTAAGTCCCAGGGGAGCAGAAACTGGGAGCAAGAGGGCCCCTTGACTGGGAGCCATGGCAGAAGGAAGGGAGAAGAGAGCTGTTGGATCACATTGGCTCCAAGGTGCAAATTTCCTTTTGGTGCTAAACAGAGATGAGATGAAACCTGCTTGAAACACTGATCTGGCTTCTTGGCCCACACAAATAACAATAAAGCTGTTTATGGCATTATTGTCCTGCAGGACACCTGCTTCATTCTCTAGGCAGAATGGGCTGTCCAAAACGCTGTTTCATTCACTGCACAACATGAAGCATGTTAGGCAAGAAACATGGGCCAAAGAGACATATAATTAAGTAATGAACCAACATTGTAACAAATAGGCACTGACTGTCAAAGTTAAGGAGGAAAGCATAACTATTTCTGTAAGTGCTTGAATTCAGAGCACTTCACTAGGAAATATATCCTTTTGCATATAGCTCTTAGTGTATTTTTGGTTTTACTATGAGAAACTGCCTCAAACAGAATTATTTATGAAATCAAACCAATGTCCATTTGTGCACAGGTTTATATGAGAGTGCATCACTCTGTCTGATAAACAGTCAGGTGTTTTAGCTAATTGAACTTGTGCTGCCTGCACCACTTTAGGGCCAAGGAGTGCTGCCAGCACCTGCTGGAGCTCTGGTTAATGGATATGAACTTCTTCACACATGCTAATTCAGCATCTTGGCACAGGTCTTGAGGCTTGAGGCTTTGAACTGAAACACTTGTAGTGACCAGTAGTATCATGTAAGTACTTTTGTGGATCACATTTCTGCTCCTGGTCCTATATCTATGACCTAGAAAGCATGAGTTTTGTGCACACACAGCATCACCGAGTATCAAGGTTCATTGTTTTTTTCTGAATATTTGGTATTTTTCTTAAATCTCTAGCCTGTGAAGAATGGGAACATCTTAAATTCCATCAAAACCAAAAAAAGTGTGGATTTTGCCAAACCTAACTTGGTTTGGTTGTAAAGAAAAACTCATAGCCGGGGTGCAGCCTGTGGGTGCAGCAGCAGAAGGCATTACTCCAGCACCCTCTCTCCCTCTTCAGCCACTTCCCTCAGTACCAAATAATACAAAGTGCGTTTAACACCTCTGCACAAACCCAGGATTTAGAGGCAGGAACTTGACCGATGACAGGAAATACAGATTCGTGCATGGCAGTGCCAGGAAGAAAGTGGGTGTTCAGAGGCAATGAATGGCACCCAGCAAGGCACCTGTCCCACACCCTTGCCCTGAGGAATTATCCTTCTGGAAGGCCCCACAGCCCCACCAGCAGGGCAGGACCTGCAGGTACTGGGTGTGGATGAGCTGGGCACCAGACAGCTGCTACAGGCACCAGCAGGCTGTGCCCTGGGCGATGCTCCAGGCAGATGCAGCAGGCCCAGATGTGCGGGGGTGGAGTGGGGCCGGGGGTGCACTAATGAACACACGCCTTCGCTGGGGGTTCTGCTGCTGAGGCTGTGAGCGCCCCTCCAGCCTCATCCCATCACCACGGACTATGCTGCTGCTGGAAAGCTGCTGCTTTAAGCCTGATGCTATATAAAAATCCTGACAGGCATCACCTGTACTTTGGTGCAGCTTGTATTTAGAAAAGCCAGATAACATGAAATCGTGGCTTTGCTCGTGATGCTGATTCCTTGCTGCAGTGATGCTGTGACTTGAGTCTGGGGGCAGCAGTCAGAGGCTCTCTGAGAGCGTGCTGCCTGCACTGCCTGCTCCCAAAGCCTGCCTAGCTCCTTGGCTGCACTGGCTTCCAACCAGCAAGGACAATTCACGTCACTCCTTTTTAGCACAGATGGAGTATTTATAGTTTAGGGCTTTTGTATTCTCGTCTATAGCTTAATTAGCAATATAATTTCCTGTAGCTCTCCCTGTACTTATGGGAATGGAGGAGAACGGCAATTACTGTGGAAAGCCAGGGGCATCAGGGGGAGAGGAAGAAAAACAGAGAGACACACACACAGAGCCATTTCTTTGCAAGTGGCATAACACGGCTCTGAGCTGCTGCCAGAGGAGGGGACTGTCTGCAGTGGGCTTATGAGGGAGTAATGACTCATTTCTACTTCAGGAAGGTTCCCATATTGCATTGGAAGAAATCTCATACATATTGAAATAAACTAACTTGAGTCTGCATTACCAGCACAGCCTGCATTAGCAACACTTTCACATTTGAAGAAAAAGGATCTAAACAATACTATAAAAGAAATCTGAACAGCTGTCAATGCCCTAAAATAATCATGTTACCATAAGTGTTCAAAGGCCATATTGTCTAAGGAGCTGTACAAACATAAAAAACCAGATTTATGCACTGAATGTAGCCTATGGCAAAGTACAACAAGGGAGGCGAAGGAAAAAATGAGAAGCAGTGATACAGGGAAGGAGGTCCAGAGCAAAGAGTTCATGAGGCAGTGCTCCTGTAGTGAAAGCAGCCTAAGCATATTCCCCTCCCCTGGGCAGGTATTTCTCACAGAAAACCCTTTTCCTTTCTCCAGCCGTGTCACAGGCAACCTGACTTATGCTGGCACATGGGATGAATATATCACTCCAAAGGCTTTTTTCCTGACCCCTGTGAAATCAGGGCTGCAAAGAGGCCTCCACCTCACAGCTGTGGCTCTGCTACTGTAGGGAAAGGTGCTACATCTACAGTTTGGATTTTCCTTGGGCATGACAGTGTTCATGGAGCTGGGCTGCTTTTCTGGCTGGCTTCTAGCTCAGTGTTGACTGAGTTAATTCATAAACCCTGCCTCCCCCCAAAAATGAGAAAAATCTGAAGCCTCCATCCACATCAATATTAGAAAAACCTTATAGCACAACATATATATATATATATATACACACACACACATATATATGTGAATTGCCTCCCACAACACTTCTTTCTCATGAGGTGGATAAAACTGTTTTCATCTATGAGAAGGCATGAAACGGGAGGTAGAAACAATTAAAATTAACCAAAAGTCACCATAGCAGCAGACTGCAGTTTTGACAGCAGTCCTGCAACCCATGCCTTGCTGCTCAGCTTTAACCTCTGCACAGACACCTTCTCCCACAGCATCCTTGGCCCCTGCTACAGCAGCTGCCAGCTGAGTTAGAATTCATATTTTAAGCAGTTCTTGCTCAAGCAATTATGTGTTTTACTTGACTGTTTTGGAATTATCTGCACAATGAAGGCACAGCTCCCTTCACTGCTGCCTCTCACATCCTCCCAAGTGTCATTTAGAGCTTTGAGGAAAACACTTAGAGCACAGTTTAGGAAAGGTGAGCCATCTGCATGTTTATGAAAGAAAGAGAGACCTGGTAAAGCCATGCTTGTCCCCAGGCATTGTTTGCAAAACATTTTCAGGATGAAAATGAAAAGGGAGTTGTAGTGCAGGTGTGAGCAAATCCTGTAGCAAATCCTCAAGCTGGGCTCAGGTGGGAACACTGAGTTACAGCTAAATTTTTCTTCCAGCTTCCTGCTCATGCAACCCACAATCTCTGTGTGCTGCCTGGTTTGCTGCAGACATCCCAGGTCACAGCTCTGCAAGGCATCTTCATTTCAGGAGTGTCTGTATAGATACATATGCACACACTTACACAGAATAGTAAGTCCTGGGAACACTTTAGCAAACCTGGGACTGCCCCCGCACTAATCTGAAAGGTCCAAGAGACAAACCACAAGGCTGAATGATTGTTCCCCCTGCCCCAAATGCCTTCTGCAGCTGGGCAAGCAAAGGCTCTCAGCTTGAACACACTTCCCAGTTTATGCTTTGCATGGTGTGTGTAAATTCCCTCTCCTTGTCCTCCATCCCCTCCTCCCCTGACCATGGAAACACCTCAGCCAGTGATATACTAGAGCTAGAGGCAGTTTCCTGAGGCACAGACAGGGACAGATGCACCTTGGGCACATCACACATGGAGATAGCATTTGGGCATCTTTAAGCAGCAGCACTCAGGCTGCAGGTGCCTTTGGGGGGGCAGCTGGGCTGCGGGCAGCCCACACACCTGGAGGAGGGCAGGAGGTTCTGGGAGTGAGGGTGCCGGGGGTGGGGGCTAGGCAGCATTTTCGGCTTCCTTCAAGGCACTCTTTATATAGCTGGTTACATAAGGCTGTGCAATTTGGCTCCTGTTGGGAGAGAAACGTGGGTGTAGGAGTACTGGTACACCAAACCTGACTGTAAAAGTCATCTGTGGGGTTTGGGTTTTCTTTCCCTGTCATTCTCCACTAATCTCTAGAACAGCCACTGCTGAACACTTAAAAAAATAGAATACCTTAGCAGTAAATCATGGTGTGCCTCCAAAACCTTAGCTGGCCGCTGGAGAATGATCCCTACATAGTTTTCCAGATATGACCCTGTCAAGGGCTCACAGGGGCAGCACGACAGCATTCACCCTCATTCCTGCAGTGGATGTACCAGGGATGGAAGAGGGTGACAATGAGCTCAGGGGGGCCCATCTGCTCCCACTCCTGAGGAGCTGTAGTAACCAGGGATGAGAGAAGCAAGGCACTGTTCCCCTCCCCCCTTTCTCCCCTGGTGCTGACAGTTCCTTGGCCACAGAGAAGGGTCACCCTGGATTTTTGGGCTTGGAACAGCAGTGGAAAAAGCACCACTTCCCCCAGACTCGACACTGATAGGTATTTACACGGTGTGTTTCGTGCCCAAGATGAAGCCCAGCTCCGCTACGTCACCGCGCATCACCACTGCCGTCTCCTTTGGGGAACACGTTTTCCATAATGGAAATCAATTGTGTTGAAAACAGTCAGGGAGCTGTGCAGCGCAACATCACGTACAAATGAGCTCGCAGTCGCGGCCAGCGCCGTGCTCTGAGCCAATTACTCACTGCACGGGTCACTTGCAGCTCTTGTTACGCACCAGGGGCTGCACGGCGAGGCCGAGGAGCGGCTGGGTGCTCACAGGGACCGCCCAGCACACACTGAGGGCTCCAAGGGCTACAACAGCAAGGCTGAAAGGGTGGAGAGGCTCAGGCAGAGATGGACAGGGCTTCTACTAAATCACCCCTCAGGCAGGGCCCGCTTGGCTGTTTGAAATCAGCCTTGATGATGAGCTTTGCTGTTTCTGATGTCTAGAGCCCCCGGTTTCTCACACCCAGCAGGTACCTCATCTTTCATTGTAGTAAGGGGGCTTATGAGAACAACAGAAACATTTTACCAAGGCCTCTAGTGAAAGGAGGAAGAGCAGCAATTTTAAGTGAAAAGATGATAGGTTTGGATTAGATATTAGGAAGAAATTCTTTACTATAAGAGTGGTGAAGCACTGGAACAGGTTGCCTAGAAAAGTTGCAGATGCCCCATCCCTGGCACTGCTCAGTGCCAGGCTGGACAGAGCTCTAAGCAACCTGGTCTTGTGCAAGGGATGTTGGATTAGATAATCTTAGAAGGTCCTTTCCAACCCAAGCCATCCTATGATGCTACCCCACACAGGCACCCGACCAGTACAAGTTATCCAGGCATGAGCTCCCAGGTGGGATCTAATCCTTATCCGGGCTGGAGGGTCCACACAACAGATGGAAGACCTGCCCATGCACAGGCTGCTCACTTGACTCAAATATCACCAGTAGAGGCACTTTCACATGATGTTAAGGCTGTCTCTTCTCACAAGTGCTGGCTTCCTTGGTCCTAATGCACTCTGCATCATGCCAAACTGAAAAAAAAGGATGTCTCAGACCAAGCTCCCTGTGAGCTGGCAGAAGACAAATGGGCTGGCAGGCACTGTTGTCAAGTGTGCTGGTGGGTAGGACAAGCAGAGGGGTCTGGGGGGAGGTGGATACAGCATGTGCAGCTGTGGGGTGGGACAGCAGCAAGCTCCCTGGATGGCAGTGAGCTGTACCTTATCTAGGTACTTCCCTGAGAGCAACTAACCTACCTTGAAGTATGAGGCATTTTCCAAAGACTTTTCTTTTTTTATAAATTCATGTAAGGTACCAGGAAAGCAGTCAAGAATCTTTTTCAGGGATCATTTTCATAGATTCAGTGACAAAAGAAGACAAGAGTTCTGCAGGAAGCTACTACCCAGAGGTTTCCAAGCCTTAGGCAAAGGTAAGTGAAGAGCACTAAAACCAGGATGCAGTAAGGAGGTTATCTTGCTATTCAAAGGAAAGATCCTGAGGAGGTAAGAAATAGAAGCTCTGGGCTCTACCACAGCTGGGAAAGCGAGCTTGGGAAGGAGGCCTTTGCAACTCTAGGGGAGGAAACAAGCCCAGTCTTGCTTTAGATGTACACAACACTGATGGACCAAAACTCTCCATTAGTAGCAAACAACGAGAATGACAA
Source organism: Trochalopteron elliotii (assembly GCA_024734555.1). Classification (NCBI taxonomy): domain Eukaryota; kingdom Metazoa; phylum Chordata; class Aves; order Passeriformes; family Leiothrichidae; genus Trochalopteron; species Trochalopteron elliotii. Next base: position 1,084,019 of record JANPWX010000059.1, read on the forward strand.
GAAGCATGAAGCTGTGGTATATAATTGCCCTGAATATATCTGAGCACTGCTTCCTCCAGAGACAGCCGCTGTCTTTTTGCCTGCAGAGGGACAAGCTGCTACCAGTTTTGCTTTCTGCACCTCTGAGTGATGGGCAGAACTTGCAAATGTGCCAGCAAGGACAGATGATGCAAAGGGCACTGGCTTTCTCCCTCAGAGGAAACCAGGGAGAACAGAGAGCTGACTGCTCCAGGTGCTGGTAAACACAAATGATACAAGTGAGAAAAAGTTAATGTACCACAGCAATGACAGTGCAGGGGAGGGGGAGCTGGTCTGCTCCAAACCTCTGATACTCCCACGCTGAAAAAGGAGGAGGGTTGGAACAGTTCCTGTTGCTGGGGAACATTGCTAAGGTCTCTCTGTCCCTATCAGCCACTGCTGGCACATGTAAAATGTGCTCCACTAGCAAGGTAAAAATTGTTTTCTACAAAGACAGCATTGACTTCCTGGCAACAATCTCCTGCCTGCCTTTTCTGGCACGTGCATCAGATGGCACAGGTAAGCTAGCAGGAGAGCTTCACAAATGCCCAGGTCCCAAGCATTTCTTTCCACAGCTGAAGTGAAAAAGAGATACTGAACTCTGTACAAGGTCATGGCACACTGCTCTGAGCCATCATGTAATGCCTGCCACAGCAAGATCGATGTGGGGTCCAAACAAGCAGGAGAGGCTACTCAGATCCTCATCAGCTGACGTTTCTACTGCAGTTGCAGTATGGATACTTATTTGGGTTGCAGGAGTTAGACACGCATTCCTAAGAACCACATGTGGAAACAGCAGCCATTTCATTCCCAGCATCAAAAAGGGGCAAGAACACTGTGCCCTTTAACCAAGGTTTAATGTGCAATTTGACCTGAGTGTGACAATGCACCATAATACATGCAATACACTGAGTAAATTAAAGGTGTGCAGTACGACTTTTTTAGTAGTTTTTAAGACTGATGTCTGCTAAATCAGAATACATGCCAAATTAATTTGCACTTTTGAGGAATTCACCTCTGGTTCACTTTGACATAGGGGGATTACTAGAAAGAGGCTGAAAAATTATATTTGGGCTGCTTACTCCATCTCCTTCAGCTTCTGGAAAGACAAAAGTGGCCTTTCTCTTTCCTCATGTATCTTTCCCCCAGTATCTTTGTCTCCCTCTTTCTTGTTATTTGTTCCCCTCTTCTTCTTACACCCCTGGCCATGGGATCACTGACGTGAAAGAAAATAATTAGGTAGGTGGGTGTCTTCCTTTCATTGTGATATCTTAATAGACATCATGAAATAGTGGGGGGGAGGAATCAGTCAAATTCATTCATGCATGGTTCCCTCCTGTGCAGAGGGAAGGACACAGGGCCGCGAGGGAAGGTTCCCGGGGCGGCCCAGCAGCGCGGACTCAGCAGTGGGTTTAGCGGGAACAGCTGGCTGCTGCGGTGAGGGTGGGCACCAAGGCGGCATCACCGGGAGCACAGACGCAATGCCGGAGCAGAGGGGCGGGCGGGCGGCAGGCGCGGGGCCCACAGTGCCCGCCGCTTCCTGCTCCCTCGCACCGGGCCCCGCCGGGCTCCGGCGCCCCCTTCCGACCGCCGTCGCCCCCGCTGGAGCAGCGCCACAGCAGGACACGGTGCTCTGCTGCGGGAGCGCGGAGAGAAACCCACACCTCTTTCCGACGAACAGAGGAAAATCCACATAAACTTACTCAAGCAAGGAGATCTGAAAAGTGCCAATATCCAAGTGTCATCTTTCTACACAAGAATTGTGGGTCAGAGGAAGTCCGGCTAAAAACTGGATAGAGGACCATCTTCGGCAATACAAGGAAGCCGTGCAATAGACATTCTACTCATCCAGAGCAGGTGTGTATTATAGAAGCAAAGACACTGCTCCCAGGTCCCAGACAGGCTCTCAGGGATCCTCTGCCTTGGAGTCAGTGAACTGGATTTCTCTCACACCAAACTACCCTAAGAAATAGCCTCCAACCACTAACTAGGGCTCCAGTTCCCCAATTTTTACCAGCCGCAGGCCTTTGGCAAGGAACGGTGGACTACAGCAACAGCCTTACCCTTTACCACCCCTAAATCAGTCTGGAAGTGCTGCTCCTCTTTTTTTGATATTGTCAGCTGAAAGCTCAGCTGCTTCTCATAAACACAACAGTTACAGAACTTTTAATCTTTTCACTGAGTCACTTGCTCACATTAAAAAACAAAGGGAGTTATTTTTCCTTAGGAACACTTGCTCTATTTGTGTTCTCTCTCATTTTTAAATTGAGGCCTGAAGCAGCTATGGGTCAAGTGTCACAGACAAGCAGAAAAAAGTTGCAAATGCTTTGTTTAGGTTTTATATAAAGGAAACGTCCAATCTTTAAAGACACAGCTGTCCAATCACCATTGTTTATGTTAGAGGTGATTTTTTCAAACTCTAAGGGGCAAGATAATGTTGCCTCTGTACAAGTGTGAAATATTTGAGAGAATAGACAGACAGCAGATGAATATTTTTAAACTAGTATCACTGTATGAAAGTGTGTTCCGTGTAAGCAGAGTCATCATGAGGACTGCACCCAGAGCTGCTCTTAGTTATCAGATCAATGATGGCAGAAAATTAAAAATTACTGCTTAAACCATGCTAGGTAAGGTAAGGTATTTCCCAGCAAAGTATGATGAATGAAAAATTCCTGAGTGTGAAAACAGTACAAGTGTTCTGGGCTTTGAAAAACATTTAAGAGAAGGGAAATCACTGATAGAGAAAATCCTTCAACAAAGACAAAACATTTTAACTGTAGAAGAGAGGGCATGTGGCACTTAATTATACAAAAGCATGGAAACAGGGATGATACTGGCAGTAAAATAGGAATAGCTGAGGTTATTATTTGCATAACTACAAAAGACAAGTTTTAAACATGAGAATCCTTCCTTAAAGGATTATTTGAGTAAACTTAAAACAGTCCTTGTAGGGAATTCGTGAGAATGACACCTTAAGAGAATGTAATCATGCAATAAATGACAACAAGTGAAAAAAGTTTTTTTTATTTCTCAGTGTTTCTCCACTGTCAATACTGTCCTTTTGCTGCAACATGTTGCAAAAAAACTCTCTGCCTTTTCCATTTTAAACAGCTACAATATTTACAGGCTGTTTCCAATAACACACGCAGACACATACACACTCACAGACACGCAGGTACATATATCCCTATCCCTGGCAAGGTAACCGTTTGCTGGTAGAGGCAATATATATTTTCATTGTCCATTAAAAACCAAAGCCATCCTCTTGTTTATGCTCTACTCCCCTCTCCATTCCCTAACCAGCAGCTACTGTCCAGCTTTCAGGGGCATCTGTGTAAGAAGTTACATATCCAGCTATTTGATTGCCATCTTTCAAAGTTGTGGCCTAAGTGTACTGGGCTTATCTATTCAAACTGTACATACCAGAAGTCATAAAAATTGCTCATATTCAAATATTCATGACCAAGTGATGTAGGTATACTCCCAAAATCTTTTGGGGCAGCCATCTTAATCACCTTTTTAGAAATATGCATATCATGCTGGGGTGAAACAAGTCTCATGCTTTACCTTCCACCAAGGTGTTATGTACCCACTTTTTTACTAAGGCACCAGGAATTACCAGTATAATTTCTGAAAGAGTCCAGTGCCACTGAATGTACTGCATTAGAATATCAAATAGCAAGCCAGACAAGAAAAGAATAGATGCCTATATAATAGGTATAAAAATCCTTAATAAAATTAAGTACATAAAACCTGTGGTGGTAGAACCCCAAATCCAATATAGGTTGAATAATATTGTTAATGGTAAGAAATGCAATTTATCCAGCTCCATTTTGTGAATGGAGAGTTCTGTAATTGAGAAAGGTCTTTAAAGTGGTGTCTTTGTTATCTACGCTCCTAGGTTGCATGATGGTGTGTGCATTATCAGAGAAAGCTGAATCAATCATAAGGCATCTCTTCCCTGCCTTGCCCAAATTCAGACAAAGCTTTGTGGACCTGTGCCACAAGTCTTCATCTGACATCTCACCAGTCACCCAGGCTTCTCAAAGAGTTCTTCAGTTCCCAAAGGCATTGTGACCATGGGATGAGGAACGACTGGTGATAACTGCACTCTTGACCGGAAAACTGACACCACCACTCAAAAACATGCCAGATGTCCCAGGCAAAGTGGCTGTAGGACCATTCAGCCTACATGGAATTACCTCAAGAAATAATCATCACCATCATCTTCCCCAAACTCTGAAACCATTTCACACATGCTGGACCACGAGAGAGATCCCCAGAATCCAGCACTAGTATCATCCACTGCAAGTAGCACAGAAGTCTAGGTATCATCAGTGGTGTCACATACACAGTTCTAGGTTTTTGGTTTTTTTAATCAGAACATTTTAAAAGATTTCATGGAGAAGTGAAATGGGAAAAGGTTTTAAAACATCATATAGCAGCCATTTTTACTAATGAACATTATCTGATTAATGGGGTTTTCAAGCCCTTTTCTTCAACTGAGTGTTTTAGGGAGAACTCCTTACATACGTACACATAGGTACCACCTCCAAAGAAATCGAAGAGAAAAAATAGATTGGGATCTACCTGGAAGCTACAACAGTAGGACTTAACTGGAATGTTCTTATGGCAAGAGAACATCACAATGCAAGGGGGACAGAGTAAAAGCAAGTATCTGTAAGGGTTCTTTTCATTAATGTCTAGAAAGCGCTAAAAAAAATCTGCTCTACGGTAAGGTTCAATTTGGACTGACAGGACTAATTTGAAAATACCCATCTTTCCCACCCTTACAACAGGAGAAAAATACAACACATCAAGACAAAGCCCAAGAAAATAAAACAAAAGATGAAATAACTAGAACAGAGATTTCCACAGACAGGTCTACCCTGTGAGAAGGTGTGCCCCCATGGCCAAGAAGGCCAGCAGCATCGTGGCCTGTGTGGCCAGCAGGACCAGGGCAGTGATTGCCCCCCTGTACTGGGCACTGGTGAAGCCCCACCTTGAGTGCTGTGTCCTATTTTGGAACCCCCAATTTAGGAAGGACACAGAGATGTTTGGATGCATCCAGACAAGGACAACAGGGCTGGTGAAGGGTCTGGAGCACAAATCCTGTGAGGAGGCTGAGGGAGCTGGGGTTGTGCAGCCTGGAGAAAAGGAGGTTCAGGGGAAATCTCCACAACTCCCTGAAAGGAGGGTGTAGCCAGGTGGGGATTGGTCTCTTCTCCCAGGTAACCAGTGCCAGGACAAGAGGACCCAGTCTTAAGCTGTGCCAGGGGAAGTTTAGGCTGGACATTAGGAAGAAATTCTTCACATAAAGGGTGACTGGGCATTGGAATGGGCTGCCCAGGGAGCTGGTGGAGTCACCATCCCTGGAGGTATGTAAGAAAAGACTGGATGTGGCACTTCGTACCATGGTCTAGGAGTTGACAAGGTGATGCTCAGCCACAGGTTGGACTCTATGATCTCAAAGGTCTTTTTTCAACCTAGTTATTTCTGTGTGATTCTGAGTTAGAAGAAAAAAAAACATTTTTGTCACTTGCACACTGGAAACCAAAGACAAACTGTACAAACCAATATACAATCATATGAATCTTAATGAGTTCAGGAAAAACTTTAAGGAGTTAATTTTCCAAAGCCTTATGGAAGAGTGAAATTTCAACTAGGTGGCTTCTGTTGAGCAGATCTGGAATAGGTATAAGCACTATGTGAATGGCTTCATAACAGATGTTAGCAGAGGACCTGAAAGGAAGTGTTAACCTGTTAGCTGTCCACATTAAAATCCATCTCTTTAAGACAGCACACCATAAGCCTTATGTTTTATAAAAAATAGAAATATTCATCAATCCTCTTTGCCCTTAAAAAAAGTCTCTCTTCCCCTATCTGCTGTTTTCCAATCTCATTCCAAGCAGATACACATATGCACTAAAATTTCCACATTAACAAGCCATTAATTCCTATCATATCTTTTACCAGCAATGGACATTGTCCCTACCTTGCCCCGAAGAGAGAGATTGTTCAACCAGGGTCAACATACTGAAAGTTGTTTCAGTGAGCTTTTTTTTAAAAAAAAAAAAAGGCAAAAAAACCTAAGCTGTATATTTTGGTTTTCAGTCATTTGTTTACCTCAAGGCTTCAGTACAAGGAAAAAAAAAAAAAAAACAACCTGGTGCAACTAATGTCTAATAGGGGCTTATTTTCAAACAAGCTTCTCCCTTTTAAATGAAGCAATTTTCCTAGCAATACAGAAAACCTGGAAGGTTAATTAATTAAAGAGGTATTTACCTAAAGGGAAGGACATAAAATAAAACCTTAATTAAAAGGCCTTTGATTCAAAACTTACACATTTTCTTCATTCCTGATAGCAGCATTACCAGACTGCTACAGAAATTTCATCTACTGTAATACATTTTCACATATGCAGGAGATTAATTCAACTACTCTATAATGTGATACATATGATAAATAATTTTGCTGTTCCACATAGTTTCAAGGGTGGCAGATCTGTGCATTTATACCATGAATAAATGGGACTCTGTATGAATAAAGTGAATAGTAATATACAACCTTTAGATGCACAGCATTTTGAAGACGAGTTTGCATAGTCTATGATGCAAGCAAGGTCCCAGTGTCATTTACTGGGAAGAGTAACTGGAATTGAGTAGCTACCAGGCACACAGACTTACCCTTTCATGGCTAGATGGCATACAGTGACTTGAGCTGGAATACCAGTGTTTCTTAGGTAGCTGTTTCTTCCTTTTTTCTTATCCCATGTAATTTCACTCTTACATTAGGTACATAATGGACAATGTTTCTCTGATGTCAGAGAATTAATTATAATAACCTCTGTGGTATATCAGAAGTCTCTCCTAGTTACAACACATATAAAGAAGTGGAGGTGACTGGGAAGAAGATGGCTGCTCCCAAAAGCTAGAACTGTATGCAAATTCCCCACAGAGTCCTATATAATTACAGGTCAGAAACAGGAAACAATCACAACAGGTACATTTCTTTCTTACGGATTAAGAAAAGTGAGTCATAGGAACTGCAAGTCAAGAACAAACCAGTTTCCCTCTCACACTCCCATGATAGTTCTGAGTTACTTGTTTCCCTGAATACACACTTTTAAAAAAATACAATAAAACCTAGGATATGTAACACATGAATAATTCAACTTCACAGTTATAAATACTCAAATTACACTTACATAGAATATATAATCACAGAAAATAAAATTCAAGTCATAGAAAAGAATGAAGACTAAAGGGAAAGAAAAGGCAAGGTGGTAAAAGTGATACAAGTTTAGGGCTGTGCCTTCTATAAGATCATTAAAAGCAGAAGTCAAGTTTTGTTGGATTCTTTTCTCATTTGGGGAGTTGTTGCCGTTTTTTCTTTTATAATTGGATAGAATAAAAAAACCTTCAAGCATCCGTTAAGTAATCATGGACCTGCACCTCCCACTACAAAACTAAAACCACCGTGTTTGCCAGAGAAGAGCCAATGAAACAACACAGCCAGCTCTGGGTGTAAAGAAGCAAAGAACCCATGGCTAGTGAAGGGAAGACAGATAGAAAGTCATATTGAGGCCTACTTTAAAGCTAGATGTGTTGTACAGGCTTGAGGTACCACTGCTACCACAGTAAAGTCTGATGTAGTACAGGGATACTCAGGTGCTTTTCTACACATTTGTTATTTTACCATTTATTGTGAAGAGGATGCAGCAAATGCACTTGTACAAAATACAGAACATAGAACCAAACCCATGGCACAGCCCTTACCATCAACATGTATATGGAGAGGGAGGGGATTAATCCCAAAGGCAATTTAAATAATGGTATTTTATATACTTATATTTATATATATAAATAAATGTTCTCAGCAATCTCAGGGTTGTTTTTAGTGCATTGCTGTAAAAAAATTAGTGCAGTTCTCATTAATGTTTAGCTCATAAGGAATAAGAATCTATACATCTGTTCAGTCTCTTCTTGCCACACCTGAAACCCTTACACTGTTTCACCAAACTGAAGGTTTGTAGTCAATTTCAATAAAATAAGGTGGATGAATTCCACACACTCTGTGACAAGACATGGCAATTTTTGGCAAAACAATTAGAAAAATATGAGGTGCTCTGATCTTAGAACCGAAAAGTTTGTTGATTTAAAGCATTACGCAATGCATAACAAAATTTATAAACAAAAGATATGTCTCAACAAATCTATCCTTCATGCAAATGTTTCTTCAGCAGCTAACAACTTAAAAAATTTCTTACACTTGTTTATTTGGGGAAAGGGACTTAGACAAATCTGTGTTTCAAGTCCTTTCCTACAACCGGACCAAAGTTTCATGTCCTGGGAGCTGCTTCTGGACCCTTCTCTCTTCTAAACCATTGGAGAAGGGGAAGTTTCAGTCTCAAAGAGATTTACACTTCAGCCCCAAGTTCAAGGACTCCAGTTTCAACAACAGCAACATATTTATCTTCAATTTGAACCAGCAGGATTGTTTTATCTATATGTGACCGACTACTTGGATCTCTGCTGCAAGGCACCCAGCGGTGAATCACCTGGAGGGAAAAAAAAAAAAAGTATAATAAAACATAAGCTCCACAGGGAGAGCTGTCATATCAAAATTATGGCTGATAACTCAAGACCCTTACAAAGCCAAAGGAGCAAAAATACAGGTGCTATACTGATGTAGTTGCCCATTTTTCAATGACAGCATACCCACAGATAAGTTGCACGTTGAAGTCTGGCTGAAGATCTGCAGCTTAAAATGACATTTAGCTCTTTTACAACCATGAGAAGAGCCAGTCTGATTTAGACTGGAGTAGGAACAACTTGACCCAAATCAGAACCAAATAGTTCATCCAAAGTGAGTAGCAACTGAAAAAAGTGCACACATAGAGATTTGGGATATTTTGATGCTTGATTTGTAATAATCTTGAAATACCTCAGTGTTGTGCAGCACAGACCACAGTTTACCAGGAGTCAGGTGTAAACTACGGTCTCTTGCAAGTTAAAGCTCTCACCCTGATTTTGTTACCTATGCACTGTGAATTCAAGGTTGATCTTCTAAATCAGGTTATTCAAAGATAATTTTAAATTTAAAATATTACAAAGAAGGACTTCAGAAACAGTACTACAAATTCTTGTACCATACTCTCTTGGATCTACAGAATTCAAGTACTTTGATCCACTACTTCCAAGGATCCTGTCTGACACTGACTGCCAGGAGGTCCCCTTTTCATACCTCGTTCATCTGCCTCCTTAATAACACACCCTTAACTTCTGGGTGCTCCAAAGGAACCATAAGGATGCTCCATTAACATGGGTGTAAGTATCATCAGCTTCACAGAAACAGAATTATCTAAAAATTTCCAACTGTGGTAAAAGAATCCTTAATTCAAGGCAAAGTAAGTAAAAAAGCAAGTAAAACTAATTTTTACAAATTCAACAGCAGTAAATGTTTCAAGAGTCCTACATATATCAAGGGAAAAAAATGTCAGAAAACCACAATCTTCCAAGAGACTCAATCTTCATCATATGCAGCTGGCAATTTCTCTTAACACTGGTGAAGGACATTCAGGTTTGTCCATTGCATGAGCTCAGTGCTGCATAGATAAAGGGAGAGCATTTCAGCCAGGGAAGCACAGCATCTTTAGTTCCTCTTTGATACAACAGTGAGATATTTATGCATCTGTTCAAGTCTGACTTCAAAGTCTGCCCATATAAATTTAAGCTCCTGTATGGAATGAGACCAGGAATATCCTGTCCCCAGACACAACAAGTTTTCCAATGACATCCCACGTACTACATCCTTGTTCAATTTCAGACTGGTGCCTTTGAGATAGCTACGGGCATCAGTATCATGGCTCCTTAAAAACTGTATATGCAAAGAGTTGTACACAGATTGAAACTCATCACTGCCATATTGCCACACTCAGTTTTACCACCTCTTCTATCATGACTGGCATTTATTTGATACATGCAAAATGTTGTCACTAGATAGTCAAGAATCTCTTGGAGGAAAAGGGTTCTTCTATGCCCCAGTATCACATATCATAGGAAGATAATGCTGGGCATACCCTCTCAAAAACCTGGAAAAAGTAGCTACATTCCAAAAATGACTGCTAAATGTAATTTCCTTCAAGAAACCTTATAATGTCTTTCTGCCTTACATACACATTGCATTGCATACTTAGCAAGATAAAAAGCTAAGTTAAGAAAAATGCTTTTTTCTATGTAGCAGCAGAGTTTTAAACTACTGAGTGCTGAACTTCACACTGAGAGCAGACATAAGGTAAACGGCTTAATGAGCAGCAACTCAGCAGGTAAGAGAAATTTCTGCCTATTTGCAGAAAGGACCACAGCCACAGGATCAGAAAGGAAAGATTGTCCTAAGAGCTTTACTGTTACTAGTATGTTTAACCACAGGCAGCTGAAGCAGGCAGTGGAAACTATGTCATCAAGTTAAATCTTTTCCTCCTAATCACACACAGGATAATCTGGTGCTTTCCCCCCTTTCTTGTTAGGTTAAAAGATGCTGTTCTAAAAAAACCTGCATATATGCTGTACCAAAAATATACAAGAGGCATTCAGAACAACAGCTTACTCTGACCTTTAAATCCTCTTGTTTTAATCTTCCTAATAGCATCAATCACTGTACATGTCAGCATGCTGCAATTCACAAAATGCACTCACAAACTCCTGAAAAAAATTGTCCAGTGATACCAAGCAAGAGGACATGTTTCAGTATAACCCTTTACATTCACCATCTCTACCACATTCTTGACGTGCAACAGTATGTCCAAACCCAACATAACTGAGAATGTTTACAATAACATCCTACTCACAGGTGTACCTACAATACAACCCAACTGTCCTAAGAGTGGACTGTCAACTCTGGTAGATTCCTTCCAGGAATAATTGTGTTTCAAGGCCCTTTTTTTCATGTACATACAACAGCAAGATAGATACAGCACACACTGTGTTACTAGCATATCTCCATTTCTTACCTGAAGTTTGCACATATATCCACAGTGATGTGGATTTTCAAATGGCAAAATCTATCCCTAAAAGTAATTTATAAATAATGCCTCCAACTGAGGTAAACAGTCAAAGAATTTTCTTTAAAACTGCTCTATTCCAGATGAAAATACAGCTCTATTGATGAACAAATGCAGACACAGTGTCAGTGACTCTTCCCTCTATCACTGGAACATCTTTACAGACATCGAAGCTTTTTTTTACTGAGATGTATTTTTTTTTAAGATCTTGAAGACCACACTGGGTTTTTTGCTCATAAAAGGAGCCTAAATTGGGAAATAAGTTTTCTAGCCAATGCAGTGAATTTTTGTAAACTGCAGATGTAACATCCATAGGGAAGAGAGAGACAGAATTTCAAGTCATGGGTTCTCATAAGTTTTAGTTAGAACAGACTTCCTTCTTAAAGAAAAGTAAACACCTATCATGTATCTATTATATAATAGAGACATCTAAAGACAATCTTATTTGACTCTATTTTGATCAGAATAATTTAAAACCAACTACTGTTAATCTTTCAATTAAGGACATGTTAGTAAATTGATTTTGTTTATTTGTCCAGGGATTGACAGTTTAAAGAAAGGAAAATGAATGTTGGATGAATGAGAGCAATGCCTGAGAGATCATGACAACCTGAAAGAAGGCAAGAAAGAAGTGGTGGCTGACAACATTTGAAACATCATCCTGCATCTTTTGCACAGAGTTGCAGAAATATCTGTGCCTCAAATTAGGATTCTAGACCTGTTCTTCCAGCAATAGTTTCTTTGAGGACAGCTGCTGATCTAATTTACCTACTACATCAATCTTTGCACTGACATATAGGCAGACTGCCACAGAATCAAGACACTGCCTTTTTTAAGGTTAGCTTGTCAACTTCCAAGCAAAACTTACATGGCCTTCCATGCCTTCCTGAGGACTCCAGTCTTTCCAGCTGTTTCTTCCAGCTTTTAGCCGTATCACCTCATCTGGCCACTGCAGCTCTTTCCTTTTTGACACGTTGATCCCTTCCAGTACTTGACTGGGATCCATTAACTATAAGTAGGAATTGAGTTTTGACTGTTAGTTCAGCCAAAATTTAAAAGAAACAGATAAACTAATCTTTTGTGTAATTCCAGATAACTGTCTTTAACCCACTGAAATTGATTTCTGGTCAATTTCAAGGTTGGAAACTTGAGCTCCAGGCTCTCCAAGCCCAAACAGCACTGAACCTGGAAATGATGCTGTGGTTTCAGACACAGCTGACAACATGCCAGTTCACTGAAGCAACAGCTCTGGCTCCCTTCCCCACTTCTTTCAGTTATACTAGCTCATGGCAGGGTGGGGAGCTGGCACAACAAAAGCATTGGCAGCACACAGTCTAGTAGCAGGGAAAAGTTAAGTGATGATGAGCTGTTAAAATCAGCTCATTACTTTTTACAGAATATCTAAAGAAACTTGGGGAATTCACTGTTAGGCAGAAGAAGTGTTTATCTACTAGCATGGTTAGTTGAGATCCACCCTGTGTTTAGAAGTAAACTGGCCTTTCCACAGGGCAAGCAGGAGAAAACTCCTGAAAAATTCTTCCTATTTAAGAACAGAGAGAACTCCATAATGTCCACTATCCAAGGGCACATATCCACTTTATCCTCCTCAGACAGAGGAATTAGTAAGCAGCTCCATAAAAGGCCCTTGCCTGCAAACAAAAGCTACTAAGCACAGACCTGAAAAATTAATTTAACTTTGCCCACTACGATGCAATTTACTAAGAATTTCTCTAAACTGAGGTGGTATCAGCAATTAAATCGTGTTTATTATGATCTAACCTCTTAAATACACTTCTTGAGGTTTCCCACAAATATAATGCCAAAGACATGTATGGAGGGCTAATAAAAGCTAAGAAAGCAAGAATACACATTCCTGGATTTTCACAAAACAAGTAAGAAGGCTGCCATGATTAAGTCAATAGTAAAATAGTTAACTTAGTCAATAGTAAAATGTTTGCTGCTCAGTAAGTCCTGAAGTGGATATAACCAGAGAATAAATGCATATGAAAGTGAAAACAAGTATTTTTACACTTACTTTTGTGGAAAATCTACTTGGCTTCAAAGAAAAAAAGCTTTCTACCCTGCAAATGAAGCTGTTTAGCTTTACATGCTGTAATGCATAAAAGGTAAACAAAATATGAAGTGGAACTGAGTTCCACTGACATTCTCAGAGCTGCACTACAGCAAAACATAAAAATAATGTAAAAAAGGAACACACAGGAAGGCTGGTTGTCCAGAAAACCTTTTCTTCACATTAATTCTCCAAACATAACTGCACAGAAACTGCATACCAGATATTCCAGAATGTGCATTTTTAAGTAGCGATTTCAACAACATACAAAGGAAGAGCTAATAAAAGCACGTGGAAAGGTAAGTTAACTTGTTCTTCTAGACTATTCACCTGGATTCTGTAAATAACGTCATCCTTTTTGGCTTGCATTTGATTTGCAGGGCTTGCACTGCCACCTGACTGAGTTTCAGCTGCATTACTCCCTCCTTCTGTCCCTAGAAAGCCCACAAGGGCATGCTGTTTACAGGCTGGGATGCTTTGGCTGGAGCTGCTAGAAGAGGGCAGTCCATGCTGCACGCTGACCCCAGTCTGGCCAGTAGGTTCCATTTGGTTCACCATAGATAGGCGGGACTGGATGGATGATGGGAGGTTACGAAGGGATATCTGACTGGTGGAAGAGCGCCGGCAAGGCACAAAGCCTGTCGTGGATGTGCGGAGAGATGAATGACGGCTGCCGTAGCAATAGGATGAATGGCTAGCTACTGAGGCACGGGCAGGGGAATGTCTGACAAGGCTGGACTGCACAGAGTGAGAGCTGTGACTGGTGCCTAAAAGTAAAAGATACAGAATCAGGAAAGTTTGATAAAGCCTCCCACACGCAATAGATTGCCAACACACAAATGTTTTAGTGCACAGATACACAAAACCGATTGGTCTAACCAACATCGTTGGAAACAGATGTATTGTAGATCTCTGCTGCATCTCACATAGCAGAACATTTCAATACATTCCATTCATTTTATCTCACAATTTCACATTCTGTTCAATTCACAATCCCTATCAGACAAGTACCTTGAAAAAGGCTTCAGTCTTACACTTTCCGCATTAACAATTTCTTACTTAACATTAGCACTTCAGTTTACCACACTTAAGGCAATAAGAGAGGTACAGATGCCCATGTTTCAAAATACTGACTATTCTTTCTTAATATGCTTGATTACACATTCAAAGTTTGGATCAGAAAATTTGTTAGGACAAAAGTTATTTTAACACAAGTTCAAATTTTATATGTTTAAAGTTAAAAACAGAAATTGCAGTTCATGAGCATTGGTGTAATTGCTTTTCCTATACGAAATATTTGCAGATACTTCTCCTCAGCTGATAGATCTAATTATGTTCATTCAACTACATATATCTGTATTTTCTTTGTGAGTAATGGCAATGTTTGAAAGACTTTTTCTCAGCTTTAGTGTTTGTTGCCTCCTTAACTGCAGATCACTATGGACCCTTGGATAGATTCAGCTAGAATACTGTGCAAATAAGAAAACTTGTTTCACTGTATAAATAAGAAATATAACCATTCCCAAAAAATTATGAGTTCAGCATTTGCAAACAATACAACAGAAGTGAAAAGATCCAGTCTGTAGAACCCTGTTATAAAAAGTTATTTAATCTATTTTGTCAGCACAACTATACCGCTATTTATCAGATCTGTTTGGGAACCTTGTATTGCATAAAACAGTAGTAGTTTGAGATGACTCCAGCAGCTCTTAACACAACATAAAATCACATCACTTTTGTTTGCTTTTTCTTTTAACTCAGGCCAAAGAGCTGAAAGGCCTGTTCTGGCTATAAGACTGAACTTGTGTGAAGTTGTTTCTTTGTTTTAACTTTACCCAGAGTGGAGGGATGAGTTGGTGGATGAGCTGCAGGAAAAGTTGTGGGATGAGCTGCAACAGGAGGGTGCTGTACTGCTCCAGGTCCCTGCCCTGTAGGTGCATTCCCTCCTCCTTGTGACATGCTGCTCTGTGACTCATTGATAGTTGCATTGTTACTTGTGCAAGAAGTTCCACCTCCAGCATCTGAATCTTCAATATTTCCACCACTATTGCAGCCAGCTCCACAGCCTTTCCTTAGTCTGGAAACATAATGCAAGTGATACATTAAGGCACAACTCCTAATCATTAGGATTCCTAAGAAATGCTCCATGACAAGCAAAAGGCTTTACTCAGCACAATCCACTCAGCACTTCCTAAAATCAATTAAAACTTGACTTTATTTTCTCAGAATATGCTTTGCAAATATAAATACTGCTTTCTAAGAGACTGCAATTTTCTTCATGACAGCTATTCAATAACAGTTATTTATGACAAGTCAAATGCTCATACAATTCAGCTTTTTAAAAATTATGCCACCTCTGAAGTACATTAAAGTGATAAAATTCCAACTCAAATGCTCATAGAACATCCTGGTTATTTTGGAACAGTTTAGTAAAGCTTATGCTACTTAGCACACTGGTCATGTGTAACTGCTACAGTGCAAAATCTTTGTCTACACAAACTAGCAAGGAAAGAACGTTTGCTGGATTTTTAATGTATTGGTTTCTGTTATCTTCAGTAATGCACTCACAATTGTTTGAGGCACATACTGAACATTCAGACAGAAGGTTAGCCACCATTTTCTAGTATACATAACCACACAGTTTTTTCATCACACTCTTTACACTAATAAACTTCAAATGGATGCAAAAACCACACCACATTTCCTCCTCCCTTTAATGCCTACTTTTTATCTTTCTTTTCTGTCACAGTCAAGTAGACTGAGCATCCTTTCCCATTTTTTTGTCCCAGGACACAAAATCCTAAAGCATAAACACCTTGGATTCAAATAGTGCTGTGTGTTGTGCTTTCACCTGTTATTTTATCAAGTTGGAGAAGCTGATAGCAATAGGAGACAACCACAGACTATGGTAAATGTGGCATTTTTGGCACTCTGGGTGAAGCAGCATGTTCTGTTCTGATATGCTATAGATGTCTAAGATAAATACAGCCATCAGAACAGCTACAGGACTGTTCAGACCGTGGCACCAACTCTAAGAACTGGGATGCACATTTCTGAATGCCACACAGCTGCCACTATTGCTTTTCCAGCCACAATCAGAGGACCAAAAGGGCAGTAAAAGTTCTCATGGCCTACAAAACACAGCACAGCAAGAGTTTGTACTGGATTACCCAGGGATCATGCAGAGAAATAATTTTATCATTCCAGTTACTTGATCTGGAGCTAACATACAGCATTATGTAACATAGAAGCACTTGTGAGATTTTGAACAGCTAAAGCTTGCATAACTAGGTATGAGTATGCCCTAGAACATTAATATAGGCACTTTCATGCTACATATCTGCCAGGCAGGAGCCCTACAGTCCTGATTCTGTAAAGACAGTATTACAGACTGCAAAAGCCATCATACTGAAAAATACAATACAGAAGTTGCATTGTCTCTCATTATCAGACCTAACATTAGATTTGAAGTTGCAGTTCCTGCATCTAGACATTGCCCTCTTTCCTCTGAGCTCTCATTTACATAGTTTGTGGTGTATTACTCAGCCTTGCAGATTAATCCTGTACCAAACCAGTTGCCATATGTTACTGATGTGCCTAAAATAAAAGTCAAGATTTATTTATTTTCATGCGACTGAGTATTATAAATTATGCTGTGTTGGGCCTGTGCAAGACTAGTTAATGGAATATGAGAGCATGAACACATACTAATGAGAATCTCTTTCCTCAGCTCACCTGTGCCATGTAGACACTATGAAATTTCTGATGTTTCCTAAGCTGATGGCTCCCCCAAGAATGTCCTTTAGCTGTTCATGACTATCTGAATAGGAAGTAGTCAAAGGTGAGACATAAATTGGGTATCCAATTGGCTGGTCACAAGAAGAGTTGATCATGTTCCTCAGAGCTTGTTTAGCATTTTGGATACTTCCTCTTTCCGGATTACGATTACGCAGGAAGACAAGCTCCTGCTGTTGTCCTGCCCACAGGCCACGTACGCACTCCTTATTGACCTGCAAAAGCCAAGGAGAGAGGCTGCATCACAAAGTGAAGCAATGAGAGCATGTGGTGACTGCTGTGTTACACCAAGCCCTTTGTGAGCATAGGCAGCATTGTACTGCAGAACTGCCAGCACTCATATGCAGTTCTTTTATGCAGGCTGAACTTAGGGACACAGGCTGCAACAGTGAGGACAAACAAATCTAAGAATGGGATGAGAAATAACATTTTAAGTGAGAAGGAAGTGATATTCTGATACAATACTTGCATTGTATGAGAAGAACCAGCCCTATTAATAAGAAAACAGTACAAATTTCAGTAGAGGCAGCCGTTTGGTGTAGTTATTAAAATACACTCCAACTTGCTGTCACCTTGTGAAATGTACACAACACTTACCTTAATGACCCTGAAACTGAGATAGCGCTTATTGAGCATAATGATTTTATACTCGTTGGTGCCATCATCCATCACGTGACGCAGAGCAAGAAGGGACGGGGAATTGGAGAGAACTGCGCTCCGCCAAGCAGGGTCCCCTTCATGGGCTATTACCAGATTTTCTTCATGGGTGGTTATAGCTTCATAAAGGACAGAAGGATCATCATATTCATCTGGAGAAGTGAAGTGATCCTGTTTCCAATAACACATGTTCAATAAGGTATGATTAACATTTCAGATGGAACTACATATAAAAATAGAACATTTCACGCCTCAAACTTTGGAAATGATCAGTGCATTACACAAGTTAGCTATCCAAAGTATATACCTACTTTAGAACACTGTTAAAGATGACTTTTTACAACAGATTGGTTCTGTTTGCTTGTTTTCACTTCTTTTTTGACTTAAAACCAAAATGATTAGAAGGACCTGCCTACCACTAATGCAAGTAAATTTCTAGGTGAATTTTACACTAGATTTATATCTATTTATACTGTTTGCAGAAGCTTTTTTGTTTTAGCTTCTCTTCTTACTCATAAGCTTCCAACCATAAAACACACTTAAGTAAAGCACTGATTAGTCAATGAGACTGTACTATATGAAAATAGCAGTAAGAAGAAAAACAATATTTTCCATTAAAAAGTTCACATTAATACTTGATGATAAAGCATCAAAGTTTTTCAGCATCACGTACCATCAAGACAACTTATGTTACTGCCAGTCAAATAAAAACACAAAACCTGCAAGTTCAATTCAGTATTGGGTAACATTACTTCCTAGTTAAAAAGGGATTGTGGTTAATAGCTAAATTTCCAAACTGACTGAAGCCTGTGCATGTTCATGCACTGCAAGTGAATAAAATAAACTTTCATAGATTAACAGAATAATGCTCAGAACATTTATTTTTTCATTATTAGTGTGATCTGTTTTTTTCTCACTTTTTGTCCTCTGCCTTCAATCAAACCCATTGTGCACAGTAATCCTGTGAGAACACAGAATTGTTGAAATGGTACTTCTACTGATTTCAACAATGATTTACTAATTATTCTGCTTTGCTATATGCACTCCTAACACACACATTCTCCTAAATTCAGAGAGTTTGTGTTACATGAATGAGTTAATTCAATCACTGCTAGTTTTGGGGGACTCCAGACTGCAATGATGGCAAAAAAACAAACTTTAATAATAATTTTTAAACTGCAACTAGAATTTGTTTACTTATTATGATTTTCAAGCAATACATTCTTCCTGAGTACCAACACTTCTCCCCCCTCACAGAGTGCTTCTCACTAAGCACATGTTTTCTTGTACTTGCTGAGTTAATACACACACTGGACAGAATTTGAGATTGTTCATCTTCACCTGCACTTCACTACAAAGACAAACTCTAATTTCAGCTTATGAAAATGCAACCTTCTCATTCTCACCTGAAACCTATGATTACAACACTTCAAAGTAAAAAGAACAAGAAAAACAACTCCCACTGGAGGAGAGGACTATGCAGCTTTGAATGCATAACCTTTTAAACCAATTACATATGTGTAGAGAGGGAATAGAGGGAAAACATCGGAGAAGCTGCTCATAAGGGAGCTCTCTAGATTGGTATGAAACAGGGCTTGACATGTTCTCTGATCTACAGTTAATGTAATTTTCAAGCTCTGAGCATAAACAGCATTCCCTCTGTATCACCTTCCACAAAAGCTGTAATAAATCAAAGGACAAGAGATGATACTCCCTCGTTTTCAATTGTCAATTTCTATCATAGTCTATTTATTCCCATCCCCTTCTTCCTTTCTCCCAGCCACTAATTTTTAAAAGAACAAATGCACAGAAATAAAAAACCGGACACATCTTTCTGTGTAATCTCTCACTTGGTGTAGCTTCAGCGACATCCGTATTCCAGGAACCACTACTTTCCTCAGTAATTCCATGTCAGCAAAGATCCATTCATCTCTAATTGAAGATATACGGAAGTCACCCTTAAATAGGGCATGCAGGCCATACAAGAAGGATTCCAGGTTACTGTTGAGGGCAAAAAAAATATGAAAACCCAAATATTAACAGAAGTACAAACATATCCACAGTTATCACTGAAAAGAAACTACTGAGCTGCACAAAAAGGCACACAATTCTTCTCTACAAGGTAAAGTACAGGATAAGACATGGAAAAGGTGTGTGTGTAAAAAAATTTGGTACATCAGATATCTACCTGCACCGAACAGGTAATGAACAAACCATACATTCAATAGATTATTTACATGGACTAAAGCAAACAAGTATCATGAGGAGTGCCCAATTTCATTCTGAAGATTTTTAAAGGCAAAACTTCTCAGGGTACATAACACAACAGACCAGCTAAAGAGCGTATGCAGCAACTTCAGTTGTCCATGCTTTAGTACAAAATAAAAACCTTGTCAAAGGTTTTTCATGCTTAGAAGGCATTGTTTTCAATTACTAAGCTAACTTCAGAATGAAAAATCAAATATGCTCTGATGAATCTTCCAACTTCATCTATATACAGCCTTCAAGAGGCAATTGGCTGGTACGTGGAAGACTTAATCAACAGTTGCCCAGAAATTGAAGTAGAACAGGTCTTACAGTCAGCATCCAGCTGACCACTAGCTTACACATCCAATTATGTGCTTCTTTTTAAGCCATCACCTTGTGATTTCCTGAACCTTATAGCTGCATTTTACATTTGCCTTCTAAAATTGAGGCTGTCAATTGGCAAGAAAGTTGCCACAAGAAAGCTGCCACATGACAAAAGAATTGAGATGAAGATTTGTACAAAACACAACTGCTTACCACAGAGACAGCTAAATTGTGAAACTTATCACAATAGTCTCATCTAACATCCACCAAGACATATCAGTTTTTCATTTCAAGAAACTTTTGTCTTTTTCCCCTTACTTCCACATAGGACATCTACTTGGTGCAGGAAATGGAGATTACTTTTAGAACTCAATCAGTTCTAAACTGATTATAACCAGTAGTTACCCATATAAGAACTCCCACCCTGAATTAGTTCAATAAAACAATATACTTAGCTGTAAGTTCTCCCTCATTTGCTTTTCTTTAGTTACATTTCACTGGCTGTTATAATGAAGACAAGTTACACAGTAAATCTGCCCCGTTTAAGGAAAGATGACATTAATTATCTATTTCTTCTATGAGAAGATACTCATCTAAAACCTAATCTATGAACTCAGGGATTTTGAGGATAGGACGCTCACAGCAACAACATTTTATTACCTAGACATATGATGTGAAGCTGTTCCCAATGCTCTCCGCCCCAGAACACACAGTCCATAACACAACGTCACTAGGGGTGAGTCTTTACTTGAATCCAGTGGCTTGCAATAACAAAAGAAAAAATAAGTTAGTTGAACGGAATAAAGAAATGGCCACTGAAAAAAGATTCTGCCAGAAGGAGTTAAAAGACCCAAACATAGCAGTTTTCAAGTGTGTGTATGTACCTATCACAGCAGTCACTCCTAAAAAACCAATTCTGATTCAATGTGTGAGCAAGAGTTTTACAAGTACCCAAGAATACTTGTAAAGGCACACACACATATATTATTATTGAAATAAGACAAATTGTAAGCTAAACAGATGCATGCTACATTCCCCATGGTGTGTATCTTGCAGGCAAACTGCTGATAAGCTAAATTATGAGGTTTAAACAAAAATGTTTTCAGTGAATACAGTGGATTATCACTGGTTAGGAGTATTTATGCCTGATTTACCTGACAACTTCCCCAGACTACAGCTTTAGTCAAGGGGTTAGTTAGGGGAGACTTGCCCTCAGTTCAAAGCCAATAGTATAGTCAGGATATATAATGCTCTAGCAGATGGCATCATTCAATTAAGTGATTAAATCTGACTTTCAATACGTACACAAAGTATTTCATGTTCATTTCTTGGAAGGAAATAATTTTCTTTGGCTGTTGTTTGTCCTTTGACCATAGGACACTAAGTCTTACCCCTGATAAAACAGCCTTTAACTGATCTACCTCCAAAGCAAAACTGAACCCTTAAGTTTTGAATCCCTCATTAAACACATAAATTCCAAGTATATTCCTGTCCCTTTAATCTCAATCAATTTCTGCTTATACTCAAAGGCAACACCAATTGACACAGTTATTTTGTAAACAGCAAAAAGTCAAGGCATTCCTCTACAAACTTTCTAACACTCCTATTTAAGAGATGGAAGGATTGTGGAAAGAAGAAAAGGCTGAATGTAGGATGATTGTTTTCACAAGGCAACAATTCCAGTGGTCCAAAGGAGCAGTATAATGTGATCACTGAGAAAGAATGAGTGAGTCTGATAAGCTGGAAACAGGAATCTTGGGTTGTAGGGATTTTTGTTTTGGTGTTTTTTTTGTTTAAGTTAGAGTTGATTTGTGAACACTGATATCTAAATACAAAACATCAATTCTGCAGACATACCCTTCTGCATGTAGATAAATGCCTAAGATTTAACTGGTTGATTTGAGCTGGCAAATAAAACTCATTAATGAGCCAGTTAAACCATACACTACTTACACAATCTATTAAATTCCCATCTCGAAACTGGAAGATCAAAACTATTTCAATCAAAACAATTTAGTTTTAAAAATCAGCATTAACCCTATCTGTAAGTCAAACCAACAGGAAAAAGTGACACCATCCTAGAACAGTGAATGGCTTTCCTCACATATTTACCTTTTCTCTTCGAGAGCAGCAATATTCTATCCAGTTCAAATAGATCATACAGAAGCTCTCTCGTGAGATCCCTGCCAGACGGTGGTCATAATCCTCGTCAATATTGGGGTTAAATGTTGGGTCCACATCCACGTAATTGCGGTCTGTGCACAGCCGCAGCCCTTCCTGCATTGTCTCGTTAGCTAACCATTCCTCTAGCTTGGGGGATGTTGTGACATAATAGATGATTCCCTGAAACAGCAGCAATATGAAAATATGAGTCAATATTGCAATTAAAAAAAACCTCAGTCAGCAATCTCAATAGTTTCAACTTATTTGCATTATTTTTGTGAAAATGAACACAACTGATACTCAGTAGCATTTATATCACTGGTACAACACATTTGCACAGAAAACACAATACAGGTGTCCTACAATATAGGAGTATTTTTCAAAGTCTGTCAGGATTTCTGAAGCCTACATTGAAGGAATAAGGAAAGGAAAAAAGGATGGGATAGGATCCTCACTGTAATTTTTGCAGAAAACAAATACATATAATTTTTTAATTCATTAACACGGAGGCTTAGATACTAAATGTCTAAAGAATTCTAAATTTAAAAAAAGCTAAAACATAAAGCAGTTTAAGACCTCTGTGCTACAGAACACAACTCGTATGCATGCATGAATAAGTATCTTGGAAATATTTTAACCTGAAAATTTTCAGCTCTCAGAAAGAGAGTAGCTTATGAAAGATCTCAATTAGTACACTGAGTATCTGAAAGGATCTGAAGCCTACAGTTGTCTTACAACTGGAGGAGAGGGCTTGTTTCTTTTTTAAGAACCAAAGATGGGTTTGGACAACTTATGAAGACTAAAGCAGCTTGGCTTTCTGTAAAGAAACAAACCACCTTTTTATTTACAATGCAGCTGTTGTATTTGGGTAAGAGTTTTAAAGTTTCTATTCCAGCTTCAGCTAGGAGGTGTCCTCTCTCTGATCTGGAGTACAGGGTCATTGTCCTTCTCATGCAACAGAGTACTGAGTCACCCCCTCAGTACAACAGTGTCCTCCTTTGCAGAAGGTGTTCATACATCTGTAATTATCACCTGAGCCTATGACCCTCACGTTACAGACATTATGAGTCGAAGACAGTGAGCAGTTCCCAGGTGCAGCCCAGCCAGCCTCCCCCCACGGGAGCACTGAGCCCAACCACACCTTCACGTAGTAAGTGGTGAGAATTTTCCGGAGATCAAAGACTTGAAGCATGGAAGCTGCGCTGTTGTCAGTGATGCTGTAACCCTCCAGAACATACTTTGTTACAAGCACTTCCCAAGCCAGCCAACGCTGCCCAAAGGCAGCATTAAAGGAAAGCATGTGAGGAAGGTGGCCTGGTTCACAGCAACAAAAACCTTCATCTTCCTCCACACCTTCAGTGATGGCCTCTACTTCTCGTTGCTGACAGTAAGTTCCTTTGGAGAAAACAGAGGAAAGAAGAAAGAGTTGAATGCTTTATATGATTGCTTTAATGTGAACTTGTGTTTAGAAGACTTTAAAATTCAACCTATTTTCAATTAAATTATTTTAACACTAAGTGAACTATCTGCCAAGAAACACAAAAGATTTTAGATAGTTTAATTTATCACTCTAGGACCCCATTTTAGTTAGGTTTCTCTAACAAGTAGCCATGTTGCACTAAAATGGAAAGAAGGACTTAGCACCAAGTGACAGGAGCATCAAGAGGTCCTGCAGCCCGTTTTCAAAGCAATTTATTATGAGGATAGAACTAAAAATAACTTCAGTTTCCGCAGCAGAAGCCTACTTTCTAGTGCAAGACAGCTAAGGACATCTAAGACACTCACCTCTGAATTCAAGCCCCCTCAGCTGGAAGGTGACCAAGCCATTTCCTATCTCTATAAGGTGTACTAGTGCATTGAGGTAGTCAGAGGCTAGGATGAAGCAGTCCCCAGTACTGTAGTTTCCCCAGCGACCCAACAACAAGTCTCCACATAAGCTGTGCTGAAGGGAACGGGTTAAATGCTCATAGAAGATAGAATTCAGGTTGTTATCATCTGAACCTGCAGGAAGATTGGATTTAGGTTATCTGAAACTGCAGAAAAACATCAAGCTTGAACGTCAATTATTACTTCACATTGAATCCTACCTTTTCTTAACCACAATGCTGTTTCAAAGCCTTACTCTACCCCTCACCTCCCCTTTTTTACAGAACAACTATTCCAAATGAATGCCAAGTGACACTTGTATTTTGAACCAAACTTGTTCTTAGTCACTCCTCCATTTTCCAAATTATTCCTTCAGTTCCACTCATGCATCTCCCATCAACCTACTCAAGATAATAAAATGCAAAAAGCAAATGAACACAGATACATCTCAGTGATGTCTGTTGTACTGGTCATTACCGTGACACTAAGACACCCCCAAATAATATCTAGCACTTTTTAGATACCTCAAGAATAAAAAGCATAACAATTTAATGGCTGCTACAATGATAAATAAAAAGGTAAAGCAGGAGCACAAATGTAAGCATGAAATCAAAACCTTATAGGAGAGCCTAAAGAATAAAGCAAGAGAGATGATGGAAAAAAAAACTAACAGGAGACAGAGCAACAGATGTTGGGCATGGTTGGACAAGACCACAGGGCAAATTGATCATGAATACTATAAAAATCCAATACAAGCCACTGACATTTGAAAAAAAAAAAAGCCACTGTAAGAAAACTCACCCTCAGAAAAAAAAAAAAGAAACCCACCAACCCACTTCCCAAACACCCCCCTCCCCCTTAAAAAAACCAACCCCCAAAAGACTCCAAACCAACTACTGAAATCCAACTAGGAGAGCTACCTGGATTCCGATCCAGCTGCGAAGCCAGTCTAGTATTTGAATGATCCACACGTTTTGTGCTGAAAATAATAAAACAAAGCACACTTAATACAAAATATATTACTGTAAGAATGTCTAAGGAAAGAAACTACTAATATAGTTAGTAGTTTAACTATACTATACTTATACTATACTTAACACTATACTTAACACTATACTAACTATACTTAAAACTACTAATATAGTGTTAAGTATTCCCAGCAAAATAGATTCAAAAAGTTAATCTAAAATAATTTTAGATGTATACTTGCTGCTCTTCTCACATGTAAAAGTGTTTTTTGTGTATGATAGCATTATCATGCCTAATAAAATTTGTCCACAGTAAACAGCCACAGAATAATCTTGCACTTTAGATAAAAGTACATATGTTTTCTTAGGTATCATAAAGGTTGAGATGTGAGAAAAAATCCAGACCAATTAAATTAGCACAGCTAACATTTCAGTAAACTTTAGTGAAAGATTAATTTTTAGACAGTTCTTTCATTGTCTGAAATTACAACCATAATGCTTTAATCTAAGATTTGGAACATTGCATTTAAATTGTTCTAATGTTAGAAGGGAAATAAGAAATACCAGAAATATCCATTCAACTTGCCCTATGCTGTTTATACAATCTTTTATTGGTCTGATCACTATCAGTAAAAGGGAGCTTAAGAGAAATAAAAAGAAACATACTCCGACCTGAAGATGCTTTTACTACTGATCCCACCTTCAACAAAAAAAAATTTACTTTGAAAGATTTTTGTTTCAAGTTTAGCCAGTTTTGCTGTGAGCAAAACAGTAACCAACACAGGTAAAAGACACCTAAGAACTGTTCCCCAAAACCTTTTCGTACATAAACTCACTTTTTTGATTAAAATTGCACTTCACAATACCATAAATTCCATGTTTAAAAACACCAGGATGGCATACCTCTAAGTAGAAATTACTTAAGCAGCTGAAGCAAATGATCCTAGTGTAAAAAACAGATGCTACAGTATTTCAGAAACAAGTTCAGTGAAAACTTTCAGTGCTTTATACTAGTTTTCTCAGAGGGGAAAAAAATAGCAGAAAATAGCAAGTTAAAAAAAACAACCAAACAAAACCCCCGAACCAACACTTCAGACATATCTAGCCTATTAAGAACAAATTTTTTAAAAGTTTATTATTTCACCTACTTGTAATCTCTTTCCCAGAATTTGACAGGCCTGGCATATGAAGTGATGAATATTGCACTTCCCAGAAAAGGATTCAGTGGAGTAGAGAAGAAAGCTGACACAGCTGCTTGTACAAACAACATGGCAGAATCTGCAGGATAAGAGAATTAAGGAAAGCAAAGCAACAACTACTTTTCTTTAGCTTCTGTGATGGTGTTCAATACAGACAGCAACAGCAACAAAGACCAAAACAAGATCTCTATTAATTTCTATGCAGTAAAGATGCTTGTAGTATTTCCAGCAATAAGGGGATTCTTTGGGTTTTTAAAAACAGAAATAGATGGAAATTTGGCACTAAACATGAGTCATTCCCAAAAACTCTGTTGAACATACTAACTCAACACTCCATTCAAACCAGCCTACAGAAGTTTAAAATGCAAAACTCAAGGACTAAAACCATAATTAGTGACTCCTGTAAAAGGGAATGACTATCAAAAGAAAAGCTGTGTGATTTTCAGAATTACTTCTGGCCCACGTTTCTTTTAAGTCAGGATGCTATTCCTACCATTACTGTATAACTCATAGCATTGTAACAAGGCAGAAAGTGTGCACAGCTACTTTGCAAATACTCACTAGACAAACCTGTTCTTTCAGCAGTTTTACCCCATAACACAGCATCCATTATAATGCAGCACTCAGAAATTATAAACACATGACTTCAGGAGAAAGTTTGCGTTTTCAAAGGATACGTGGCACAGCAAAGGGCTGGGCAAAAGCATGGAAGGCAGACCCCCATGTGATCTGCCAGGGAGCAATGTAGGTATATACAAATCTCAATTTATAAAAGAGTTCCCAAAGCTAGAGGGGAAAAAAAAAAAAAAGAAAAATAATTCAGTATTTTGGCTAGCAGTCAACATGTTTTGCATCTTGAGGAATTTACTGGTCATCCTAAAGTTCTTATTTATCTACCAGAAGCTTTGAGACTTAGAAAAAGGATGTAATTAAAAAAGCAAGTAATGCAAGACACACTTCATTGTTCTACATACAAACTCAGGAGATGTTTAGAAAGTTACATATGGTTTCTCAAGCCAACATAAATGCTTTGGGAAGGAGAAGTCTTAGCTGCCTTACAGCATATCTATTACAGTACTGCAAGATTATCTATCAGATAGGACTATCCATCTGTTTTTCCCTTTGGATGAACTGAAACACCTAAAAAGGGAGTTAAAAGTTACCTTGCTGAAGAGTATGGACATGAAGAAGAGATCTAGCAGCATGGTCTCAGTAAAACTTTTGTAATCAAAAGTAAAGAAGAGCACTGTGAAAATAACAGTGACATACTGGCACGTTGGGCTACTGAATGATGAACGCAGTAACTTCAAGCCAGCTATTGTGATCATTAAAGCACCCAACCTGTGTAAGGAAGTCACACAAAGCAGTTATTACCTGTTATCTGAAAGGGGTTTAAAGACCACTTAAGTTGTGCTGTCATGCAATAATAATCTTTACAAACTTTGATTTGGGTTTGGTTTTGGAATTTGGGGCAGGGAGGGAATGTTAGTGATATGTTGGTTTTTTTAAAGACAACTTCAGATTTTTTTTAAAACAAGGTTACTATCTAAATCTTTTAATTAGTACTCTCAAGCCAATCAACATTCAAGAATTAACATTATTTCTAATTGTGCCACTAAAAAAGAAATTTAAAAAAATAGGAGATTAAATATTCTTGTAGAGTGAAGAGAAACTTGGTCTTTAATTTAGGTTATGAATACTAAAATGTGAAAATGCTAGATTAATCATCAAGAGGATGTTAATGAACACTGGATTATCATTTCCTGTATGACTATACTGCTCTAATTTCTACTGAGGTAATTGCAATTTTTTTCAGACATAGCAACTGACATATCAAAGGGTTATTAAAAAAAGAAGTTAAAGTAACATAATGGCAATATTCTTCCCAAAGGTCTCATAGTGACTGTGATAATGAACCCAAAGCAGAACTTATTAGATGCAGGGATTAAAACTAAGAAAGCCAAAAAAGCCACACACCACCTCACAAAATAAATCTAACAACCTGCCCCCCAAAAAATTTTCTGTTTCATTTCAATATTTATACTCTCTGTTGTTCCAAATGAATAGAACTTCAAATCCAAAAGACACCTGGTTACTGTTTCTTGAAGCCAAAAAATGCAGGGCCTATTATTGAGCTATCATTTGCTGAGACAGTCAGACACACTGCTCAAGGGATTATATCTAAGACTCAATTTAAGAAGCAGTGTGCAATTTCATCTGGACACGGATTATACTTAGGGGCTAGGAAGCCTGGGGAATTCCTTGATGCGAGAAGAAAGCTACAGAGGGGCAGCACACTGGCACACCAACTCAGGAAACAAGTCTGATATTCACACCTGATAAAATACCAGAACATATCAACACTATCTTGAACTTGCCATCTGGATAATCATATTACAGACTCTGTAGCTCAACAAGCAAACTCATCAGACTACAAGGTAATTCCACAACATGTCACCTTCACAGTATCTGCTAAGAGTTGAATGGTTTATCTTTGCAGCAGTGTCTAGCTTAACGGTGCAAAACTCCAATCAGTTTAACTCAGCTTTATACAGGCTTTCAAATAAAGAAAAGCTTTATTTATTCCTTGCCTTACTCTTAAGACAATCCATTATGGTGTTCTGTCTTCCTATTAATGCCAGAAGTCACTATTTAACTTTCCACCACAGCAGACATACTCAAGATTACTTAATAGCCTTTTATACTTACTCAGTATCCAGTTTCTTTGGACTAGCAATATTCTTAGCGCTGCTACTGAGCTCATTGAGGACTATCAGTGGATAGATAACATTCTTCTCTACAAAAAGGAGCCAAATGTGAAGTTTCTCAAACCACATAACATGCGCAGCATCTGTCAAGATGTATTAAAATGAAGAAATCAGATGGCACTGTCAAATCAAAAATCTCTGGTTACAAAACAAAGACTCTTCATCCAATTAACTTGGATTAACCATTTTCTCACAATGGACTTTTATGGTTTTATTTAACCAAAATTAAGGGAAGCTCCTGTCAGTAGCCCCAGTAGAGTTTTTGCACTGTTCACACAGCAACAGAACAGTTTGCAAGCTACTTGCTTACTGTACACAGAAGGAAACAAAGTGGATTCCACCTCTTCAATAATTTCAACATTGCTATTGATGAAGCTGTTTGAAATGATGCATTTCATCTCAGACAAAATGACGTTTTTCAACCCTATTCAATGTGAAGGACTCCTGCTTTACAACTCCACAATACAGAAGAGTCTATGTAACCTGCTAACACAAATGTCTGTCACTCCAGCAACTTCTTATAAACTTCTACAAAAATCGTAAGGTATGTTTCAAATTAACGCAAATTAAGATAAAAAGACTCATTCTATGATATAGACTAGAAGACTTCATGTCAAAAGTTATGGTAAACATTGATGCATACATGAAGGGCATCAACTGTAGCTTTTCTAGTTTTAGAGACTGCATGCCTTTAATTAAGGCATACAGTTGCACTTTTCACTTCTTCCAGATAAAGCCTGATATCACACTACAACTGCTATTCATATTTATCCATCTTTACATGCAATCACTGGGAAAAAAAAATCCCACAAGTTAGACATCAATGAAAAGACCACACTCAATGGCTGCTACAAAGGTAGAAAGTTTGCAAATCAATTCTGATAATTCTCTGCTCCTGAAATCAGCTGAATGCTTTCTTGTTTTGATAACTATTTGAAAAGAAAAGCCAAAATAATTTCAGTTGTTTCCAAGGCAATTTAGACGGGATTTCTTAAGTCTACTGTTAACAATAAAAACATTACAACAGTGAAGTCCTCATAATCTACCACAACATTTATCCTTCTGGAAAACTGATAAGCAGTATGCCTTCATCTTTCCTGCATCTCTGGGGAAAGATTCCATGAAAACATAGGCTTTAGCACAAGCTGCAAGCACAGATCTATGCAGATCAAGTTGTAAGACTGGTCCTTTGGTGTCTTCATCCATCAGTTGACCGCTTGCACTATTTTCTATTGTTAAACATGTCAACAATACTACTAAAAACCAAATCAGTGCCAAAATGAAGTCTCCACCAGCATTCACCACACCTAATCCTCTAAAACATCTGAAAACTTGCTATGTTGAAAAAATACATAGTGAAACACACTCCATTTTTATGAAAATTCTTGAGGCAATCATAAATACAAACTTTACCACTTAAGATTTTGAAGACTATGTTTTAATGGAACTGCTCTTAGATAATATTAACACTTGTATTATCACCATCAGTTAAGACACATAAAATGTCATAGAATCAAAGCATGAGGAACTGAGAAACTAATACATTTATAGATCAGATATCATGAAATCCTCCAGTGGTGAGAATAGTAAAGAGATTAAGTGTATCAGTTAGGTAACAAGTTGGTCAGCAACTACAGCAAGTTCAAGAAAGTGTTAGAAACAACACTTACTCCGGACTTCGAACTGATGGTATTCCTTGGTTTTCAGCAGTGGGTGAGAAAAGCAATGCCAAGGAAGCTGCTTTCGGAGTTGAGGCAGAACATAATGGGTCACAAAGCCTACCGTACCCACCAATGCATAGAGAACATAACTTAAAATAGGCTAGAAAGAAGAATTGAAGAAATTAAGATTTGTGTTCTATAAACAAAATAAAATATTACTTTGCTAGTATATTTTTCAGCATATGGGCAGGTGCTCCTGCCATACTAATGTATTTCTTCATGAGAAACTGCACTACCAATTTTAAGATAAAACAAGAAAACCTGTGAGAAAAAAGCCCCTTCACATCTAACAAATTTTCACTAAGTTGAAATATACTTTCAAGTAAAAATAGTACACCAATCTTCTTTCACAGTCCATTGCTTCTGACCCATATGCATTTCATTTTATAAAGGTATTATTCTCTAAAGGCTGGACCAAATTTACATTTCCATCTGCTGGATTAAAGGAGGTAGGAGCATAAGCAAAAACAAATCATTAATTTCACATTCACTTGGGAAGGTAAGAAATCTCCCACAAGACCAATCCCTTCCACAGAAGTCACAAAATACTGCAAAATTAATATGGGATGATGGCCAGATTTCACAATAATGCTTTCTACACATCAAAATTTTCCCTAAATTTCTATATAAGTCTAGATAATTACAAAACTGGGATTGCATTATCTTGTCATAAGCTCTTTGTGAATTCCATGAAGCCCAAGCCTATTGAAATATACAACTGGCGAAGAGCATAAAGCCAAATCTCTCAAATGTGGGGAAAGCACCAGTCAGGTGGAGTGCTGAAATCCAGACATACAATAATAGAAGAGGTATTTTCCTCGGAAAACACAAATACACATGCTTAAGTAATGCACTTCACCTGAAGACACAAAGTTACCTAAATGCATATGCTTTTTAAAATTAGTTACTTACTTTCACTTTAGGCAGCAACAAGAAGGTAAAATCCTTCTAAAATACATGCCAGAAATTTTCATTTGCCTTACATAAGGCTGCTCATAAACTAGTCAAAGGTTCCACAACAGGAATACCAAAATAAAAAACTCAGTAATTGCAGCTCTTGAGGGACATGCTTTACTTAAGTTCAAGCACAGGATCTAGTCCCATACCATTATGATCAACGGTCACATACAGACATTAAAAGTATCCAAAGCAGTAACACTAGCTAGACTGACAAGTCAAAAACTTGAAACTTTCAAGTCCTGTAAATGGTGGAATGGTTATTCCAGTAAAGGTGTACTGCCCTATACCAAAGTCTAAAAAGAGCCATGCCAGCATGGAACTGCTGAGTCAAGGTTCAGCTCCTCAAACTTCAATCACTAAACATTTTTAACTTTTTTTTTTAAGTTTCATTTTTCCTTATTTCAAAATAATCTTGACACTATTTAATTGAGATAGATGACTCAAAATAGAGTGTTTTGTGCCAGAGGCTAAAATAAAAGTCTAGAACATAAAAAGGAAGCAGGAAAGAGCTAGGGAAGATGATCTTTTGAGCACATTAAAGTGAAGACCTTCAGTCATGTTCTTGTCACGTTATATGCCTAAAGACCATCTAAAATTAGTCAGAAGACTCAGTGAACTACCAGAATACACTTTATATCACACCAGAGCATTTGGATACAGAGGACAAATTGAAGACATGAAGTAATTTCTTACCTGTAAAACTGTAAATACTGTACTGACATGAATTGCAAAATAGAGGACACCAATGACTATACACACAATCAGGTCAGACTGCAATCGTTCACTCTGCAGAGTCAAAACAAAATAATTTTAGAAAATATCAGCTTTGGTTGACTTTTAGAATCATTAAAGTTGGAAAATACCCCCAACGTAGAGTCCAACCTTTCAATACCTCCTTAACACACAAATGTAGTAACACTGAAATTTATTAAAGATCTTTTAATTATGCCAGTGTTAACTACTTCCACTGAAGTTATTAGAAATTTCACAAGACAAATCTTAAGGTAAGAGCATCAGTTCAACTAAGTGAAAGGGAAAGATGCATACTTATAGTGGGTCAGGACAAATCAATATACCAAATATATTCTCTAATCCTGGACTGTGAGATGGTGTAAGGATCCCCTTAAAGCACTGATGAAAGCACTGGAAGGGACAATCAAAGTTTCCCTTTTTGTTCTAAGAACCGTTTAAACTACAGGGCAATTAAGACCTCTGGAAGAGTGCTGCCTAAGCACAACTACCAACCAGGTGAAACAACCAGGCTCTTTAACCCTCTTCTGCTTTCTTTGCAGAAGGGTAAGATAGCTTTGGAATGACCCCGAGGAACGAGTCTGAATTTTCCATTACTCCTAAAAAATGAAAACAAGCCACTGATAACAGGCAACACTCCCTCTCACACGAGTCATGCCAGACTCAGCCACAAGGGGGCAATGCGTGCTTAGGGCTCTTGCAACTCGAAGCCTGAAGTTAAAACTTGTTCCCACTCTAAAAACAGCATCGATATTTACAGCCCAGAAAATCATTAAAGGATTATCTGCTCCAAAATCGGCCAAATAATTACACACAGCAATTATTGCTGCAGAGCATTAACTTCTTGGGCTATAACTTACTTTTTTTAAAATCAGTTGTCCTGATTTTAAAAATCACTGTAAGAAAGATTATCAAAATCCTCAGCTCCTCTGCCCCCTTGGAAACTAACACCATAGTTTGAGAGCTAAAGAGGAGTTTGCAGCTCCTATGGTCACTCTCTCCTGCTAAATGTTAAAAGAACTGCAGTTTCTCTGCTCTAAATATTTATTTGCAGTTTCCACGCACTGCACCTCATCATGCTTGTAACTGCTATATTATGAAATACCCAGCTATACAGTTCAGCCTACAGCTGAGCCCTACACAAAGCTAAACAAATATTCAACCTTCTTGCTTCTTAAGTCTCTTACTTATTGCTACATTGTGTGAAAAAGAATAATGTTTAAATATTACTACTTCCATAAGTATTTAGAGTGAATTAATACTAAAAATTCAAAGTAGTGTTTAAGTGAATGGAACAGGTTACATCTGCTTCCAATAGATAGCAAACAACAAAATAACTTAGACCAGCCAAACCAACCACAAAAAGCCCCAAAATACCTTCCATCATTTTTATTTTCCATTTCTGGAACAGTAAGCACAAAGCTCTTCCTCACAACTATTAGAAATACTGAGTTAATATAGTTTTGCCACCATTAACTCTTTCCCACTAACTTCTGCACAAAAGCAAGCATCATCCTGTTTTTATCCATGAGCTAAAAGAAGATCCTCAGTGATACTTCACTGATATCACACCAGGGAATTCCAACTCTCTGCTTTTAAATAACTTAAAATTGCAGTATCAGCACTACACTCCAGGTGTAGCATATGAATTCAGCTGCAGATTGAAAAAAAATGCTGTGATATTCATTCTAATTAGAACCAGGCTAAGTGACAAGTGTAAGCTAAGCAAGATCCAGACAAATGCTATATAAACCAACATAGAGCAAATGATTAAATGGAATTTTAAAAAATACAATCATTAAAAAGCCTACTTACTACAGAATTTCTAAGCTTCTCAGGTAAAGGATCTTTTACTTCAGACAGAGGATCCTCAGGGTTTTTGTCTTCAGAATTAGGAAAAAATTTTGATTGCACTAAAGAGCTAAAAAGAAAGAAAAAAATCCCACTGAAAAGCGTGTATTGTTTTATATGGTTTTATAATAATAACAAAGTCAGAAGTTCTATTACATATTGATCACAAAAAAATTAATTTTGGCACATCAGTGGTTTCACATTGCTGAGCAAATTTACAGAGATCTCAACTTTATAAAAGAATTGTTCTCTGTTGTACAGAACCCGACTATTAAAGAGCAGCTGCCCAATGTTCAAACTGCAGTTTCTCTATTAGCAACACAGGAGTAATTGAACAAAAAGTGAATTTTAAGCAAAAGTTAGCAATCATGAAACAAAACTTCAACTCATAAATAACTGAACAGAAACGTGAAAATTTTAGAAGTAGCCTATTTGTCAACATGATTTAAAAAAATCCATGAATTCTTTGGTTTAATTCAACAGCAACAACAAAATAAATCTACTCTAGCCTGATTCATTAATGAATTAGCCACGCTGCCAAACTTCTAAATTCTCAGCAGGCCTTGCTGATACTAAAGCACTAAAACCTTACACTTAAGCTTTTAGAAGCCCACATGCAATGTTACAATCCAAAACCAGCTGTCTGGCAATCTCTCAGTGTGATTTTTCTTACAACGCCATACACATAGTGCAGAAATATTATTTCATTTTATGGACAGGAAGATCACTACAGAACAAGACCTAGATCTTCAAAGGATATTACATATTGCAATGCTGTATTACATTGTATTACAATGTTTAACTGTGCCACATGTGGCTAAACAGGTGAAATTGCTGGTCAAATATGAACATCCAGGCTTTAGTTTTTGGAAAGAACAAAAGAACAAGTATCTAGGGGAAAGGACCTCATATCAACTGAACTAGGAGTAATTGGACAAGGCTTAGTGGTCAACCCAAAGATAAGAAATTTCCTCCAGTGTAAACACTCATGAATCATTAATTTTGTTCACAGAGGAGGTCCTTCACTATCTACCCCAGGCCACTATTTATCAAATTCATCTAACATTATGGTTACATTTAAATCCAAGTTCAACTCTGCCTAACCTAGGTATGTGGTTGAGCTTTTATTGGCTATTCTGGAGGAGATGCTTCTCCTACTGGAACTATTTTGTTTTACATGTATCATTATTAACTGAATCAAACACCCTCAGCATCAGACCTCTACTCCAACTCAGAATAACATGAATACCTGTTTCCCCATGCTAGATGGGAATATTCATCACCAAAACAGATCTTTAGAATTTAACGTAATTATTTGAACAAGTGCTTGGAGCACACATTCAATATAAGAACACATCGACAAATGAAGTGAAAGTGTTGAAGAAGTCCCCCTGTGGGCTTCAGCTTACACCAGTGCCTTGAGCACCTCTTTAAACACAGAAAGGGTACATGTTATTCCCAACAAACCCACCCGCAGGAAGATGCCACCTGACTGACATTTTGGAGAATACCAGCAGGCAGTTAAATCTGATTTTGGCATGGAAGTGGATTTACCAGAAGCCACAAAAAAGGTCATTGTTAGAGAAGGAACCAGATGCAAAATGTGAGAATTTCTAGCTAATCAGGAATATATTGTTTTTGATTAATGCTGGTGAGTACAAGTTCAAAGAGTACTAAGCAGTAACTATTAATAAACTATTATATATACTATTATATATAACTAATAGTAAACTATTATTCATAGTTTTTCCTTGCAACTTATGTCTTCATTTGAGAAGAGATACAAACTGAGTCACTTACAAAAGTACAGAAGGGTCGCTGCTTTGTCTGCTGAGATGATACGATATTGCCACTAACAAACCACAAAATATGGAGAAGAGAACTGGAATATGCTGCCCATCCCAGGAATCCTGGAGACAGAAACAAAATGTTAATATAAAGAAGAAAGTACACACCACTTACCTGACATACAAGAATTATGTATATCACAGAGAAATTAACTACAATTCTACAAAAATAAGCCAGGGCTTTTTGCACAAAGATACTGTTCCATCTTTACCTATGTCTAACTATAGATCAGAAAGTCTAATACAGTGCACATCCCTCAAGCCTACACCATCTTAATCATTCAATAGTGATCATTTCTCATAACCCTTATGGAGCATTTCCTGCACTCCTTGAGAACACAGGCTCTTAAGAGCTGTATTTAGTCACTTCTCAATTTTGAACATTATATGTACTTGGACTCAAGATTCATTTCTTCTGATGTGCTGAATGCAGACTAAACAGTGGCTTTGTGTTTTTCCTGATCTGTACTGGATCTGCAAAGATGAAACTGTTATTCTTTGCTAAAGCTTGTTTGTCTTAAATGGAAGTGTTTACAAAAGGCTAATGAGACAAGTGTACAAATTCACAGAAAGCTAATGATGTCCTGCAGGTGATAGTATCATGGGAGTAACTCCTCTAGGAACTTTCTACTCTGTGATAAAGTGGAAAAGTCTCAACTCTGAGTTGGAACCACACACGCTACAATTCACTGTAAACTGAGCATGTCTGATTGTTGACACACACCTGAAATCAATAAACAGAACCACCATCACACTCCATACTGTTTTCAAACAACATTTCAAGCAAGAGAAAGAGGGGGGGGGTGTGTGTGTCCTTTGCCAGCTAACTCTAAATCTCCCCTTCAGATAGGCACTTTGACATTACAAACTATTTTGTGGTTTCTTCTCAGTAAATATTAATCAGAAAATACTATTTCACTTTTGCAGCACCAGAAAAAAATACTTACATGAACCATTTTGAGAGGTTAACATACAAGTACATGCAGACTCTGCTAGAAACAGGTCACTTGCATGATATTTTCAAGAACTGATGTAGAATGGAATGGATGGTAAATGTCATGTGTTTTCAGCCAAAAAAAGAGCCTGTTAGAACAGGCACAAATCACACACCTTTTAATAGCAAAAAAAGCTGCTTTGTTCCTGCACTGCATCTCCTCTACTGACATCACAGCTTAGAGAGTATGAAACCCTAATAAAGAAAACTAATATTTCTAATTCAGTAGTTGTACACTTTAGTTACTTAATACAGAAAGAAGCAGAGAACAAACCCCAAAACATTAATGCTTACTGTGCATAAAATTTTTCTCACCTTCAGGGCACCATAGCACAGTCCATACAACAATGCTACTGCCACAATACTACAGATAAAACTGTAAAGTGCTGCAAGCAGGCTTGTGGTAGCTGAATATCATATAAATGAAAAGAAAAAAAAAACATTGTTATCTTCTTAAGTGAGAATATGAAATACTTCAGTTAAAGTATCAACCCCCTAGTTTCTTCTGATGCAAAAAAAAAAGACAATTCAAACCAGAGCAGCTACACGTATTTTCCCCTACAAGTGATTTTTGTCAAGAGAATTTTATGTGGCTTTTTTAATCTCCTTAGTTATTAAACAGCTTTACCATGGGAATAGTTAACTGCAATAGAAACCAGCTGAGGAAAAAAGTGACAGACTTAGTAGGACAGTAATTCTATTTCTCAGTAATCAATCAGAAGACTTCTAGGCTTTTAAAAAATACAATTAAATATTCTGTGTTTAGAGGGTAGGAATAAAAATAGTGTAACCACTAAATTTTTTAACAAATATACTGATCTTAGCTACTCCACACCTCATACATTTGCCACTGACACAAAACACACACACAACACTCACCATTGCCACCAAAGACATGAATGTCCAGCTGTTCACAGAGATACATCACAAATGTATTCACCTGAGGCAGGAGACCAATGAAGAATACTATAGGGAAACATAGTGTAAACACTACAGAAAAAAAAAAAAAGAGTTGAAAAAGCAGTGAATATTAAAAAAGCCAGCACAGTAAGCTATTTTTCAGGTTAAGTTCTAGGGTATCACACACCCCACATTAACTCAACATCACTTAAGTATTTCTATTATAAATTTCTACAGAAAATATACATTATGTTAATTTCTACTTCAGTGACTCAGAACTGACTGAATACAGAGGTCATACAAATCAATAGTACTTTCCTTTTAATTGCTGTAGACATGGACACAGGCCAATTCAGGCTTTCCATTTTTATTTAGCAAAGATCAGCCAGGAGTGTTTACAGATTAGACTTTTAAGTTTTCACTCATTGTAAGTGAGGCTCATCCAAGCCTAACTGCCTGTCTGGAATTCCAAGAGCAATCTAACACCAGCCACTCTGACATAAGGGAGGCCAAGCACTCCACCTCTGGGTTTTCTGCTGCTAACAACATCTGACAATTTCACTCATTTTCCCACACCACTTCTGAAAGTTCTAATCCTAAATGACTGGGTTTTCTGTTTGTTTGTTTGGTTGGGGTTTTTTTTTAACAAGAACAGACAGTTGTATGCATCATGAAAACACTTGCAAATTACAGGATTTCAGAATGTAAAGATAAATGAATGCCACCTAATTTCAATGGTATGTCTCAACCTGTACATATCATTTACTTTCCATCTTAAAGAATAAAAGATGCAGAAATAATCTTCTACCCATGTTCAGATATAGTAATTCAGATCTAATTCACATGTAATAGTATATTGTAAATTCTAAGTCCTGAAGGACAGAAAGATCAAATAACAAAAATAACCCTAGCAGATAAAATCTGACAGTTTATAGAGGATTTTTCTATCATCTTATTGACTTCTAGCTTCAGTGTCCAAAAGAAGAAACAGACTTTAAAGTATCTTGTAAAGCACCACAGGTCTCAAATTTAATTTTCTAATTTTATATGCACAGACTGGACGAATACTGAAGGACATCACATTAGAAATATCTACAGTGAGATAATGAGAATCTGATTTTTTTTCCCCTATTCCATAGTAATGCTAAACAACAACATAATTTAAAAACATACAGGTTGCAAGTCTGGGCAAAACATTGAATTCTGTATTTTTTACTGGCATTAATTAGGAAATACAGGACTACAGACCAGCTCTTCAATACCTACAGAAAATTCTTTTTCAAAATTCTCAAGTCAAACCTCTGTTTCAAGTCATTATTCAAGGAAGCCGACACAGAAGGCAAATACAGTGTTCTGTCACTGACAGCTTATAAAGCTGTTTCCCAAAAGTCTGTGAGTCAAACTACCTTGAGCCTACTGGAAACAAAATTAATACACAGCTCTGGGAATACACAATTTTTAAAGAGTAGTCCAGCAAAAAGCCAATATTTAGGATGCTTTTACAGTCTGTAACATCATCATTTTGTAACAGTGAACAACTAGGTGAAAAGATAAAATAATTATAAATGTGGAGTAGATTTAGAGTAATTGATCAAGTGCAATAGGTGGGACATAAAATAAAGCATTTATGCTTGTCCTCACTTGTCTGTTGGCAAGGAGACAACATTTACATTATCTAAACACAGTCTGCCTTGCCCCTGCACCTGTGTTCTTCCAGTACCTTTGCCTGGGAACAGGAAAAAAGGCAGCTGAGATTTTTACTCAATGAAGTCTGTTTGCTAGCAGCCAGCCTGGTCAGCATTACACACAAAGCTTTTTGAAACAGTGCTTCAACAACATTAAGAGTTGCTCCAAGGGCAAGTGTGTCACATGGGAAGGTGGGGTGGGATGAGCAGTGCAGGCTGGTGGGCTTTCTTTTTGTTTGTTTTGTTCGGTGTTTTACCATTTTGGTCTTTGGGGTTTGTTTGAGGTTATTTTATTTTTGGGGGGGTGTTTCGTTTGTTTTGGTTTTTTTTAAGTAAACTGTTACGGTAATCTGATTTTTTTATTGGAAGAACTGCTAAGAAATATAAACCACATATGGTGCTGCAAAATTCCCTAGAAGAACAGTAAAACATAAGGATCAAAACCCACTTAGAACTCTTGAACTTAGTAGTTCTAAAAGCTAATCCCAAGATGGATATGGCCTGGTGTAAATGCCACCACATCTTTTAAAAGTCACTCTTCAGTACTTTTTAAAAGTAGCTCAACTCCCACAGTGAGCTACACAGACACCACCTACATGTACATTTATGTATTATCTTATGGGGATATGGTATTGACCTTATGGCAATGACTCCACATGGTAGAAAAGGGAAGAAAATACTTCCAAAACTGACAGAGCATTATC
The DNA here is from genome assembly GCA_024734555.1 of Trochalopteron elliotii. NCBI lineage: Eukaryota > Metazoa > Chordata > Aves > Passeriformes > Leiothrichidae > Trochalopteron > Trochalopteron elliotii. Next base: position 1,124,569 of record JANPWX010000059.1, read on the forward strand.
AAGAGAAATGAAGTTAGTTCTCTACTGCAAATGAGTCAAAAGTTATCTTCTATCTTCTTTTTTCATTATTCATACAGAATCAAGTATGCCAGTACATGAAGAGAACCAAAGAATTTGCTCAAAAAGCACCTTTGAAAATATCTGGGCAATTTCTGTTCATAAATATGCAGCTTAGACGTTTTTCCTCTGGGCATTTAAATTTAAATACAGAATTATTAGCAGAAAGTTGAAGGGGGAAGCAATATGAGGCATAAAATACAGCATGTACCTAAAATCAAGGAATAAAAACTAATACCCAAAATGCTTGAGTAAGTAATTCTTATTAATCAATTAAAATTTTTTAAAACCCACACTGAAACCAAGTTTTCATTTTTCTTGGACAGAAAACAGTCTAGGGGCACGCAAACACAACATTTAACTGCTGGAGTCTCACACACAGGTATTTTGACACAACTGAAGAATAACTGCATTCAGTTCAGATGAATTCTTACAGATTTTTCTACCCCACCCAAAGCAGTGATCCACAGAACATCACCAAATAACTTGGCTCCATTAAAGTTCCCATGGTAAGACGGTCTTCAAATGTTTGTCTCTCTCCTTTCTATGGGCTCTGTTTGAAACTACAGGGCTGTTATTATTTTCGTAACGGGAAAGGATTGTTGTATTGAGGTTTACATTGTTTGTTTTTGCATTAAGTTTAGGGGGATAATGGAGTTAAACCTCATCAGTATTCTGAATGCACCGTGGTGTTCAGAAAACAATGGGATTACCTCAAAATGGAAGTACAGCTCAAAAATTGTATTTTTGATATTGCTGATAGGCCTGTTCTGAGAAGAGGCACATTATATAAGATTTAACCTGTGTATAATGTTTTTTAAAATTGTGTCTGTACTGTTCTGTCAAATTGCTAAATACCAAAAAACCTGACTAGGTCCTACACATTTGCCACAAGCCCCTCCAGATAGTGTGAAAGGGTCCAAATCAAAATGTCTTAACTAGTGAGCAGGTAAGTCCAAGCAAAGGGTAGTGTATGCAGGTCCAAGTTAAATAAGAAATATCAAGCATAAGGGCTAAGATATTGGACAATGAAAAATTTTAGTGGAGGGCATCTCTGCCACTTGTTGCAGCAAAGCTACAGAAGGGGAGAATGTTTCTTTAATGTTCTACTGTTGTAAAGCAAACAATTCAAATTCATGAAAAAGCCACTCACCTATAACTAAGTCCCTGGCTGACAGCAGCAGCAATGGGTTGGTGAAAGCCATTCCGTACAACTTGAATCTTGTTGTAGATATGTTTCTGCTGCCATAATCCAACAGCCAAATCAGACCACAACACAAACAGAAATATACAGGCCTACTATAGGCTATGATACGATTGTGACCCTGTTTGAAAAGAAACCACAAAACCACCAACGTTTGTAACTTTTTTTTTACATAAGTGCCTTTTACTCTTCTACTACAGATAGCTTCAGAACCAAAATTAATCACTGGTCATCAACTAATATACTGTTACCTCACCATATCCTAAAGTTTTCATAAAATCCTTAATGCAGTGCCTTGCAGTGATACCAGTCTGCTTTTTCTGGCTTTGATATAACAAAGACACAACAGTTAGATTAAGTTAGAATAACTAACTTTAGTCTCAGCTATATTTTATGATATGTTGCTTGCTGTACTAAATGCTAGAGAAGCTCTGACTAGGCTTTATAAGCACCTGAGAAAAAGGGATCAAAGTTAATTACTCAGATACTGCTTCTGCTGGAGGAGAGGACAGAATCTCTATGGTGTTTATCAAAACACAACTTCTTACACAAAATTAACGACTTGCTGCAGAGAAATAATGCTTTTGTACATGTTATCTAGGACAAAAGTAATATTTTGTCTTGGCAATCGAGTAGACGCACAACAGAATATAAACATATTGTGCAATACTAGAACATTAACATTTCCATGTTCAAACATTAACACTCACTAGAGCATTGCAAACACAGCTTATTAGAGTGAAAGAATAAAGCAGTGCGCACACTAGGACAACCGAATGATCCACAAGACTAAAACAGAACATCAAAGCTGTGTCCGTTCATACCAGCAGAGCAAAGTACAACACTAAGAATACTTCTCAGTATAATTGCTAGAATAATAAAGATTCATCAGAGAGCTTATGACATGGCTCCCTAGCAAAAGCTAGGCTCCAAACAGGAGGACATGATTTGCTAAATACAAAGAGTACAGCAGGGGGGAAATAGTACCAGGTCCCTTCTCACACACTAAGACAACTACAAGCCTCTTTTGCCCTATAAGAAGAAACATAAGAGAAATGCCAGAAAAGTCAAATCGAAATGATCAGTTCTTTGCAGGAGTTCTGCATCTACAGGGTTAGAGCAGTGGCACGTGCCCATGACTTACATGTCGAGGGGAAGAAGAATCTGGCTGAACGCTCTGAAAACAAAATGAAAAGAGGAAAGTTACCCAATCTACAGATATGGGTGTTTACCTCCCTACACACACCCTCTTGGCTAAAGTTCTTTTAACAATATCTACAATTAATTTTACAGTTGTCAAGCCACATTACAGCCTTTAAATAGCACAATGTCAAAAACCTATGTCATAAAATCTACTTAAAGAGTATAAGTCTATAACCAAATTTTAAAAAAATCTCCAATCTCCTTATTTTCAGGACTTTTACTGTTTTCCAACAGCATTAGGAACTTTAATTTTAAATCTAATTTCCATCCTGAGAGTCAAATCATAAAAAATAACCAATTGTTCGTAGATTACAACAAACCATTAACAGTCTAACAAAAATCAATAATCTGATTAAAAATGTTTCAATATAATTGCCTCCTATTAATGCTCTGAGGTGTAGATACTAAAAAAATTTAAAACCCAAACGAATAAAACTTCAAGTTCAGTTTGTAGTTGGTTTTCAAGGAGTAAGAATGTACACCTCTTTGCGAAACCAAAACCTGTGTGAGAACAATAAATAAAAGATTGTTTAACAAGCATATGTAGAACAATTCTAGTGAACTGAGCTTGCATTACCATCTAACAAATTTTCCATGAGGCCAAGCTTACTCCTTTCTTTATAAATGATAAGTTTGCACATTTTTCCTTAAAGCTCTAACTAATTTACAACACCCAACTGGATTTATATCTATTGTTTGTAGAAAATAAAGAGAAATTAAAATACCTTCAACAGTGAGTACTGGCAACTGGCTATTACCAGGCAGAACTGGAAGACCCAAATATCCTTGAAAAAGCCCTCTATAAGAAGTACAGAGCCCAGAAATGCAACTAGAATAGCTAGGATGACAGCTAAAACGTTTTCAAGGATCTCACGATTCCTGTTTTAAAGGGAGAGACAAAAAAAGAAAAAAAAAAAAACTAGCTTAAAGTTAACCATCTAGAAAAAGCTGTAAAAGAGAAATTAGGGTCAAAAATTAACAAGGGTTATGCTACTGGTAGCAAAGTAGTTAAGAATAGATTTGAACTTCCATAGTCTACTAGCACACTGTCCTTCAGCAAAGCTAGGAGCTACCAGGATTTCAATGACAGCTGAAAGCACCTTATGGAATTTTACTTTAAGCTGCAGAAGATAACATCAGCAAATAATTTTAGAAATATTCAAAAGCACAGACTGTAACACAAATCTATATACAAAGCCCATTCAAGATGATTATAAACCTATGAAAAACAGGCATGATAACTTACCTGTGTATATAATCTGTCATTCATGATTTTCTAATGAAGAAACTAAAAATACTCTTGCTTGAGTAAGATATGCCAAGTGGAATACAGATAATTCCCTACGGTATTGCTAGTGCTTCAGAACAGAATTATGAGTATTCCTCTCTGGAAAAAATCACTACTATCTTGTTTATTTCAAGGAAGTTCATTACCAAAATATTAATACTCGACATATTCTAAAAGCTGGTAACTGGAGGATCACAATTTTATTCCTCTAGGTAAATGTAGCAGGGACAAGTCATCGCATTATTAAACAAATCTTTGAAAAAATGCTTTGAAACAGCAGACAAATTCTTTCTATTTACCAAAACACTAAGTGCATGCCAGGTTGTAGACTCCTTCAATTAATTTCTGGAGAAGGGTATAATCTACCTTTAAAGATTGGCAACAAATCTTTCTATTTGATCATTCAAATATGTTACTGCCCTACTCAGGCAAAGTGAGGGTTGGTTTCCTTTTTCCTTTTTTGATTGGTAGAGAAAAAAGGAGGGCAGCCTCCATTATTTTAGAAAACTACATTCAGTATTATTCTTTCATTTTTCAGAGTACAGTAAATAAATATAATTCTCTGAGGATAGTTTTATCTATATTACAGTTTAGTAACTGTTTTCATCTTTGCTTTCTGGGGTCTGGTAGCATACAAGGATCTCACCTATCAAATAAAGCCAGAAGAGTTAATCTATCAAAATTGATGCTAATCCAAAGTTTAGGCAGGATCCAAAAGCGATAGTACTGCTTGACTTTTTGAGCTGCTTCCTCTTGAGGTTGCATGTGGTCCTGAAGGTCTGGGCTCAGGTCAATATCTTGCTGCTCCAGCAGATCTGTATCCATTGTTAGCAGCCTGTTCAACCTGATCTGAGGAAGAGAAAGCTAAAACAAAGTTAGTATATAACAAAAGCTCATTTATTTTGAATCACTGTATTACACTGAAAACTGCTTTGAAGAAAATTGCTAGAACTCTTCAGTTTCACTTTTGAGGAATTACATGTTTAAGCACTGTCACAGGCTTCTACTTACTTTTTCTGTCCTTACAACAGCACGTGAACAGGACTAGCAGCAATAACAGTTTGCATACAAAAGAACTCTTTGGCATTTCAGCATATGCCTTATTTCAAATGAATGTGTCTTCCAACCACATTATCCCATTTACTCACAAAACTTCAAATTTGAAGACAAGTAAACTGATACATGGACAGCATACACTACAAGAATAATCCAATTATTAATTTAAATAAATTACAACACATTTCTTCTATTCAGCTGATCTGCATGCAAACCCATGCTGAATGGTTCTTTTTGCATGACGAAGCAACATACTCATGCACCAGCAGTCAAATTCAAATTCACTGAATCCAGAATACATTCAAATGAACCAAAGAAAAAGCTCTGCCCTAAACAGTCAAGTACTATTTTCAACTGACTATTACTTATTTTGCAGTTTGTTTAGAGTTCTCATGGAAATCACAGTAATACTAACAACAATGAAAGATATTTAAGGAGAATACTCAATGCTAGTAAAATACCATAGTACATGTGCATTGTCTAATCCAGTTTCTAAATTTCATTAACAGGCCAAGAAGCATCTTGATGTACTGCCCTTTATTCTTAGGCAATATAATTGTTAAAATGTCCTTTAATGAAAAAACTTCACAAATGTGTAAGGCAAAGAGTAAAATTTCAATTTATTCATGCCACCCTCAAGTGTCAAAACTACAGGTTTAGTGTTTGGAGGGGCTTTTTTCCTACAATCATCTAAGTTTCATATTCAATTTCTTGATTAATAAATTTTTTTTCATCACTTCTTAAATCATCGTTGTATCTAACCATGCTTTTAGCTAGCTTTTCTTTCCCAGAAAAATACTAATGAAAAAACAAACAGGAACACTCCCTTTCTAAAGGCATTTCAAAAATACAAACCATACTATCTAAGGTAAGCTGTGTCAGAAAACAGGTCCTTTTTTGACCATTTTTTAAAAACTTCGTTTCTTAAAAGGTAGAATCAGCATAACATTCATGGCACTAATGATAAATTCCAGTGGAAATTTCCATTTAGGTGTGTGGGCTGAGCTTTTACAGTCACAAATTTGCTTTAAAACAGAACCATTCCCTCCAATGGGACTACACTGGCAAACCAAAAGCACAGAAGAGGTAATGCAGCCTCTTTTCTAAAGGCTACATGTTCAAGGGGGACAGTGGAAAGCAAAGCAAGTTCCTCTAGCAGACACCAAGTTTAAAAAGCACATTCTTGATCAAAAGCACGGTCAGGCAAATGTAGGTCTCTTGCTCCTCTGCCAAGTCCTAAGGCTGTATTTAATTTTCCCTCTTGATTAGGTCATTAGGTACTTTGCCAGCTTAAGAATCATGACCATTTGCATTGTTTTCATAACATATGACTTCAGAATTAAGAGTACAGGTATGTCTGGACTTGACAACAATACAAAAGCTTCAAGATCATAAAACTAAGGAATTACAAAGCTATTTGCAGTATGAAACAGTGTGAGCTTCTGCCTTGTTTTCCCAGTCACTTCTTGCATGTAAATTTAAATTTTGTACAGCAGACTCCAATGACAGATTTCTAAATTCCTTTCAGGGAAATTACTCAAGTGAAGTTTCTTTTGGTCAGAACACAGTATTTAGTCTTTCTGCTGCCTGCTAATCTCAGGCACAGAAGGAAAACTGTCCAAATTGTACACATTACCTCTGGAAACTTTTACAAGATATCCTAGAACATCCAATTTCTAAGAGTGTTTTTAAATCACTAGGTTTTAGATTAGAGGAAACCAACTAAGTTTTAAAGTGCTATACAAAACGATTTGTATGTATATATGAAGACACTACAATACTAAATACTTTCTCTTCATTAATCCAGACAATTCTTTCGTAAGAACAGAGAACTACCACACAGAATTATTAATGTGCTATAAAGTTGGATAGTCTTCTGATTCTTCACATGCTTTAAAAATAAGAAAGAAAAACTTACAAGATCATGTGGATAAAAGCGAACTGAGGTAGAACTCGATACGTGAGAGTCCGTGTCACTATAAGAACAGGGAAAATACTTCAGATTATAAACTACATTTTACTTCAACAGGCCACTTTAATGTTCTAGTGTCCCAAACTAATTTTGATACTTTGAATTTTTTTCTAAATATCTTTAAGTTTTTCCTTCAGTCACTTATTCTAAATGCAAGTAGCCACTTAGTCTCATGTATTGTGGTACATTCCACACCTACAGTAAGCCAAGAGATTCTTTAATCTTACCCTTAGTAACATTTTCTCAACACCCAGTCCCTAAATTGTCTAAAAAGAACTACAATGATAGTCATTATTCCACTTGAAAAAACAAAAATATTTTATAAGCTGTCAGCTACTGATTTGTAAACATACATCAAATCTCTAAAGAAGTGCAGAGGCCACCATGTGTCCACATGCAGTTTCTCTTAATTCTAAACTGTTTTTATCAAGATCTCAAAACTGCCAAAAATAGTACATACTCAGAACAGGTAAAGTGAGCTACTTAAATTTTAAAGTTAAACCTCTGATAAGAAGAGCAAAATTACTTTGCAATTTCCATTCATTAGAGATGAAGAGAAATTTCTCTTACTGTATGAGAGTCCATATCCAACCATTGCTTTTTTCCCCAATTTTGGATAGCTTTTGGATGTTTGTTTTCCATGTAAATCACATGGTTGTAAGACTCGTATCAAATTTATGCAACTTTCCTTCAGTTCCTTGCCTTAAGATAAAAACATTCTTTGTTATCAATTTTACTTCACTGAAACTCAAGTATTCTCTACAGCCGAGATCTGATTATCTGAAGTGGCCAGTTTGGTCCTTCCATTAGCACATACAACTTCACAACAGCAGCCATCAGCAAAGCCATTGCATCTAGAACATGCAAGCAGTAGAGGTAGGGATTGGCAGCTTTGTGAAAGGAATGCAGAACTTTTTGTCAACGTTCAATTCTACAAAAGGCACTTCCATACTCTCACAAGGAAGATTTGAAGATGGGACGTTTTATATTCATTACTCCACAATTCCAAGAGCTATTCCACCTACATGTGGTAGGAATTATAACATTCAGCATGGTGCAACAGCTTCAGAGCAATTCTACACAGTGAAGTAGATTGGGGGCAGGTGGGAAGCCACAGGAGGTTTTGGGCTGCTTTTCTTTCTTCTGCCTCCTATCCCTTCAGAGAAAGAAAGGGCATCTTTCCAACAGCAGATGAACTTTCCAGAATGTAGCTGGCTTTTTCAGCTGCAAGTCAAATTTTAATCTCAGGTATGGTAACACTTCCATATACTGTCTGATGCCATCTATGAACTTGAGAATAAATTTATCAGTTTACAATGGCTTCACAACTGGAAGTTAAAATAGCCATTATGGTCAACAGCCACCTACTTTCTCAAAAATGGGTTACATTCTTTAACAAAAACCTTCTATAAACCAACAAAAAATGCATTTGTCAAGTTCTCAGTTTGGAAGTGTATTGCTTAAGCCAATAGTAGTCTTCATTTTCTGTGATAATATTTAACTTAATGTCATCTTCTAGTAAAAATTACTTAGGGCACAAAAGTATACAGTTAATATATTGTATTGATTTTTTTGTTAGTCCCTACTAAATAACCTTTTAAAATTAAAATAAAATATTGTGTAAGACAAGAATCATCACTCTTGACTGGCCTTCACACACACCAGATGTTGGATGCTCTTCTTGCAGCTGGCTCAAAGTTCACAAGTGACATGTCGCAGCCCCCTGTCTCGTAGAGTGTAGAACTGAACTTACCTAGTAAAGAAAAGGTCAAAAGCAGGTCAATATTTCCTCATGTTTCATCCCATTGGCAGCTTCTACTCATTAACTTACTACAGAGATCAATTCAGATATCTGAATTTACATCAGTGTCAAAATATAAAACGTAATTACACATGAATGTGTCACCAGTGCAGACATTAGCTACACAGTCGTCTTTCATACTATTTTACATAACATATATACTGTAACTGCAGTACTGTATTAAAGAGTTTGTATTTACAAGATGCCACCATTAACACAACAGAAGTACAATGTAAGCCTTTTTTTTCCCCCCTCTTAGAAAATAAACACATGAAAAATGTGCAGTGACCAGCTTCTTCAGTTCTTCCCCACCCCCAACAGAACAATCAGTAAACCATTCACTATCAGCATTTAAGAACATTTAGCTACAACAGAGATAACCCAAGTATCCTGAATAAAATTCTTTTGAGAAGCCTATGTGTATTTGAAAAGAAACACAAAGACTGAAAGAACTGGCATGCTTCACAAGTTAACTTAGGAAACTCAAAAAAAGGAATGTGAGGCAAAGATTCATTCTACAAGGTAGAAATAAATGCTTCAGTGTAAGAACAAAGGACTGCAAACTAACTTCTTAGATAAAACATCTGGACTTACTTCCAAAATACATAATTTTAAAAACGAGCCAAAAATTACAACTCAAATGATAAACTACCTCACAATATGATGCTTTCACAGTACCCTCCTCCCAGTACTGGCCTGATCAGAGAGATAAGCATTGTAATACTCCCTGAAGGCCAGGTTCAATATATTTCAGCTTTGAATGCAGGGAACCTGATTTTGAAACTGATCTCATATGAAATAATCTGCCAACTTCTCCATCTTTTCTAGCTTAAAATCCTTCTTAAGTCATGATGCAAAATGTGCACTATTCCAAGATCAGCTTATATAAACAAAAGAAAAAAATTCCCACTTTGGGGCACGTGAAGAAAAACTGTATACACCTCTCAGCTGTATAAAGCTGTATGTCTTGCAGCTTTTCCTTCTGCTGATACAAGATAACAAGCAGTCTCCACAGAAATACCTAACAAGATCAGAAAGTCCATTCTTTCCCATTTCTGTGGAAACATCATCTGCTTCTAATACCATGGATTTTGAATTTTTTTTAAACACAACATAATCCTGTTCCAGCTTCTCTTCAAACCCACAGACAATTCAGCTTGATTCAGAAGCATTTGAATTGTAGCAGGTTAAATCCCTCAAACTAGGTGCTTAAAACCAGTAAAACAAAGAAAAGATACTGGTATATTGAAAAGATCTTCCTAAAGCTTTCTCCCCACAGAGGGAGCACTTCAGATGAACCAGGCAATCCCACAGCCGTGCTCAGAGCCAGCATTGTGACAAGAATACCCTTCATAGCCCAGGAGGCACAAAGGGCGTGTGCCAGGGCTCAGTAATGCAGCAGCGGTCTCTTGATATTCAATTACATCTGCCACAGGCCCAAGTACAAAGCTCACTTGTTATGACTTTTTCCTCAATGGATAACATTTTAATGAACTGCTTTACCTGATTATCTTTTGGTTTTTCAGTGCAGTGTGTACTACACAGTTGATAATGAAGCTTAAAATTTAAACTAGTAGGTAACATGGGGGATCTTCCCTCAACTAATAAAGATCCATGGCTACAAAGATTTATTTCTTAACTGCATCAATAAAAGTTTCAAGAGCAAACATGGAGGTACTGGACAACGCAAATACACTTCAGGTTCTATTCAGGACAAAAATGTGCATAAATTATTATGGAAACTCTCCTGGGCAACCAGCCACTAAAAAAAAAGTTTGGGTTAAACTCTTCATGGTTTTGCATTACTGAAGAGAGATCCTAGAAATTAAACTTTTTCATTTTTAACTTAATGAGATTCTAGTATATTCTAGATGTTAGAATATACTACTTAGATATATAACTTCACCTTCCCTTGGGCTGAGAAAACACATCAAATATTTATTTCAGAAGAAGTTTACTGATATTACACTCTGTCATATCTACAGTTCCCTGTCATCCAACTTATCTTTGAATCTATCAAAATTTACTGCATTTATATTGCTGCAGTAAGTACTGCACTGCTGCAGTGGGATATAACAAACCTGATTAACAGAGGTAGCAGACAAACAGAACATTTAATTCCCATTGTTTATACACAAACTACAAAATGGACTCAAGGATGTGTCATGCTTGCAATTCACCCACCTATTCAAATAGGCTTCCTATTGAAAGTTAGCTCCCTGGCAAGCAAAGCACAGCTTCTCATTAAAACAATCTTTTTCTGCCCCCTTTTTTTTGTTCTTCTTTTACTGTTTTTGATTTGATTTTGTTGTGGTTGTTCTGTTGGGGTTTTTTGGTTGGTTGGTTTAAATAAAAAGATTTTTTAGAAAAGCCTCAACTCAGTAGAAAACCTGACAGGACTGTTCATTGCTGTTGATGATGCAAACTCTGAAGTGTGACTGGAGATAATACATCTGAGCTCCAAAATCCTTAATTTTTAAACTCTGTGAGATAGGAACGGTTTCATCACAGTACACAAATTCTAACAAAGAATTTCAATACTCAAGATTCAATACATATGGATATACCTAGCATTTTTGTTTACTCCAGTGACTCTCTCCTATTCCTGTCTCCCACAGCATTCTCCATGGGATACTTGGAACAGCATCGCACTGAATAAGCTTATGAATGCATTTTCTCTCTCTAAAGCCTGTAGTTTTATCAAGTTGTGAACAAATGGAAGACTCCAAAGATTATGCTGCAAATCAATACATATGATTAATAGCACATTTGCCCACTCAACATAAACATCTGAAACTTCTCTGCACACAGACACACACAAAAAAGGAGACCTGTAAGTTCTTAGCAAATTAAAGTCACCCAAAAATATTCTATTTGGACCAGGTTACAGTAACAAACCAAGACACTGTGATACTCAAGCACACAACTCCAAAATACATCTTCATTCTGACATGGAGAGGAAAAGACAAATGTGTGTTCTTTGAAGCAAGTTTCCTTGTTGCAAAAGACCAAAATATTTCAACACCACATCCAGAGACACCCATGTAACAGTTCACACTATATAAACTCATATTCCTACAGTCAAGGGCATCACCAGGCAACAGACTGATGAACTTACACAGACAAAACCTGAAGACTTAAGCAGCTCAGGGTCTGGTTAAAATGGTGTTCTGATGGTTTCCTCAGCTAAGTTACCTTCAGTTTGCTTCCCAGTTTTACATCTAATAAATACTCCTTTTTTTCAAACCTCTCAAACTAGTTCACATGCAAAGGCTTACTGCCACGTTGAAATGACATCATCACTAGATCAACATACATTTGTCTTCTGTTTCACTCAGTATCTTCTAAATCCTAGTTAGCAAAACCAAAGTCATCAGAATTTGACAACTTGGTAGACTGCTAGGAGCTTTATATTTCCAAAGGTCAAAATTTTACCATTAGCTATGGTATGAAGATGTACATGTTCTCAGTTAGAACACCGCAAAGTAGTTCATTTTTTGTTCCTATATGAAGTTGGTCAAAAGAGTAACTTACCTACTATACCAAATTCCAGACTACAACATGGATATTTTCCACAGGAATAATGGGAAGTGAATATTTATTTTCTACATGGACTTTGATCATGCTCCCACATCCATCCCAAATAAATTACATGTATTTAATTATGAAAAAGTACTGAGTAACTGCTTCTAAATTGTTTTTAATCATATAGGTAACCAGCATATAAATTTATCTTTACATAAAAGTTTTGATATCCGAAACCATTTAACTGCCTTGATAAATTAAAATGCTTAAATTTGAAAGACTATTGCTTGTTATATAAAAACAATACAACCAGAAGTCCACCATAACACCGTAATTGTCTTGTAAAGCTCTAGATGAGCAGTTCTCTTTAAGCACAAAAGCAATTTAAAAAAATCATCTAGCCAAGGACAAGTGTGTTATTTCTCCCCAGCTTCAGACACTGGGCATCTGTTCTACTAACTCAGTACTTGGATTCCTAACTACTTGACAAATTCTAATTTGAATTTAACCAACCTTCACTGCAAGGGCTGAAAAATCCCACCTACCTGTCTAAAGAATGAGATACTAGTGAGAACAAAAAGCATCAGTACTGCCACACTGCTCTGAAAACTGTCATTCACTTCAGTAACAGCACATGTTATGTTGCTTTTGAGATTTGTATTCTATCAATCCTGCCTATAATCATGGCATTTAGCTTGCCACCTTTCCTTTCTGTTCTGCATTCCTTCTATGATTTACTTCATGTTTAATGCTCCACATCAAGCTCCTTTTCCATCCTTTCAAGTTCCTCCTCCCTCAACCTTCCAACAGTATAACTGATTAAAATCTTCCTGCTTTAAACCTGGAAGACTGAAAATAATGCCTCAAAACATCTCTTGCCTTACTCCCAAGGGCAATGCCAAATTAAAGATAACTGCATCGTCACCAGTGGCTGTGGGACAGGTATAATACAGTGATGCTCATTCTAAGTAAAATAAGCCACCAGAATCAAATTAACAAGACAAGAAACTCTAAAAATTGTGTCTTAAGTGCTGCGGCTTAACATCAACATGAATAGAAAAAATGTAGAAGCAGATAGTAAAGGAAAACATGAGTCCTATATGTGAGGGCTTTTAAAGTAAATGAATATGTGCTCTGCTCATCTTTCCAAGAGGATCTGAATTAAGCAACTCTTATATGCACTGTAAAGAGATATATAACCCCATCTATGTTTGTCACTGGTATTTCCAGTTGTTGTAAACCAAGTTTTGCTTCCATATATTTCCCTTGCCACTAATTGGTTGTTTTTTGCCCTGGGCAGTCACAATGATTTCCACAGTGACAAAGAACTGGTCATACCTCCTTCATTGCTGTAATTTTTACTCTGATGCTGATCAAGGAAAAAAATCTACAACCTTCTCCCAACCCAATCCACAGATAATCTAAAGTAACACGGTCATCTTTCACCATAAGATATCTTGGGATAACATAGCAAAACTAAGAGCCTTAGACTCAACGGAAAGAGAAAAATAGTGTTTCTTCTTCCCCGACTGAGGGTTTAAAAAAAAAAAAAAAAAAAAAAAGCCCCAAACAAACTAACCAAGCACCACTTATAAGGAAAGATACTTTCTTATCAGGCCTGATTAAGGAATTACATACACGAAAGCTTGCACCATTTTGCCAACTATTTTACTCTTAACAAAAGACAGCACCTGTTCCACAAAACTCACTACACAAACTGGAAAATTTTATTTTCCTAAAATAACACAAGAAGATCCTGCCTATAATAGCTCCTTTCTCTCAAAGGATTCTAAGCTAGATGCTCAGAATTTCAAAACAGGAAACAAATCCCTATTATACATCAGATTTCCTTCTGGCAGATCCCAGAAGTTTTGTGTCTCCCAAAGACAACGCGATGTCCCATATAATTGTAAGCACAGCACGGGTAAAGTTTCAGAAGGATTGAGTCATATGAATATCTGAAGACTCCAATGCACAAAAAATACAATGAATATTGCCTTTTTAGAGAGCCTGAATGCCCTGTTGAATTTTATAGATGATCTACTTTGATTTCTGCTAGAGTAAATAATATAAGCTCTTAAATAACGTAGACCTAGATTCCATATTAAATGACAAATTCTACAGAACTCAACTGCATTATTTTGGGTAAGATGAACCAAATCCTTCAAATAAATAATGGCAGCCTCAAGAATATAGCTCAACATTAACCTTGGACAGATAAAATCAGTATAACAATTTCAGAGTTATATTTCAAATATATTTTTTCAAATAAGAAATGAATCCAAATTAAATAAAGAAAATGGGGTTTGTGTGACCAAGCTTTCATAGTCCAGACATAGAAGCATTGAGATTGAAGCAGTAACACTTCTATCCAGAAAACAGTAAAGCAGCAGAATCTACAACAAAAATTATTAGGTAACTAGATCATGTGTATTTATTAAATCTGTAGTTAAGTTTTACAAAACATCCCAGAGTACATCAAGGTGGTTTCCAGTTTTGCTTATATTCCATTTTTCCTTATACTGCAGCTAGATGATGCATAAGAAGAAAGTCTCAGTCAAACTCACATTTGAAGGGTTACCACAGACTGGCAACTCAGGGAGTCTTCCCCTCTAGTGGGGTAAGATGACAACTCACTTATCTTTTAGTACTGGATTACAGAAAGGTCTGAAACAAATGTTTTGTCAGTGTTCTGATCAACCCTGTACTTTTAGGTTATTACAGCTGACAGCTGCTCAAAATTCCATCAGTAATAATTGCCAGTGCTCAAGATGCCCATTTTAATAATTCAAGGAAGAGTTACATATTAATGATGAAGTCATAAGTAATTTAGGCCATGTATAGATAGCTGCAAAGATCCCTGCCAGGAATTTTTCCAAACCTGCCCCTGTGCTATGTGGCAGATCAGTCATTTATTAAGACCATCTTAACTTCTTCCTAGCAATCTTATTAGCTGCATAGAAGTTAATTAAGAAGTTAATAATCAAGAATACCACATAAAATGGACCATGAAGAACTAAGGGGGCAATACAAAGCTCATAAAATTATGACATTTGATATAGGAAAGAATCCAGGATTTATTTCCAATACCAAGCTCCTAAATAAAGTGTACATTAAAAGCAAAGCATTCATTTACATAAGTATTTCTTTTTTGAACAGCAGCTAAACAACTCATCTAAAAAAGGTAAGATCAAGAATTCCTAGGAGCCATAACAATTTGGTTTTCTTCAGGAACCAGAAGATCCCCCAGGTTCCACCTCTGCTCAACTACGTGCAGGACCACAGGAAAGATTTATTATTTGTGTCACGTTGTTCAAATCAAGGAAGCTCTCACACCACCATTACTTGTATCTAAGCCTCCCTATCTCCCATCATGCATTTGTTAGAGAAAGTGCCTGGAAAGGTGATTGACAAAGGCAGCGAATTGATGAGCAATATGGCCTTCCTAGAAAGACACCTACAAGAGTCAGAAACAAAGCTCAGGTTAGCTGATTTTCACTGCATTACCAATCAATCCAGTACTAAAACTTCCATGTCACCAAGGTTACATAAGGCCTGCATACCAAGTTCATCGTGCAAACTGCTACCGCCTACAGCAGATGCAGTGGCATGTGATGCTTCTAAGTGGACACTCCCATTTCTCACCAGCAAGGAGGCGCTAGCGCCGGGCACAGCTGCCTGGGAGGGGGGGCGGGGCTGCACTCTGACCTGGGAGGAGCACTGCTGGCCTTGCTGACCATCTTGAAGGCTACGAGAAAACATGCATGGGGGACACATTACCAGAAGAAGTGAAAAAGAGCCAGAAGTGAAGCAAAACAAGATTTTTCCATATAAAGAGGAAAAGCTTTTTTTTTAAAGAGTATAGTAGCATTAAGCAGCCAATAGTTAGGGTTAAAGTAACCTCTAAGTTCTGTGTAACAGAGAATTTAGGCCCTAGTTACATTCAGTAATCTAGAGAAACTCTTCTGTCAACTCCTTCAAAGTAGTATTGCTTTCTAAGATCTCCCCACGTCACCCAAGAGGTACATTCTTCCGAGTCCTAATTTGTGGGTGCAAAAGCAAATTACTGCAGGTTAGTTTAACTACAGACTAACTTGAGGTATCACCTATATTTACACTGACCATTCCAATCTTCTTACAATAGTAGGGGTCCTTTTTGCTTATTTAAGTATGACCTGATCAGCTGTTTAGGACTTTTTTATTAGCCACAGAGACATCACCTTTCTTACTATTAATCCACACTAACTAGAAAACGTCTCTGAGCTTTGTTAATAGCCATAGGACACCACAGACCTTGTAGATAACTGAAGTAATATGTCTGGATTCAGAATTATTTTGAACATATTAAGACTCTCTACAGAAAGTTATTAATTGGCAAAAGTTAAGTGGATTCTGAAGTTATTTTAAAGTTATAGCAAAAACTTTATTACTTGCCAAAACACAGGTCTTAAACACCAACCTGGCTTTCAGAGAAATTTGTACATTTATAGCCATGAGCAACATTTGAAAATGTTAATTCTCCTCTTCACAGACTTCCATTGCAAAATTACTTTCTAAAGCCATTTACCAAAGTTAGGTTTTTTAATAGCTTGTTTAATATTAGGTATGATGAAGTGTCAGAATACAGGATGTTTACAATTGATATCATACCGTCTTAGCAAGAGCAGTGGTTTTATTATCCTTCATTTTGTGGATTTAAAGAAGCTACATTATATAGTCATTAGCTGAGGCATTATCTTACATAAAAGATTTTTGTATTTTTAAGGCTGAAAAATAGCTCAAACACTCTTTTGAAAAACAGTATGTATCAGCCATTGCTTTCAACACTTCACTGTTTACAGCATGATGCTAAAGTTGGCAAATGAGGCAACTAAAAAAAAGATCTTACTAAGAGTTGAAGGGTTATATCTGATGTACTTGCTTTTAACAGTATTTTCTACATCATCTACTTTTCAGTTCTTTTGTTAGAGCATCACTGGAAAACAAAATATGGATATAAGAATAGGCGTTAAGAAAAGCTCATGCAAAATAATGCAGACACGCACACAGCTCAGGAAGAACTGCAACGCATTATTTATCATGTTCTAACATTTTAATCTGAAATTTAAATTCAGTGTTCTGCTACAGTACACAAGGCTTTCAGTGAACTATGCAGCAACAAAAGCCCAAGGGAAGTCCACAGATGTGCCATCCTTCACTGCCCTCCTTAAGCAACACCAAACCAATGCTCAACAATACTGCTTTCCCATAAACACCAGGTACATCTCAAGAGGCATATACACAGCTACCCTTTGAATAGTTATCCACATCTGTCACAATTAAAAAAATCACACCAAAATATCAATGTCAACCAATTATACAGATATGCAAAAAACACATTTATTCTCTGATTATTGTAAGAATAAAATTCTGCTTCATACAGTCACTTACACACATGCATACACTATTGACTACATGGGATGCCAATGAACACTTATTTTTCAAGTGCCCAAAACACTGCTGACATTTAGACAGGACAAAAGCAGGGGCGGATGGTGTTTTATGGTGCATTTTGGGTTTGTTGTTTTAGGTTACCAGGCAAAATAATCTTGTGTCTAATTTAGCATCAAAGCAGCAGAATTTACTAGACCAAGTTTGACCTGTCTACCATTGCCAAAGACACATACATATAATGCCATTGTCTCTTTTACTAAATACTTCACAGAGGAAGTGGAAAGTAATTGCAATCATGGATAGGAAATTAAAAAAGAAATCAGGTTTAACTCAACAGCTCTTAGGGAACAGTCCCCCAACACCAATTTTAGGATACAGTTAGAAGCTTAGAGATTCAAGTTTTGCTGGCAAGAATAAGTAACACACAACATCAGGGCAACTGAAGATTACTAAATCTAATACTCTTAAAAGTTTAATATCTGGAGTCATGGATTAGCAATATCAGAAACTAGACTGGGGCAGCTGACCAACAGCATACAGGAGTGATGTCAGTACAATAACAGCAATATTTTGATAACTTCTTAGTGGTAACTGGCTAAAAATGTCTCCGTATTTCTTCACATTTGCTCCTTAGGCATGATTTCTTCTAAATCTGTAAGGGTTTCCTTCTTCGAGTAACACAGAATTTACACTAAAATTAAGCTACCCACGTAAAGGAAAGACTGTTCACCTAAAAATTAGAACATGAATACATGTATTTTTTTCAGACACATTCCACAGTTGATAGCTCAAAAGGAATTTGTGTCAAACAAATATGAAAGTACTTTGGTATTTGGTTGGACTAAGGCAATCCACCTCCACACCAAGGGACAGTCATTTAGCATCCCAAAAAGTATTTTGAGTAAGCTAAATATTCAATTCTGAATATGTTTATATTGAAAGTATTTTTGATAATGTACGTCAAATTATGAAAGTACAGTGAGCAGTTTGGGGTGAGGTTTTTTTAAATTTAGAACAAAACAAATTTAGGTAACAAAGATGTTAGAGGAAATACAAGGCTAGAATATTTAATCTGCTTTTTTACCCTTGAACATCTTGTCTGATTAAAGAGTTACTTCACAAAGTGAAATTCATGATTCAGAAAGTTCACAGAGTTACTGCACAGTCTCTCACTGAAGTCAAGATTAAGCCATGGGAACTTTAATGACTGCACTAGCATGTGGAAATGAGGCAGCTGTCAACCACAGTTTAAAACAGAGTCCTTTATTTTCCTTACTTTATACCTACAAGAAAGAAGACACTATTTTCTAACTAATACACAGTTAAGGAGCTTTCATTAGTCTGCACAGCCTCTTCTGCTGCAATACACAAAGCTGCACTGCCCTCCTTAATGAAAAAAAAAGAAAAAAATACTTCACTTCCTTGCAAGTGAAGGCAACCAGGCAAAGCAAAAGTGATTGGAAAGACTACCAAGTTTTATCATCCTTCACTATGAAGCAAATCACTAGCTTGAAGTTGAACACCCTACATTCAGCAAGACCAAAAGCTTCAAAAAGAAACATCTGGAATTATATGATCATTACTTCTTACTGCACTAGCCACTAAAAACACACCTAACTAGTTTCAGTCCTTGACAGTCCAAAGTCAATCTGTTACACTTTTAGGTACCATCCTTGCACTCCGCCTGCCTGAGGAAAATCTGCAAATGTAGTCCTCAAATATTTTAGTGGTGTGACAAAGGTGACAATTCCTCTGCCATCCTCTATTGTAAGGTATTTTTGTTTTATCTGTTCAGTTTCTACGGCTTTTCCTAGTTAAAAAAATTTCAAAAATATTCCCAAAACACAAAAACAGTTTAACATACGAAGGAAGATCATTAAGAATATACGACATGTGCAATTACTCCTACATATTGATCATGTAACTAAAAGAAGAATTACTTCAATACTGATAGGGGAGTGTTCTTTCTTCTACAGGCCATGTTCTCCTCACCAGATTCTCCAATACCATAAGTAACCAAGAAACTGAATGACTTAAAACACAAATTTAAAAACTTATAGTGGCTAGTGTTTCTACTGTTCAGGTCGATTGATCAAACAGAGCTGATGTATGTAACAGATAATTAGGCTCAGTATTGTTAACAAAGGGGCCAGTAAAGGTTGGGGGACTCCTGAGATACATGTACACACTACATTTTAAACATTGTCAAGGCATGCAAAGTGCCACACAATTAGATTTAATACTAAGTAATACTGGGCATTCTATTCACTTAATTATTTCTCTTTTGCTGTAAAAAGCTGCAAGATCTTCATAAAGGTTTGCCTGTATTTTAGATTTGGAGTCTCTGTATGTATTTAGCTCTTTATAATGCCCTGTCATTTTGATTATCTCTCATAATCTACAAATGTGAAAAATGATCACAGTACTAGTCCCTACTGTTTACATTCTTCAAGAAAAGAAAACCAAAATGGGAAGAGCTGATACTATTTTCTTGGGTTTCTCTTGTTGATTGGGAGTAAAAGTTTCTAAAATTTTTGATAAAAACCACTGAGGCTAAGTTTGTTAGCATTAGTTAATTTTTATATCAATCTGAAAACAGCTATAACATGTTAGAGACTGACTATCCTGACCGTTTTTAAAATAGTGCCACATATACATGCACAATTCAACAAGCCCACAGTGACATGCAGTGACAGCTCAAGGAGGTTATGGTGGGGAAGGAAGTAAAAAGTGCTTTTCTGGCAACACTGGTGGGTGTGGGGGAAGTGGTCTGCTGCATGCATGCTAAATATGGTGGAACATTTAGATACCCTACCTGAGGGGTGATCCGATGAGCAATGTAGGAGGGGTAGGGTTACTCCCTGCATTGTGCCGGCGTCGTACTGCCTGACGCCTAAATGTGCTGCGTTCACGGCGAAATGTGACAGTCTCCTCGCTGGCTTGTGCTGCTGCAGCAAGACAGACTTTAGGTCAAATAAGAACCCATCCTAGTTACGTACACAGTAACTTAAGACTCCTTTCTTCCCTCTGACCCTCCCCAAGTTAATGAACTCGACTCTCAACAACAAAAGTAGCTTATGCCCTAACTGTTCAAACAAGCTGCCTCAAGACAGGATCACAACACACAGTTATTAGCAAAAATCTGGGTAGTTGGGGGAGAGTTCTTCAATATGCGGCTTACTTTTTTTCACCCCCAGATCCAAATAGCCAGGTTGCAAAAGAAGTTGGATATCCCAAATCTTTTCGGTTTACACGTGGCAGGAAGAGACATCTGATCTCACCCTTTACCTCACTGAGCAGATAATTAAGAAGAAACCTGAAGGACAACCTAGCAAAGTTGTCTAACATTTCTAACCATAATGTTCTCAATTTTATAACTTCTGCCAAAGAGGTAGGGTTGAGGTTAACCTCATCACAACTCTTTCAGGGGATGAAACAAGAATAGCTTTTTTTTTTTCTCATAAGCATTAAGGGATACATGTTGCTCCTTCTACACTAGTTACAATACAATTTAAGTGGCAGGAGGTTGAGAACAAATGAGAGAATAACTTCTTTTTAAGGACTGGTGGGTTTGTTATTTCAACCCCCCAAACAAAAGGTTTGGTTCATTTATAAGGCAACATCGTAAAAAACAGTTTGTATGTACTCAAGGGATTAAAATATAAATCCGCACATTAACCCCCAAAATCCACCTGTGCTTCTTAAGCTCTACAATATGAACAGTTTCAGATTTGGACTGCTTCACAGTGTGTCTACAATCTGAGAAGTCTTCCTCCTGAGCCAAGGAAGCTCCTAGCCAATTTGAATGCAGAGCACTAAAGAGCTCAAATGAACAGGCCGCAGAGAAAATAGGGTTGGCAGGCAAGTGGAGGAGAAAAAAAAAGTGACATGAAGTCAGTGCAAGAGGAGAATCACAATCTTGACAAGGAAGTCACAACTTGGTGGCCAAGAAGCCTGTTACTAGACTGAGAAAACCAAGAACTGCATCAAACAAACAAAAAACAAACACTCCCCCTTTCCCCCCATGAAACCCCCCCCACATAGAGCAATGGCAGGAAAACTGCAGGCACAGCAGCCCATATGCACTTCAGCACACTTCAAGTTACAACACTGCTGCCATTAAACTTTCAACACTTTACCAGCAAAGACACTAATGCTGGTCTACAGGGAACAGCAACCTATAGCAACCTACTGCTGTTGTGCTCTACTGCCATAGCTCAAGCAATAAAGGCTGAAACAAGAGTTTAATTCACCCATGAACCACAGGTTCCCAAATGAATTCTGTATCTGAAGCTTCAATTTATAGCTTCTTTAAAACAAAAGAAGCTACATAAAGAGATATACTTCAACACCAACATTCAAGCTACAAGTATTTTATTACCAAAACTACAGAATTTAAGGGCAACCCTAATTCAGTCCTTTCCTGTACTTTCAGGAAAACCTGAAAGGGGTTTGCTCATTCTCTCCTCATTCTTCCACAGGTGTTTTTACAATTCTAAGCATCAATAGATTATACTACCTTTTCAGGATAGTTCATTAGGAATTCAGTAAGTTTCTCCTGTGGTTTAATATACAGCTTTATTTTAATACACTGCCTAATTTGTTTAAGTGTTTCTTTGCAGCTCTCATACTTGAAGTACAAAGCAAGTGAACCACATTAAACAAGACAGACTGAGTTCTGTCACATGAGGTCAAAACCACATATGAATTTTGGATGACAATTTCTAAAGCTCATTTTTTTTCTAGGATACACATCAGCATATAAAAACTCATAACACAGCTTCCACTGAGTTCAGATGCAAAAGCAATTGTGGTAATCAGACCATAGTTAAGCACCATGAAACAAGGAATGTAAATACCTGAATTACCATTAAGATGGTAAACATCAGCATTACATCTTAATTACCACTTGCAACTACTTAGCAAAAGCAACATTCTAGTGCAATTCTTTAAGGTAGCATACTTAACACTGACAGATATCTGTCTTTCTTCAACAGACATCTTCAATAACTGAAGCAGACTATGAAAACATGATACATCCTCCCTATATAGCTCCAATTTATCACTAAAGCAAGTCTCAAGAACTAACAGAGGCAGTGTCCTGTGAGGAAACTAGATATACAAACATCCTTAATGATAAGAAACAAAGAAAATAAAAAATTTGTACTTGGGGATTAAATTCAAAGCTGTACAGGCAAACAGCTCTGGCATTTCCTAACCTTTTATTATTTCATTTTAACTTTTAAAAGTCAAAGTAGATTTTGGTGTAGCTTTCGACCTGTTTCACCACAAGATTCTTGATTTATCATCTTGCAACTTTTGTTCAATGCCCATCTTTCATACACACTTTTCCTGAATGCAGGTGGTGGCACTCAGGGTCACCACAAGTCTACAAGTTCTTTTGAAAAGACTGCAGGGCTTTTCAGACCAACAAGCTCCAAGTCTGCTAACATTATGCAACACTGCATAAGAAGCTACGTGTAGAAAACCTGACTAAAGAAAAAAAAAAAAAAAAGCACTAGCTGAGCTGAGAATATTAGCAAAAAGTGTGGAAAGCCAAGCTGAGCAAAGTTTGCTCTTGGTTGTAAAGGAAAATCAGAGGGGTTGTGGTTTTGCTTGGTTTCTTGTATTGGCCCTTCGGGTTTGCTCAGTCTTGGGGAGGACTTTTTGCTGAGTTTTTGTTTTTAGTATCATTTCACAGAAGACAAACAATTTAAAATATATACATAGAACTATGGAAAGCTCTTCATGGTAATTTGTATTATTTGTATTCCTACCTGCCTTTAATGAGAAGGAGCAGTGCAACTGCTTGTGAGCTCACCCGTAGAAAGTAAGAAAAAATTCCTAACTCACCCTCTACCATGATCTGAGAGCAGTTTTATCATGTTTAAATATTAGTAAACTTTCTTTAATATTTACGATGTCATATACACTTCTCCAATACTGCTACTTACAACAACTTATCCTAATGTCCAGAAATGTAAGATCCAACATCTACAGTCATGCAGAAAAACCAGATTTAACAGGAAGAGATAACACAGGTAGTACTTCTAAAGTTCCTGCTTCCTTCAGTTTAGTCAGGAGAGGAAGACAAGCTTTTCAGCCTACAGAATGTGCGTTAAAAGGTGCTCTATGCTTTTTATTCTATACTTCTATGCTGAATCACTACACTTAATATCAAGAAATTCAAGCATTTCCTCTGCAGGTTGTCATATGAATGTGAGTCCCCAGCATTATCTATTCTCAAGAACACAAAAATCATGTTTGAAGTTCAAGGTGCACAAATTACAAATACAAACCTACATCCCAGAAATCAATAATATAAGAAGTGGAGACCCAGTGACAACCTTGTAGCAAACTTAACCCTTCACATTATTATAATTATTATTATATATTATATATAATAGGCAGTTATTATTATAACCGCCTATTCCCAAATATAATACAACTATTTTTAAAGAAGAAATAATGACACTTGTATCTGTTAAAGAATACGTGTTTGCATGCACAGTTGCATTAAAATTAATTTGTTTAACACTTTGATTGGGAAAGAGCCAAATTAGCAGTTACACACTTAAAATGTCAGAGGATACTATATCATCAGACACTGGGAATGCTAGTTCACATTGAACCTTTATACACTCACCTCTATAGTTTTACTAAGTTTTAAACAGAACTGAAGACTCAGTTTTACACTACAACTATGCAACTGTTGGAGAAGACACCTGGCTTTAAGAAACAAAGTACAGATATATTCCTTTGAACAGGAACATTTATATAAAAACAAGCTAAAACATTTGCAACATCTCCCTGCACCTATTTAACACTTCTTTCAAACAAAACTTAGAAGCTTAAGAAACACAACGTGAAAAAGCAGAACTTTCAAAATTTTATTGCATCAATAAGACAATCATTTTGCTACAAACAAATACTAAACCCAATGCCTTAGATAAATTCTGAAAAAAAGAAAAATTCTTCATAACAAGATTCCTGGAAAGATGTGGTATGAAACTAATACAAAGGTGAAGCATCCATGCGGAAAACCATACAGCCCTTAGGATAAAAACCGCAATCAGTCTAACTAGACAGCAGGCAGGAAAAAACCTACCAGAGCAGAAAGTCTCCCTCACTCTTCTCAGGAAAAAAGGAAAAGAAAAAAAACCACAGCCAAAAAACCCAGCACCCCTCCTCCCATCACTTAAAACCGAGATGGTGTTGAACATCAGTCAGGTTAAGCGTGGTTAAAGGTGTGCATGGAACCTGAGCGACGCGTGGACATGCCCTTTCTCACACTCTCAAATGGGAAACTGATTTTCAATGACTAATTACTAAGCCTACATGTTCTCAGCAAGAGCTGGAGTGAGTAGTTTATGGCTCATGCAGTCACATAAGCAATAAAATTTGCAAATAAGCAATGAAATTCTTTGAAGATAGAACATACTTTGCCAAACCAAACAGCTAAAATGTTGTTCTCCTGTATTGTGCACCTATCTCTCATTTGTGTTTGAAACCTGAGAGATGTACTTTACACGCATTTATGGGTTAACACTTCCATTCTCCTCATGGTTGAGGCATTTATAGCTTATTTTCACATGCCCTAAGACTGTATAAAAAAACCATGCTTGAAAGAAACCCAAGTAGAAAGAAGTAGTCTGTTCAGTCCATATCTTCAGTATGCAGTTGTTAATCACCATATTATCATGCACCCTAATAAAACCTACAGCTGCAGGGATTACTTATACTCCTCTGATAAAAAAAAACAAAGTATTGGCTCAGTGTATTAAAACTTACTGTAGACATTTAATGAAAACTATCACTAATGGCTATTTCTGAAGAACAGATGTGGGCAGCAAATGAGAAACAATGAAGAACAGAGCGATATCCCCAAGTTACAAACTTTCACAAGAAAATAGTGCAGAAGAAAACACAATTCAGGAAAGAAAGTAAAGCCCAATAATTCAATGTTGTGGTTGTATTTACAAAAAAAACAAAAAAAAAAGTAAGTCTGAAACTAGCCTGAAGAAATACTTACAATTACGTCAAACAGTCACTACAACAACCTGAAAAGCAAAAGACTATCAAGGAGGGAACAAAGCAGGACAATAGAAACATCTGGTTTAAATTCTGAACCAAACACTTTTACAGACCAGCTTGACAGTAAAATTTTTATACTAAGGCCAAAGATAAAACTAGGAGTCTTAGTTATTCTACTTCATTGTACTTCCTACTTGAATTCTTCCACTTTTAAAAACATTAGGCTACTCACACAGACCTTTTGAACATAATGCTGATGTACTTTGGGTCGAAGAATTAAAGCTAAACCCCATCTGATCCCCTGCCCAATACAGACCCTAAATCCCAGAGTTCGGGTATCAATACCTAGTATTATGTTCATGTAGCAGACAAATGCTCATAATTGACATTAATCTTTAATAAAGTTACTTCTGACTTTGTTTAGATTTATTCACCTTAAGGAAAAGATGCTGTAAATCTTCAGAACACGGCACTTCCAGCATGTGGCATATTACGTTAGCATGTCATACACAGAAAGTCATGTTTGCATTACATAGCCTTAACTAAAACACTAAACATTAATTAGTGGCCAACTTCAATACATGAATGAGTTTTGTCTCACAGCTACATTTTGCAGCAATGTGAGCAATTCCATCACAGCTGATAGAGCTTTTAGCACTTTCTTGCTTATATGCATACTAATAAACCCAGGTACATCTACAAGCCAGCACGAAGATGCAGTTTTTTATCTAATACCAAAAATTCCTATTCAACTCCTGTTTGAGATGAATGCTTAGCAAATACATGAACAACTCATGTCAACAAAATGGAACCACTCTTCCCAAATCAAACAAAAGTTATCTAATGAAAGCCTCTGTATTATCCATAAATACCAGAAAGGAGACAAAACACAGGATTGAGTCACCAAAAAATGTACTAAAATTTTGCTTTACTAGGAAGTGGTTAACAATTAATAGATGCAAGACTCATTCTAAGTTTTATTTCATTGGTAAGTTCCAAAACTGCAGAAATTCCACAGCAGCCTCATATATCATTCCTAACACTGTCTACATCTTTTAAGTGTTTTAAGGTAGCAATCTGACCTCTACTGAGATGACACGATATCCAACATCAGAGGGAATTCTGTAAAACTCAACCTTCACACACAGAAGTTGCTTATAGAAGAGAGCCCTTTCTACTGCTGATCTGCTTACCTGGGTCCAGTTACAGCAGGGTTCTGCTGAATACATGAATAGAGACAGCCAATATACACACAATCCAATCACAGCAACTTTACACATTTTTCAGTTTATACCATTGCTAAACTGTAATTTCTCTTGCAAAACTGTTTGGTTTAGTAGTTTCAGAATGAACTGGGAGATGCATCAGAAGCCCCACCCTTTGTAATTATACTCATTCTATCTGCAGGAAAATGTAGCAAAAACTAAAGTCATCAGAAGCATGGAACAGCTCTGCAAAACAGGAATGTTTTGCAAAATCAAGTCATGATGACATACACCATGTGCAACATCGGCACAGTAGGAAAAAAGTAATATATTGCTAGCAGTTGCCATGACCACTGGCTGAGTAACAGAACTGAACTGTAATAATTGCAGGCAGACATGCCAAGCATGTATGTACAAATACACACAGACTGAAGAGGTGAACCAGTTTCCATGTATCGTATGAAACACAAGATGAATCCAAACTCACAAAGCCCTATTTTGCCTGCCTGTAGAGATGTACTGCAGACCTCAAAACACAGAAAACACTATGAACTGTTACTTCAATATTGCTATGGAACATACAGAAGGAAAAATGCATCACATTACATGCAGTTTTATTTACAAAAGGGTATGTATCTCAATAACTGAAACTAAATAAACCTTAAATTGCAGCAAGCTGTAAAACAGAGCAGCAACTTAAAGGCACACCTTTTACAGTTAATATAGAACTGGAGAAAACACTTGACTTTTCAGGCCAGCTCAAGTTTTACAAAACATCACTGTGTTACATACAGCATTATGGTGGTTCTTTAAATGGTTAAAAACACCAATCCAGAAACAGCACACATCTGACAGAAACCAGGCACAGGTCAATGGAAAGGGGGTATTTCCAGAATATCACTAGACAGCAGAGCAACTTCAACTAACCCATGACTCATCAATTCACTAGCTACTTTCGGAGTCTGAACAGTTGAACAAGGATAACTACTGTAAGACATCTTCCGTCTTTTGTTACACATCCACCACATACACTTAATTTCAGAATTTTCAGATGCTGTTTCTCTGCATTTTAATGAATTTCAATATCTATTCAAGTGCACGTACTATCTCACAGCAAGTGAGTCATCCACCACTTCCTGGCATAATAATATAGAAATGAAACTACTAAGTTGTATCTGCAGAAGTGAAATATGTACAAGCTGGTACAACATCCTGCTTAGTGGAAGATTAGTGAAGGCCCTATCCATTACTAAACAGATTTTAGCAGTTACACAAACAAGAATGTACTTCTAGTCTCTAAAGACTGAAGGATAAAATGAAGTTGTAATTACTGATTTAAGTCATTTAAAAAACAGGAACTGAAAGCTGCTGAATGGAAAGAGGAGGTGGTATTAATATCAGTATTTTAATTATCCTGTGTGCATCTGTTAATTATTTGTTTCAGAAAGTTATCATAAGCAAACATTTAAAAATATATATATAAATTATAAAATAATTATTTCAGCAGGAGGTTGGACCAGACTACTCCTAAAAATCACATCCAACCAATATCCCGATCTTATGAAAATCCAAACCAAGTTTATTCTGTAATTCACCTACAACAAGTAAATAAGATTTCTTAATTTTGTCAAAAAATTGCTATACATATATACACACAACATGTATTTATATTATACATGCATGTCTTGAAAAACCTCCCAAAAGGTGAAGACATCTCAGTAGTAAGAAATACTGGATATAAAGCACTTAGATTCTAAAGAGTTACAACATTTTCTTTCATTACTATTAGTCATGGGTAAGCCTGAAGAAGAAAGCCACAATTAAAGATACAGTTGCGACAAAACTTGTAATATAAGCTATAAATTTTGGGGAAAAATCCCAACAAACCCACACAAGGGAAAAACCAGTAAAGAAGGGCACTATGAAAGAATTACTCAGATTGATCATGAACAGATAAATACAATGTAATTACCGTCTTGGTGCTAGACAAGACTGAATAAATACTTAAGTAGTGCTAAAGAAAAGTCATAATTTTGTTCTGCTTTCAAACAAAGATGGCAGATTGACAATCACTTCTTACAATCATAAAACAAATAGTTCCCTTTCTCTTGGTAGGAAGAAACAATATACAGCCAATGTTATTAACCATACCACGTCACCAGATCTGGAGAACTTGATTTCAGATTGCTTCTTGAAGACAGCCTGCAACCCATAGAGAAGTGCTTGGGTACTTGCCACTTATTAAAAATACTGACAACTTCAAAATGACCAGCATGTAAAATTTTAAACTGAAAATGGATCGGGCCAGCAAGAAAAACAGCAAAGCCTTTTCTGCTTGAGCTGCTACAGATTTGTACATTTAAGGTTGCTTTGAAATGTGTTGAGTGAAATGGTGGGGAAGACAAACCCTCTCAGAAGAGCAATCAAAATATTTCATAATATTCAGCATCTGTCTTCCATTAATTCTTTCAGACTACTGATAAGTAGCAAGCATATATAAAGTCTGACATGTTCTGAAAGGTAAGGTATGTTACTCCTCCTTTTCACATAAAGGGAGAATCTTAACAGCTTTAAGCAGTAATAACACAAAACAAAATTAAATCAAATTTTGTGCTAAGAAAAGCACAGAGTCAAAATGGTAAATACATAAAGGAGACCTTTTATTAGTCAAATTACTCTCAGTAGACATGAAGAGCTGTCACTTAAACAAGGCCTTAGGAAGAATGTGCATTAAGTGTTTAGCTTGTAGAGTTAGTACTAGAAGAGCAACTCTGACTTTCATTAAAGCTACTGCAAAAATCTGTTACTAGGAGTAACAAAGTAAAAAAAAAAGAACAAATTGCATACATCACTGAAGGCATATAAACAGGTCTAAACTAATTGCAAACCAGTCAAATTTGACCAACAATCAATACACAGCTGAACTTCAGTGTGACACACTTTCTTTTCCTCCCCAGGCATTGATTGTACTGATTTTTATAGTTCTTTTGTTAATGTCGAGGGACACATCACAAAAAAAAATCCACAAAAAACCCCAAACAAAACCAAAAGAAAAATCCACTATTGGTCATACATCTTATCTTTCTGTGGGCTAGAAATGTCTTTTTAAGATGAATCACCATATTTTGTTTAGGCAGTCTATATAATAGGAACAGCCAAATTTGCTATAATTTGTTAAGAATACCTGTCTTGATATAAAATACAATTTTATGAAGGGTTTGTCCACCTAGATGTAAAGATCCAGATTATCTGGTAGGTATTGGCCTCTGAAAATTCCACAAGTCAAACTGAGTTAATTAGCAACCTCATACTGTTGTGAAAATGTATTTTAAAGACACTTATCTACACCTTCCAGTTAAGGCAGTCAATAGAGTTAACCAAGAAAAGAAACAAACATTATAACAAGCAGTAAACAAAAAAAAAAATATTAAGACCTCCAAATTTTGTTTTAAATGCCAGTACTAATCTGTAGCAATAACAGCTACTACAGGTAGCTTATTGTTCACATCACAATAGTTAGGGAAAATAAGAGGAAACTACACTCCTCTCCAGCACTGGAATGTTATTGTGTTCACATAATGAAGACAAAAAAAAAACCCCAAAAATCCAAAGTAAACAAGACTGTCTAGCCAGCAACAGCAAGGCTAAGCAAGAATCAAATCCCTAGGAGAATTCAGCTTAGTGAGTAGACCATTGTAAGAATCCACAATTAAAGGCAGCATGGTAAGGGTTTGGGATTGGTTTTATTTTGTGATATCATCTCAAGCCATGCCACAGAGGCTGCAGTCGTTTGTATTACTCAGTACAATGGAGCAGGTTGGATTTGATCACAAGTAATAGTTTTAAGATACAGCTCTAATTAATGAAGACTGCTGGTAACAAACCCCTAACACCTCTACTTAGAGATTTTGTAAAAGCTGTTTGGATTCAAGACCCACTTCAGTAGATCTTCCCAGAAATTATGAAGGAAATGCTTTTTCAGTTTTACTGGGCAAGAGTCCGGAAACAAGGAGGATGCTTAAGTATAGTTTTAATATAAGTCACAGATACCAGACTCATTAACATAATGCAACAAGGTACTTCTGGCAGGTCATTTACTTACCTCCACTTGCTGATTCTTGGTCTTCCCCTTCAGGAAATGCAGCCTGGCTTGGTAAGCTATTCCTAGAACGTGTGACTGACTCTAAGTGTGAAGCCCTTCCCAACAGAGATAGCTCATCTAGCACCTCTCCTTCTTTGGCTTCCAAATCAGATTTTGAAGTGGTTAACTGTTTTATGTTACCTGGTGCCATTAAACTATTTGGGTCATTTAAACAAGCTACAGTACCACTGTCCAGGCTTAACACTCTGGCACGATTCTTGGCACTGTTTGTGCTAGAAGTCCGTCGTGTAGATCTTTTTTTGCTAATTCCTTCAGAGCTTACATGGGTTTTGTGAGCATTTTCAGAGTCTATGCCCCCACGGTCTTTAGAAACGTATTTGGTCTTTAAAGCACTGTATTTTCCCTCAGGAGACTGGCATGAATGGGAGGTGGTGCTGGAAGAGCTATCACTGCTGAACTGGTGAGCTGACTGCATGCTCGATGTCCTGCTCAAGTCACTTTGATCACTGGAGTCCTCATCGTGACAAAACACAGCACTGTGAGGTTTAGTACCAGATACACCTCGGAAGGAAACATATTCCCTGTGCCGACTGGAATCAAAACTACTAGCCCGCTTTTTTCCTGTCCTTCTCCGGCTGGATTTGTGGGTAGAGGCTGTTCGATGTATTAAACTAGAAGATTTTGGTCGAACATCTCCTTCTTTTTGTTTTCCACTGGTTTCTTTAGAAGCTCTTGAATCTACTAACACAGCTAGTTTCTCACTCTGCTCATCTCTTTGTTCAGCAGCCTTCCCATGCGGCCTGTCAGCTTGTGTAGTCAGTTCATTGGCGTGTGGGTTCTTATTGGCCTCTTCTGAAGCAGAGGCACCAAGACCTTTCTGGCCGTGCATCTCGCTGGATGCATTAGAACCCTTTACCTCTTGAACACCACCCAGAGGACTCACTTCCACAGCAGTCCTTTCGCTACTAGTCCTTTTGTCAGTAGTAGAACTACTGTCATCCTCTGAGTCGACACCACAGCCTTTTTTCTTACCATCCTTTTTCTCTTCTCTAGGAGACTCCTCCTCGTGCTCTGACAAGACACTTTCTATATGCGTTGAGCTAGTGTGTTCACTTTTATAGCTACTGATGGTACTGTTGGTGTCACGATCAGTCCCGCTGCAGTAGCTTTCTGTCGAACCACTGCTTCTAGTACTCAGGCTTCTCAGACTGTCCATACTTTTGTCTGCTTTCAAGGATTTGCTCTTCCCACTTTTAGTCAATGGCTGAGGGCTGCTACTTTTCAGAATGTCATCTAATTGAAAAACTCCTGAAATGCAAGAGTTCTCACCCAAAGACTCTCGGGATCCAGAAGGGGGCTTGGAAGCTTCTAACTCACTGACAGGATCTAGTCCTCGTTTTTGCTGATAAAGGGGGAAGTCATTTAGTGAAGCATCTGGAAAAGCAACAGCAGAGCTAGAAGTCCTTGGTACACCTCGTGGTCTATGATCCTTTCTATAGGAATGAGAATGCAGAGTTACCAGCGAAGCTACTTCTGAGTCACATGCACTGTTTTTAGACTGGTCCACAAGCTGGTTGTTCGAGAGGCACACTTTGTCACTGCTGTCCCTTGGCAAATCCTGTCCAGAGGACAACGAAGGTTGGATGGAGACAAACGAGTCGTTCGACACCAGACGAAAAAGCTTCCGATCAGTTGCCAAATCTGTTTAAGTACATATTTAAAAATATTCATGTAGAATGTTCATGTAAGTTATACAATTTGCTTTAAAACTGTTTATAACAGACAAAGTAAATGAGCTAAAAATCCAGTTACAAGTACTATGAATTAATCACATTACCATTCAAAAAGATTTTATAACATCTGGGCAAACGCGACAGGCTTTTTTTTAATAAAAAAAGAAACTATCAATACCAACTCATCCCTAGCAACTAGTAAGACAAGGCAATTCTGACAAGTCCCCAACTACCTCTATTGCTTATGTGTCTGACTTAAGTTTTTACTTATCCTGAAGTTTCTTAATTATAAAAGAGTACCCTGCCTTTTGTTGGGGTTCCTACATGCAGTAAACAAACTTTAAAGTGTGAAAACACAGTAAACCCTATTAACTCTCAAGTCACCAAAAACCCAACCCAAAATATCATCTTTCCTATTAGATACCAAGTAAGCTCACAGTTAGCACTGTCACAGGTCTTTTTGTACTATAATGAAACTCCCTATGAAGTCATTGAGTTTTACTACCTCTAAAAAAAAAAAAGAGGTGGTTTTTGCTGTTAAAGCAAATCATGAGGATTTACTGTCAGCTCTTGGTTAACACAATCATTCCTGTTACCCATCACAAATAGTCCTCTGTAAAAGTGTCCATCTGCAGGCAGTACTAAAAGCCAGGCCACTTTCCCTTTTGCTACTGTCATTAAAAACAGAAGATCTGGAGGACAAGCTAAGTTTCTACTGTTGTTAAATTTCTGTAGAGTATATTTGAACATACGCAACTTGAGAGACTTCACAGTTATATTACTCAGCCAAAAGTAGCAGAACCCTCCTGCCTACTACAACAGCATGACCACCTGTGATGCTCCATTTCAAACACACTTCCTGCACTGAATCACACAGTAATGATTGAATCATCCATCTAATGGCTCTAATCACCCATTAGTGATCAGACCAACAAAAATGAGAGGTGGTATTCTCAGAGTTAACTTCCTCCTAATCACCAGGTACTTGAAAATCAGCAAACCAAGTATTATATATAAACACTTTGGTTTTATACTCTGTTTTAATCTGAGCAGGTCTTTTCCCAGCAATGAAGCTAAATGAAAAACTGTCCTGTTTTGTTTCAGGACACAAGCAACAGTTTCCTTACATACTAGAAAAAAAAAATTAAAAAATTCACCAAGGTCTGATAACTTGCATGTTGGAAGCAGTCTGCAGCTCTAAGAACACAGAGCTCTGTATGGAGTTATTTACTTTATAGAAAAGCCCACATTTACAATTGTCTGTACTAATAAAGAAAGAAAATTAGTCTACAATGAAGTCCATTAACCCCAGGCCACCTGGAGTCTAAGAGACAGTGTCTAAAGAAATGTAAGTTAGCTATCTTTCAGCAGTAAGTTGACAGTAAATATTTATTACCAGCTGGAAGATATCAGAACAAGGAACACACAGTCAAAGAATAAAGTTATAAGCATTCAAATTACACTTCTCAGAAGCTTAAGTAATTAAGAAAGGAAAGAGGGAACTTCAAGATAGACTCTAAGAAAGGGTATCAACAAACTGCATGAATTTATTTAGCATATTAAGCAAAGGGTCTTTGGTAACAAAATACCACGTTTAAATATGGTGAAGAAGAAATTTTACCTTGTTCTTCACTCCCTTCTTTACATAGGCTAGAACTCTGGCCAAGACTCAAACTGATATCATCAGAGGTCTTGGCAGTGTCTGTATCACCTGCAAATTTTAAGAAATAAGAGTACTAGTGCTCAAAGTATTAACACATACATCTACCTTCTCACTTGTCATGAAAAACTGTTGCTTGTATTTCTTCATTTATAGCTAAGTAACAATAATTATATAATTACAATAACACAAGATTTTTTAGATACAAGTATTGTCTACTGTATTTTTTTAATCTTCCACAGAACTCAATGGCAATAATTTTTTTTTCCCTTAAAGGTATATCTATTGGAATATTTCTTTTTTGCATGGTTGTCCATAAGAAAAAGAGGGGTAGACTAAGAAAATACTTGCAATGGTCAGAAACGCAAGGAGAAAAAAAAAATCTAGGTGACAAAAATTCACATTCAATTTTTTTTACCTTATTATTGCCTGGATAAATTTACAAGTAGATGTTCATAATACATAAAATTGTTATCTTTTCATCTAAGAGGAGCTCACAAGGGCTGGAAAATGCTTTAGCTAAATGTCAAGCAACGAGAAACAATCAAGTCATTGATGTACAATACCAGAAGGGTAATTGGTTGCACTGAACTCAAAATAGTAGAGAAAAGTCTACCCCAACCAACCCTTTGACTCTGCATTTTACAGGCAAAGGGAAAACCTGTCATTACACAGGAAGTAGAACATGGGACCCAGAATATTCTCCCCTCATGTTTTGGCCATATAATTTGCATGTCCAAAGAAGACTTCCCCCAACTAGTAAATGCTGTATTTTGCTCAAAAAAGAAAAAAAAAAAAATCAAGATGACTAAGGTAGACAGTACTTGGAAACAACACAGTAAACAATAGTGATTTCAAGTGCTTCTGCAAGGTAATTTAAGTAGCTAAAAATCTCACCTTTGATGGTTGCTGCTGTTCCCAGACGAGATAACCCAGATCCAACCTAGAAACAGGTAATTATGTAAAAAGCAGTACGCTTTCAGTAAATAAACAATTGTTATTTCCTATTACTGCAAGACATGCATTTTCCTATACACTCAAGAGGTTTTTAAAGGCACAAAACCATTCAGCAGCACAGTGCTCTAAAATTCTATGTTTCCACTGCAAAGACATGAAAAGTCATGTAAATTAAACATCCAACTACATCACAGCACTATTCCATTCAAAAGTCAGTGTCCGTGGAGACTTTACTATGCTGATTTTAAAAAGTTTCTAATCTAGGAATTCTCCTTACTTAACGTGACAACAAAGTACAAGTGCAGTGCTACACTAATAATTGCTGTGGTAAAACTGAACATTTAATGCAGAGATCCTGCTTGCCTAAAATGCTTAAAGAAAACACAATCTTAGTATAAAACATATCTGCTCAACACAGAAAACACCTAAAAGCTAAAGGCTTAGTAAACACCTGAGCTAAATCCAAAAACTGCTCTCATGTGAAAAGATGTATTTTTCCAGTTAATTTCACATTCAATGGCAAACCAGCAGGCATGGTATCTCCGCATACAAAAAGTTT
The DNA here is from genome assembly GCA_024734555.1 of Trochalopteron elliotii. Taxonomy (NCBI): domain Eukaryota; kingdom Metazoa; phylum Chordata; class Aves; order Passeriformes; family Leiothrichidae; genus Trochalopteron; species Trochalopteron elliotii. The sequence goes on from JANPWX010000059.1 coordinate 1,160,358, forward strand.
CACCATTTAGGTTTGCAATCTACCTTTCTAAGTAGCTCCTATAATCCATTGGAGATTACTTTGCAGAGATGCTAAAGAGCGTTTGGTCTTTCCTTCAGTAACGCTGTCAATACAACTCCTCAACTATAAACAGCATACAACAATGCATGTGTCAGATAATTAAATCACTCAGAAATATGATGGAGGAAGAGCACTCAAAGGCAAAATCTGAACCTAAAACCTAAATGATGGCCATTTAACTGATAAGATATATACTTACTGGGGATGCTGTTTTCCAAAAATTCCTAGTTAAAATTGTTCTGAGGAAAAGAACATAATTCTACTAATTCTTTTCTGTAAGCACAATAATTTCAGGTGACCTGAAGATGCGTGCAGATCCTATTCGGCCATAGCACAGAAGAACAATAGCTTCATGTGTAATGTGAAAAAACAGCTAAGAGCTTGTTTAATAAATTTTCTTCACAACATTGTCACACACACTTTTAGTTACTCATTTTGTCATGTTTCAACATTTTCCCATTCAATAATATGCTTTGCTGAATGCTGTGACTAAATACAAATTCCTCATCACAGAAAAGCTATTTCACACACAAGAACTGAACAGAACTCAGATGCTTACTGTTCATGTTCCCTTTTGATGCTGCACATTCAATCACAGGGGGCCAGTGAATGCTAACTTTGTTAGGACAAATACATTCTAAATGCTATACTGTCTTTCACAGTAGCTTGAACTTCTTCACATGCACTAACAGTAAAACTTATGTTGGGAACATATTTTTTTCAAAGACCAGCCAAAGAACCAGTCTGGGCATCGTGTTTCTATCTTCATACATGGACCATTGCTTCCTACTCCTTTGAACACCAGCAAATGTCTTCTCTTTTAAAGGAAGGAAAATCTCTTAAGGGTATCTACGCTGCATAACTCAGCATGATTCAGATAAAACACCAACATTAGCACACCACTGCACTTCATTATCTACTGCTTGCTCAGAGAGCTAATTACAAGAACATGATATTGTAACACCATGCCAAGGACTTCCACGTCATTTGCAGACAGGTTCTGTGTCTTTACCATGATGCTGCATTGCTCATTATTAACATAACTGTACAACCTAGCCAGTTCATCTACTTGTCCTCAGGAAGGGTTGATAAAAACTAGCCACAACTAGCTAAATGTCACAAGCCAAACAGAAGGAACAGCACATCCAATGCTATGGAATTTGAACACATAAACCTAGTAGACATAATACAGAAACACAGCAACTTCCCCAGTGAAATTCAAGGCAACTAGAGCATAAAGAAGTTACATTAAAATGTAATAAAGCCATGTTCTTCAGCACTTCCATCTGGCAGGAGTCCCTATTTATTGCTTTCTTCCCAAGCCTGCTGAAGAATCAAGAAAGTGAAGACTTCGCAGAGGACAGGCAAAAAACCAAACAGCTTCAGTTTTCCCATTTCTAGCAGTTTCTCCTTCTTTATACTTTGGCAAACTAACTTTTTTCAGCACAAAATCTGAACTATCAGGAATAATAACCTGTAGAAAGCCATTTAAAATTGCAAGAGATAATCAGCAGTGGATACATTCTAAGATAACAGAAGCCTCCTCAAATACAGCATTTAAAATTACCAATTAAGCTTTAAATGGCAGAACAAAAAAAAAGGGAGGAAGACAAAGTTAGAACATAAGGATGAAGATACAGCTTGAGCTATCTAATGGCTCACAGATACTCAAAGGGACAAGGGAATCCCACCACAGTGGGTTCTTAGTACTTAGCTCACCATACTCTGAGCCATTTTGATTTCTTAAATCAGAAGAAAGCTAACTGAACAAAAGGGAAAACTTTCTGACAGGACAGGAGGTTCCCTTTCAAAATCCAGCCATTTCTAATTTAAGTACAAAATGGGATGAGAGCTATGCTGCTGGGAGAATGCAATGCCTTCCTAATAAAGGAGTTCCATACAGAAAGGAAAACTGTTTCATATAAATTACCAAAAAATAATAGGAAGAGATTATCTACAGACTTCCAAGCCAGCAATACTGAAGTAACAACTGCAGTAGCTTTAATTCTTACCTGGTTGTTTGGATCTATCCCAGCATAAGAATTGCGTGAACTACAGCCAACAGGGGGAGTTGCTTCTCGTATGAACTCTGACATCTCAATCCCTCCACCAGGGTCACTGAGAGAAACATGAAAAAAAAAAAAACAATACACATTATCCCACCAGTTAAAAAGAAGGTTGTCTATACTGAGTGCATATTCAAAACAAATTTTCCCTTCTCAAAAATCATGGGCTCAAATACATCCCAATATCTTGGATGAACACTGGCTGACACAGGAGGCTGTTTGAGCCAGAGCACCACACACTGTCACAAAGCGCCGCCACAAGGCCGCTGTCACCAGCCAACACAAACTGAAGACTCAGGCGCTATAAGGCATTCCAAAATGCTGACATATTACATTCTCCCTCTCTGTATCTGCACACATGTAACTTTTGGATCAGCTGTTCAACTGTAACACCCAGAAATTCACCAACAGAAAAATACAATACACAGGACTCAGAGCATGGAGAGGACTCCTGGTCTTTCCCTTAGACTGAACCTGGGAGCAAAAGCAAGGATGGCTAATGAAGAAAGCCACATGGGAAAACTTTTGAACAGGCAGAGACATACAGGGCCATGGTACCTCTCCCAGGGATGCAAACCACATCTTTCTATTCAAAAATAACTTCCCTTCAGATACTTTACAGTCCCTACCAAGAAATATTTTGAGGTACAACATCCATATCACTGCATCCTAGTGATTTCACCCTTTCAGGATTAATAACTATTGGTTTGAAAGTATTTCCTAGAGCAACACCATCAAACTGGAATTCAACAGAATCCAGTTTGTCAAAGGCAGATATCTTATGAAACAAAAGCAAGTTGGATTTGTCCATTAGGACAATGGGATCTGAAGTAAGCTGAGCACTAGAACATAAGGATCCAACCTAGCACTGATAATTGCAAAGAGGAAGCAGTTGAGGCAATCTTTTTCCTATTCCACTACAGCTCTCTTCAAGCACCTTGATCCAGGAGACTTCTAAACAGAAGTAATGGCAGAGTAATTTGACACTGATCCTTTCTGCTTCTTCCCAAATATAAACAGCTTCCCAACAGACCAAATACACTAGAGACAAAGGGCCTCTGAAGAAGGGGATAGAAATGGACAGAAGCACTGCAGGGCTTACTTAATAGACAACTAGTCTTATAACAAAGTCTTACCCAGTAAAACCAACACTTAATAGGGGTGGCCTGCACAGGGCCAGGAATTGGAATCAATGATCCTGATGGGCCTCTTCCATCTCAGCATACTCTATGATTCTAATAATTTTTTAAATATATGGACATGAATCAAGGATATTGTAAACAAACTGTCTGTACACTAAAGGACCTGACACATGATTCATCCTGCAGCATGACATGTCAAGCTGTTGTCATCTTGGAGAGGTGTAAAGGCACAACCTCAGGAATCACTCTAGATAAGAGGCACATGATTTTTCCTACATTAGAGGTGACCAAAAAAAGGACAGTTTGAAGTTAGGAATATATTCCTTCAGTAAAAATAAGTTAACTTAAAAGACAAGCAGCCATTAGTTAGCAGAACAACTATGGTCCAACTCCAGCAAATTAAAAAAAGAAGTGAGAAGCAACCATTTTGTTACAGCTCAGCAATGAGACAGGCATACTCTTGGAGATGGCTGTTTACAGAGCCCTCTCTGATCTAGTATTATCAATTACCCTAAGGCAGGTAAGGAAAATGAATTTTAAAAGATACAGCACCAGCTTCAGCCAAAGTATTTCTTCTGTAAGCATTTTAAGAATACATAAGGACATAACACGAATTTAAAGACTAAACAGAAAAATTCTCACAATGTTTAAGTTCAGCATACATTACAATGACAACTGAAGATTTAACAGAATGCCTTTCACAAAAAAATGAAATTCCTGTTTGAATAATTCATTGAGAAACACTGCATGTGATTAAAGAACATCCTATGAAGTAGAAAAATAAGTCAATGCAAATAAGCTTTCATGCACAGAACCAAGTATTTAGCCAAAGAAGGCAGCAATTTTGACTAAAACTGAACCATCAGATATCAGCATAAGCAACAACAAAATCCATCACTGCCACTCTACTTGCAGCTTCTATATTCTGTGATAGCACACACAAATCAATGGATGAACAAAAGCTAGTAACAAACATCAACAAATAAAGTCTTCAGGAAGAAGCAGGAAGTACAGATATCTAGGATTGACCACTGTATGCATCAAGTGCCTGGACATCAGCAACATCCAGATTTCTTTAGGACCTACTTGATGCTAGTGCTGTGGCCAGGTCTTCCTGATAGGAAATTCTACAATCTGTTTCTAACACTTTGCTGCCTTCATTCCTTAAGGCAAGTGTTACACTTGTCAGTTTGCAAACAAAGTAACTGCAGTGAAGTTACTACACAAATCAAGAAGACTGAAAAAATTAAGTCCAGCAAAGGAGATGGCTGTGAAAGATGTACTCAAAGATGATAAAAGCAAATGAAAACTACTATTCCTAATTATTAGTAACTCTGAACTAAAATTACTATCTACAGGTATATCTCATGAGCATGTCAGAGATTAACCAAAAGCATGAAGAGGCCATAAGTCTACATGAATTCAAGCTGAAAGTCTGACTTAGGCTGATTGACTACAGAAATCTGACATTCAGACCAGAACTTCAAGAGGTAACCTGGAATAAGTTACTTTGATTTCTGGAAAAAGCAGAGGAAGATTTTTATTTCTTTCTTTTGAAAGTCATTGTCTGTCCTTAATGTCCAGTAAAAGAGTAGGGTAACTAGTTGGGAGGCTGTTCTCAAAATACCCAAGAACCACTGCATGTACTGCAAATGCTACGTCACAACAGATTCAAGTATTAAGAGAGATATTCTTCCAAGCTTGGAGTCACTAATGATAGTCAAAAATAAAAAGTAACTCCAAAATCAAGAACAGGTCCACCAGCTACCAGAAACTGCAAGGAGAATAAATAGCAAAGGCAAGGCAATAGTTTTAGAGATTGCCTTTTTAAAATTTTATTTCTCTTGCTGATATTTAAGTAGACTGTAAATACTTCAAAGATGCAACATTCTCCAGCTACTAGCTTTATTTGGAAGAAGTACACATGAAATTTATGTAGCATCATTATTACAGTTCACCCATGCTGATAGAGATCAGGAACAGCAGTGTCACCAGATGAACACTTTATGATACCTTGAGCCATAACAGCCACTGACAAGAAGCCATATTCATATATCCAAAAGAAGGACTGACTTAAATGTTTTAAATTATTTATGTGGGTCCAGTGATACCCAACAAAGATCATGCTTGCTCTGCTTCTTCTATATTTCTGTGAGACCAGGAGCCTGTATCCCCTCTACTTGCTTTCATGAAACCTCAAACAAACATTACTATACTAACACCTGAAGTATGAAAACAGCAATTCACTCCTTTCTCTAAATTAAGACTTCCTTTCAAAAACATTAACTAGAGAATTGCAGCTTTAGAAAGAGGACAGCAAAAAATAAACAAGGCATTCTAAAGGAATGGTAAGTTGTTCTTTGCTTAAACATGCCGAAGTTTGATGGAAAGAAACTCCCATCCACAAACCAAGGTTAACTGAAGATAAATGAGCAGTTCAAGCAAGCCTACAAATGACAGCACATGATTCGTTAAGATACCTGAAAGCACCACTTTGTGGATAAACATCTTCATAAAAGAAGAAAAGCGGTTCTTGGAAGCTAAACAGAATCCTGAACACAACCACTGCTTAATCCTACAAATACACTAAGATTTGTATCTAAAGTGGGCTCCATGAGTGTTTATGTGGCAGGGCAAAAACTCTAGGATGGCTTTGCAAGCTATACCCATATTTATTCAGTATCACATGCTGTAACCTAAGCTTTCAAAACTAATACTCTGAATATGCAAATATTTAAGATAGTATCTCTGCTCCGATCTCCCCTATATCCACCTTGTATCAGGGGAGCAGAGTTTAAAAAATCAGAAAACCCTACATACACATTCTCTTCCCAAACAATTTTGGGTTTTTATTAGTGTTCCAATTTAACTTACTAAAAAGGTTACAGCTCAATATTAAACACTCATTCTACATCCCATCTCCATCTACTGATTTGAATGCTACCCCAGAGTTCTTGTAAGCTTCCAGGCAAAGATTAGTATATACTGTACATCCCACTTACCAAATAGTAACTCCGTAATTTCTGCATTGACCTTGTTCCCAGTTCTAGTTAAGAGACCTGAAAGTGGGAACAAGGATCATATAAAAGTTAATGAAACTTTAGTTGGCAAGCAGGACACACAGCATCAAACTAACCTCTACTTCTGAGCTCACAATGCCTATAATGTAGTATCTCGTCCCATGTCAACTGCTCCCTAGGCAAAACAGAACTGAAACAACCAGAAGTAATTCACAACACTAATAGAAATTCCCTTACCAGCTTTGGGCCCCTGTTTTGGAAGCAAAAACTACACGGCAAAATCACCAAACAAAATGAAAAACCCCACCAAAAACCACTCAGACAAAATGCCTAAAGGTCACACCTAAAACATGCATTACCAAGGTTGCATGAGAAAGAACAGACCACTAGTTTACTTCCATGAATTTTATTAAGCAGAGTAAGCATTAAGATACAATTCGGGAAGCAGTCTGCCAAGTACCTCAGTACAGCTGGAGTAAGGTGTAGGGTGATCTAAACCGAGTCACAATTAAAATCAGCAGCTTCAGTTGCCAAACACATCATGGAAAAAGGGTCAGGTTTATAAAAGATTGATACAAGAAGTTACTGTATATCAGCTTCAGAGGAATCTAAGACATCAGTTTTGCCATCAATACCTGAGCTGAGAGAAGACACACAAGAACCGAGGACCATGAGAAGCTACCCCATACATACATGGGAAAGTCCTTTTACCTCTAGGCTTAGCATTTTAAAGAGCAGCAGTTTAACACTTCCTTTCTTTAAAAGCATCACAATAAACAGACTCAAGAGGCTTCTTTCAACTATATTTCCTTAGTAAGACACACAACCTTTTAAGAGTCAGGACAGCATACAAATCACCTCGCTTTGAAAACTACTCATGGCTACTAGTACCGGAAACTCAGAGACAAGAGAAAGGTCATCTCTAAAAGCTAACAATTCAAGGTTGATTTATTTCATACAGTTTAACTTTTAAGATGGCCTCAATTATCTAAGGCAGACAGAGGCTTTGATACTAGAGCTCCTAACACATCCAGAGTCTGATCAAACTGGTTAAGCTGGCCTTGCTGATGAGTCATCTTTTGCTCTTCTTTCTCCAAACAGTATGGTCAGAGGAGAAAAGCCTCTGGTGTTTTTTTTACACTGGCTACAAAGGCAATCTCTGGAAAGGAATCACCTCCTATTGACAGTACTTCGGAATCATTATCTCCATTACTGAGCAGAGCAATTCCAGAATTTCCAAATTCACAGGACAGCATCCTCCTTAAAAAAGACTATGACTGGAGTCAAGCATTGTATGTGACTCCTGTTTTGGCAACACCAAAATTGAAATCCAATCAGACACACTTCCTGGCCATAAAAGATTTAGCATGTAGTATGTGGTCTTTGACAGCTAGATTTTTAATACTACATCTACTACTGAAATAAGATTACTTGTACTAATTATGTTAAGTATTTAGTGACCTAATCAGCTCACATTTTCCATGCTAATGTTTCCATGCTATAGCATGTTCAATATTGTTCTTGAACTCCTTTGTGGGAGGAACTAGGAAATTATTGCGAATCCATAATTTCAAACCTAATACATAAATAAGTCTGCTTTTCAAGACCAGACTTAAAACCATCTTTCAGAACTACAGATGTCTGTATCTATATTCCTTAGATACATTCCAGCTGATGAAGACAGGACTGTTAGTCATTTGAAGCAGTATGCAAACATCAGCAGACAACTTACCTGGGCCCATTGCTGTCTTTCCTCTTGGCTGAAACATTGCTTTGTTCTGTTTTTGCACCTCTGTCCATATGCTCACTGGCATTCCTCTCCACAATTTCTCCCTCATCCAGTGCCCTGTGCAAACGGTAATTCACCATCTTCAAAACGATAAAGAGAGCTGCTATCACTGGGCAGTAGACAGCTACTATCATCATGGAAGAAGGAAGAGCCTTTCAAAAAAAGTAAGAAAAAGTTAATGAACACAAGGTTGAATATCTATAAGAACACTATCTAGGTTTTAACAGTTTGTTTCATAAGAAAATATGATCATTCTGAAAGTTACACCACCTACAGCCAGTCTTTGTGTGAAAAGTGTCAGAAGTCTTGCAACACAGAAAAAAGAAACAGTTGGACTACCAAAGATAATAAATCCCCACAGCCTTGTGCTAAACGAACTCATTTGACTGAAGCTTGAGAACCACGTTCAACTCTCATTCTCTTCTTCCACACTTTTGCAATGCAAGACTTAGACTAAGAAACTTAGAGCTAGCATGTTTGACACCCAATATTTCTTATTAACTGTTATGAGTAAGGAAAGATGGGAGGACTTTAAGAAAAACCAACCAAGCATGGAGTGAGATCTTATTTCAGGGCTAGTACAAAGCACCAAGTCCATTTCAGAAAAACTTGATGCAAGTTTGACAGCATGGCTGGATGGGAGAAAACCTACTTAGATACCAAACACTGGTGTTTTGACTTTGCTTGACAGCTTTCAACAGCTACTGCTGCATGACAAGACACTGATCACTCACAAAAGCCAAAATGTTGTCCAATAAGGAGGTTGCTTACAGGTGTGACTCACACACTGCACAGCAGAACACAACTGCAAGACCACAGGCAGCAAAGATTTGTGCTAGATCATTGTATGGCCATCGAAAGGTAGCCAAACATGTTCTGAAGAAAATTTTTCATCTGTATGAAAGGTGGCCAGAAGCCACATAATAAAAATACCCTCAGTACTAAATTCAACATTTGAAATTCCACTCAAAGTTAAGAGTTGCCATGCAACTCTTGCAGAGGTAAATAAGGCTTTTACAGATCAATCACTTCAGCAATAGGTATTGATAGAGTCCAGCCTGACAGCTATTTACAAGTGTTCAAACTACTGGTTAAACTTCAGATTTCACTTCAATGTTTTCATGCTTCTAAAACATGCTTTATTTGTGTTTTTAAATTTTGCTATTTCTCTAGGCAGTGACTAAATGAAATGAGATATTAAAGTCTCAGTATTCATCCAAAAATAGACAATTTCCTTTACAAAAGCAACAAAAGTTTAGGTTCCGAAGTATTTCACCACACCACTATCCTTTACCCTGCTCATGGTGTAGTTTGAGATATACCTCCAAAGCATATAAATACACACAGACATGACAACCAGAATTAAACATCTGATATCCAGCTTGAATCTTAATGTAGTAAATGAGTGGAACAAATGAACTGCCTTTTTAGACCTCATGGCTGAAGGACAACTCCAGATCATTTTTGTACCTCCCTACAGAGACCCTGGGAAGAGTCATTGATAAACAAGTCCCAGGAACATCTTGCAGAGTCAAAAAAAATGATCAGAGTAGAAGACAGCATTTCCATGCACTCTCTAAACCAGTGCATAGAAACATTTTGAGTCATTTATAATTGACCACCTGACAACACAGTGTAACATTACACAATGTAACAATCTCCAACCCAAAATTATTCCCCTGAATCTTAGAAGGATTTTAAGTAGCATAACCTAACCACAGTAGTCTGCCAAACAGTTTTAAAGGACTCAACCTAGTCATATGTGCTGAATAGAGAGGCCTCCTTTCCTTTTTCTCTACTTACTTTCCCCTTCTGACTCTTCAAGTTGTCCCTGGAACTTTGATCACCATGACGACTCTTTGTAACTTAGCAAGGTATTCCCCCAAAACAAGTCAAGTCTGACAACTGCTATCAATACCTACCTTTTCCTCCAAAACAAGTTATGTCAACACTGACTATAATATTTGAAGTAGGCCAGGCAAACTAAGCTGAAGTTTGCTAACTCTCATTTTGCACACTGAGCTGGACAACATCATGATTAACAGAGATTCACTCACCAAGCACCAGCTAAGAAGAAAGAGGAAACCAAGCTACTTAAAACTGGCATCAATAAGCAAACAGGATGCACAATGATATGGCATCCCTACAACCCCTGGAGCCATGCTAGAATGGTTTCCTCAAGAAATGAGGTGCTTCTACTTCCAAAATCTTCAGAGTCGGTCCCCTGCAGGCAAGGCCAGCCCGCTAACTCTGGAAAAATGCATGAGCTTCCTGTACCAGCAAGGCAGTCTGCTACCCCATCACACACAGCTTCAACTTTGCTCTCCTTAACAACACCCAGTGTTCAGAAGCCATTACCAGAAGAGTCAGACTACAGATAGGTAACAAAAGCTAGAGTTACTCCATAAAAACATAAGTACTTTTCTGCCTAGAGAGCTCATCAATTTCTTCCCCTCTACTCTGGCAGCAGTGAGCTCACAGTATATCCAGTTTATCTTGTAAAATCTACACATCCGGTTTTTCAAAGGAAAGCTTTAAGAACAAGCATGAGAAAAAAGGCAAAACCCCTCATGTAACTTGCAGCAAAGCTAACAAGGAATTCAATTTTTTTCCTCACATCCTGTTTTCACAGGATTGCAGAAAATAAAAAAAGCTAAGGTAACTGACTACCTTTCGTTCTTCATATTTGTAGTAGCTGCTCACCTCAGAATAGGGTACATACTCTGGGAATAGAGGGCATTTTAGCTAGCTTAGTCTGCCATATGAACACACTTGACATCAAGTATCATGCTGTGGTGCAGCACTGCCACTCATGGTACCAGCAATTTGTCTGCAGTACAGCCTCAAGAGGAAACTTGCTGCAGCCTAAGCTAAATCACTTGCAACTTCTCTGTTTTTCTTAGCCAAACTTAGAAGCATTCAACATAAATTTGTGGTCTTCTCCCCACAAAACAAAGCAAGTTAAAGTGAGATTACCATTTCCAACTGTGCTCAGCATTTTACCATAGTTGAGGAGAGACATGTTTCTCGCCAGCATCCTATGTTATGATACCAACCTTCAAGACTGGAATACAAACCTAAGCCATACAAATTTCCCACTAGATACACCTTAATAATATCAAAATAATTTCAAATACTAAAACATTTTAATTGAGCCCAGCACACTAAAACCCTCAGACTAGAGCTTGTTAGTAGACACCAGTTGGCCACAAGGCTACAGCTGCAACAGCATTTCAGAGAACACTCCTTTTTACTGCACATTTCTACTCACTTGCATTAGCACCAAAAGAAAACATACTCCACAGCAGTCATCACAACTGAAGCTCTTGTACAGCACAGAGCTACACAGAACCATACAAAAACTGTGTGCTTTTAAGTATGTTCTGTTTAAAACTTCAGTTATCTAACGATTGAACAAACCCAACTATTAGATAAACACCAACCTGAAATTATTTCCCTGAGTCCTAATCGGAAGCAAAGTAGTACTCTCAAATATGGGGGACAGAGGGAAGGACACTGATTTTCTACCACCTTTCCCACAAGTTACTTCCAAATTTAAATCTTTCAAGTCAACTTATCAAATGCAAGACATACATATGGACAAAGGCAAAATAAAGGAATGCATAGTTAAGGAGAACTATCTATCTCTTCTGAAACCTCCTGCCTGTTAAATTAGCTCACTTGTACCACAACACTAAAAGATAGGTAGAAAAAGGTTCAAGCACTCCTAAATTCCAATGGTCAAAATAGAAAAGAAAGCTCCCACCATTAGTTACAGCACTAAAATATTTCCACTCAAACTACAGAAGGTCACTGTATCTCAAATGAATGTTTCCAATACATATGGGGCAGGAACCAGAGGAAACTTCAATGATCACAGGCTGTACAACACCCTTATGAAGAAACTAACATTATATGGACCCTACCTAGTCTGATTACCTAATTACCTAGCTTTAGCAAGGCTGCACAGATGTAACAAAAACTCCAGATTATTTTCAAAAAATGAAATGCATTGCTGTGAGTGTTTTCAACAGCTAAGTTTTCAAAATCAAACCAGATTCCAAATCCCCACATAAAGGTGCTATCAACTAAACATTAAGGAGTAAGTCATCTTGCAAAAAGACTTAAAAGTACAAGTATTTTGAACCCAGTATTTTACAGAAATAGTTTTACTGGAAAAGAGGAAAAAATCAGGAAACAACAGACATAGTTTTGTCCTCAATTCTTGTTTATGGACAATCAGAGCCCCTAAGAACAGCCATTATCTGGAAAAAAACACAGTTATAAGTCATCTAGTTTTTGACTGAAACCTCAAAGCATACAACCGAAACTTGAGTAGCCAAGGAACTAGAAGTCTCTTAGAACAATATGGCATACCAGGGATTGCTATCACAGATTAAATTTCAATTATTTAAAGTCTTAGTTTAAGAAACAGGACATACTTCAGAAACTCCAGTGGAAAAAACTTCCACGTAAAGCTACATTTATATGACCTACTTCTGTAACTATGTACACAAGTCAGGAAGTTAAGTGAACTGTTGTCTAAACGAGCTCGACTTTGACAGACAAGTTCTGTAGGTACATATGAGCCCATCACCCCAAGCAAGGTACAGTCCTGGCTGCTCTTCAGTCACTGGCAAAATTCCACAAGTGCCAGAGCCAAGACTTCACCCCCTCATGTGCACGTGGTGGGGCTGAAACAGCATTCCGACTCGGGGAAGCGCTTTGGCAGCCGCCTCTTTCCCCTCCCCCCTGCAACACTGATGCATAACATCGGCCTCTGCATTCAGGGTATTTTTTTCAACTCCACCACTAGATTTTACAAAGTGATTGGACAGCTTCCCCATAGAGAAAGCACATTTTCTTCTCCCGATTTCAATTTTGCATTAAAGCAGGGATCAGCTCTTACAACAGAAAGGCACATCAACAAGCACAGCTGAGTCTGTTACTGAATACAAACACACAAACAGGACAGACTTACCTAGTCTAGAAGGCAGGATTTTTGTACATGTACTGCCAAGCCACAAACCCAAAAACACAGATTCAAGCAGCTTCTCTAAAGCAGGCATACCTTACTCTAGACCCCAGTTCCTTCATTAGCTACACACTTATTTTTGCCACACTTCCAACAAGCTCAGTTTAAGTGTATAAATACACAAGAAAAAGTATCTAGAATGGCAAAATAGGGACATTTAGGTACATCCATCATCTTCACACAGGGTATAACACTCACTTGCATGTGCTTAAACTCAGAAGGCAGATGAGGCACCAAGGAAGAAAGGCTGGTTATCGAATTCTAACGCTAATTTTTTCAGAAGGTTTGTACCACACATTAAATCCATCAACCCTAACAGCACAGGCATACACATACAAAGGAACACACAGATTTATGGCATTACTTGCTGACCACAACCATTAGCAGATTCCATTCTGGAAATACCAAATCAACAGAACAAATACACAGAAAAAAGAGTAGCAATGTTGGGTGCAGTAAACCAAGTCTTAAAGCAGTAAGTGCACCTAAACTCCCATATCCTGGTGTGTTCCATTCCTGTTGGAGGTTAAATAACATTTGGGAAGAAAAAGGTGATTAGCCTACTGTTAAATGCATTCAGCCTTGAGAGTCAGCTACAAGCAAACTTCTTAGGGGATACTTTTGTCTTTGCTACAAAACGACTTAGAAAAAACTACAGTTATTGCTGATCCAAAGCACAAAAGTAATGCTATATGATCTTGTAATTCTTTACATGGGGAAGTATTATAAGTAACATAAAACCTGTCAGCAGTCTAAGTCTTTCTGTATACCTTGATTTTTTTAACACACAGGGTTGTCTGCCAGCAACAAGTCACTTGAAGCTAGCTTAGAAACTCCCTCCTACACACCAGTGAGCCATGCTCAGAATTCAGATTACAATTACCTAAGACTTTTTAAGCAAGTCTTCTGCTTATTTATGTATGTCCTACAGCAATGCAGCACTTACTGCTTTTTATTCTGAAAAAGAGCTTAAGACACGCTAAAGAGCTAAGATGACCAACACAGTTCTGCCTGTTTAGCTTATGTCTAGACAACACTTAACACTGTAGAGGGTGGAAAGAGGGAAAAGAGCCAAATATGATTCAATCTCCTTTAACTTGTGACTAATCTCCCTACTTATTCTCAGGGAAGTTGGCACTTGTTGCATCTTTAACTTGTCCAGAGCTATGAAGCAAGAGAATTTCCCTGACCTCAACAAAAGCCAAGGCAGCTTGCTGTTGTCTGTCTTTTCCCTTTACACAGGAAAAAGTATTTAAGCAACACTGAAGTTTACCCCACTGTACGGGTAGCTGAAGCTTACTTACTGCTTTAAGAGCAGCAGGAGACTCAAATGCTGGCCCAGATTTACCATTTGTCAAAAGACCAGTGTGCAGTAGAGATCAGTCCCCTTTCAAAAGTCTCCTGTGCATGCAGGAGATAGCTGTTCCTACAGGTGTGGTCAGCTTTCTCAGCAAGGCACTACTAATTAAATACTTTTCTATCAAAACAGAAAAGCAGTACTTTTATTAAAAAAAGAAATTGTAAAGCTATATATAACCAAAATGTGTCTCCTCTTCCCACATTCTGCAGAACTTTCAATAAATACAGATTCATAGTTCCCATACAAAGACAAAGTATATGCTAAGTTAAAAGTTTTATCTTGCTGTTCTCACATAACTTCAGTTTTAAAACCAATTTGTCTCAGACTTCAGTTTCCCTGCCAGCAGCTCAGAAGTTTTCAAACAAAAAGCGTTAGAGCTGCCTTTTCCAAGACACTGTAATATGAAATAAAAACCATAGAATTGTAAGCTCCTTTTCCGTATTAGCTATTTCTTAGTATGTAGTGTCTCATACTACAACCTTATAAATTGCTTTTAAACAAAGCAAATGCCTGACCTGAGAGCTCTCAATTTCTGCAACTGCACTTGCATATGATTTTATCTCCAACATCCCATTCACTAACTAAATTTTCACAAGGCAGCTTCTACTTTAGGTTGTCACAGCATTTGGCAATCTTGTAAATTATGTTCTACCTCATATGCACACACCATGAAGGCACCATTATGATCACACTTTTCTTATTGGAAAACCCAAAGTAAACAATTACCATTTCATAAGTTAAACACAGCTTACACAGGGAAAAAAACTACTGGCCAACAGGAAACCGCCCCCTTTTCTTGTAACTGATCACACCACTCCTCTATGTGCTCCCAAGTCCAAACGTCAAGAAAGTTTCTAGGTTTAAAGGTTAGTGTTTTAACAGCTTGGATTAAAGTGTCAATTGCAAAGATATTTACGACAGGAATTCTCACAAATCAAGTACACTGAAATCTGGACACAAACAAAAAAGCCAGACTAACTTCTCGTCGCTAACACACAATCCAGATACGTTGCCAGCCAGCACACCGCACTACATCCAAATAAAACTTCTAGGTTAGGGAACCACATCCCTCCACCAGACTCAAAAGTCAGAAACTGATACTGATGCCACCCAGAAACACTGGCTAAATCTGACAGCTCCTGTAGGAACTGCTTTTTACTGACCTACCAGAAGAACAGCAGCGGAAACTGCCAGAGGCATTTCCAATTCCGAAGGAAAGTAAACAGAAAAACGAAGGCAAAGCGCCAGCGCCTATAGCCCCACCGCGCCCCGATAGCGCCCACCCAGAGATTCCCAGTAACGGGTCGGTGCTCCCGACACGCCGCAGCCCCGATGGGGGCCCGGGCCCGCTCCCGGCGG
>JANPWX010000059.1:1176557-1186885 GCA_024734555.1 Trochalopteron elliotii
GTGAGGGTGCTGTGGAACAGAGACACCCCTCGGGAAGGGGTATTTCAATCGAAGAGTTACGAAATCAGTTAGGTTAGAAAACTCTCTGAGATCATCGAGTCACAGCTATGACCAAACACCACCGTATCAACCACACCATGGCACTATCGCATCCAGTCTTTCCTTGAAGGCCTCCAGGCATGGTGACTCCACCACCGCCCTGGGCACCCCATTCCAATGTCTAGTCGCCCTTTCTGTGAAAAAATTCTTCCTGATGCCCAACCTAAACCTAAATACTGCAGGCATTGGTGCAGATGCACTTCAGCAGGGCTACCGCCACTGCCCCTAACTCAGGCATGCCATCTCCAGGCTCACCTCTAAGGAGCCTGGTGTAAAAAGTCCTTTCCCCTTCAAACCTCCTTTCTTTGCCTCTCCCAGGGCCTGACTCCTAGCAAAGTCCTGCATCCTCTCCTCGCAGCAGGGCAGGAAGACATTTGTCCAGCATACACTTTTAAGGCTCCAAACCTCCAGCAAACTAATAACCACACCATTTTTTTGACCACCCCCCACCCCCATTTACTCTCAATACATGGTGTTTCCAAAACCCTGGCATGTCTATCCCCACCACAGGATCTGTTGTAGGTTGCAGCACCTAAAAAGCCAGTACCATTAAGGTTTACAGAGAGAAAACAGCACAGCAGGCCATGGGGGCACCACAAGTCTCTCACAGATTTGAATTTGACTTCCACATTCACCTATCCTTATAGGTCACCAGTTCTCATCAAGTGCTGGCTTTTCAAGTTTTCCCCTTAGACATATGCATCCCAAAAGTCACGTTATTTAGAAAGGGACAGATTAGGGAAGAAATTTAGACAGTGCTCTCAAGAAGGGACAAGAGGAGTCCTCTTCCTACAAACGCTATGGGCTCCAAAGATGTTGAGGAGACCAGAGCATCTCGCAAGGAGAGGCTGAGGGAACTGGGCTTGTTCAGCTTTGAGAAGAGATATCTGAGAGGGGACCTCATTATTGTCTGTAAGTACTTGAAGGAGAGTGTCAGAGAAAGGAGCCAGGCTCTTCTCTGAGGTGCCAAGATATAGGAGTAGAGAGAGGCAACAGGCAGAAATGCACAGGAAGTTGCGGTGGAACATGAGGAAGAACTTCTTTACTGTGCAAGTCACCATACACTGGAACACATTGTCCAGAGGTTGCAGAGTCTCCCTGACTGGCAATATTCAGGATATGTCTGGATGCAATCCTCTGCCATGTGCTCTAGGAGGCCCCTGATTGAGCAGGGAGGTTGGACCAGATGGGCCACTGTGGGGGCCCCTTCCAGTCTGACCCATTCTGTGACGCTGGGTTTCTACTGCAGAAAAACTGCAGGAATGAAATAACCCAAGCACTCAGCCATGACTCATGATGAGCATGCATTTGGGCTGGTATTTTCAAGAGGCTGCATTAATTCCTCAGTCTCTGCTGTCTCCCTGACAGTTAGTGAGCCAATGGCAGCATTTGGCTATTCTTGGAAAACCAGAAGACAGAAATCACTGACTCAAAGCAAATGTATTTCATCTATTTTTTGTTTCCCCAGTGAGAAAGTAGGGAGAAAGGATGGACACAAAGCCTCAACCACAATGGCTTTCTCCCCAGTATAAAAAAATAAACCTTTTTCAGATAGTGCATTTTCAAATACAAAACTGGGAGCAATATTTTACAAAAGAGCATGTTTTCGTTCTGTCAAACAGGATGGAGATATTAAAGGAAATAAAGATGGGGGAAGGGAAAAAAACCAGCAGTGAAAAACTACAGAGGATTATCATGGATGAGGAGGGGGAATTCCCTTTATCCTTTTGCATTAAAGGCAAGCATGACTAGCCTCACCAGTATGCTCAGAAAAAAATAAAATTATTTCAACTACAATGTTTGCCAAAACACCATTAAAAACTAAAATTATAAATACAGTTTTTAAAATATGAACTTGTTAGATTGTTTTATCCTTACATATTCTTTGATACTGTGGTGGTCAGGATTATGAAGTGTTAGTTCTTTCAGCAGCTGTTGTATCAATGTTACATAAAAGCTGTTCACCTTCACAAAGGGAGGCAAGAGGGATAACATTCATTAATAAAATGTCTGAAGGCTACAGCAAATGCTTTGGATGCATTTATGCTCCTGTTTAGGAGCCTTTGAATAAATTTGGACAGATTAGCTTCAGCTCGCTAGTAATGATTCATATTAAACAGTGCCCCTCTGTAAGAGGCTGAATGCTGTGGAAGCTTCTAGCTGTTTCCCCAGCCCCACTCCTAGAAGTTGTTGAACCATTGGGCCAGCCATGATGTTATAAAGGCTTGGAGGTATTGCATGGGGCCAGGAGGGGCACGGGTGTGGAAGTTAAAAGCAAAAAAAAACAACCCAGAGGAACCAAAGCATAATACATATATATATATTTACATAAAATACAAGTAAAATTACAGACTCAACCCTGATCCAAAGCAGCATAATCTAGCTCCACACAGATAGCCCTGTTCAAGTGCACGTCATCATGGGAGGATCTAGTCTGCATCCAGTAAAAAAAGGAAGAGATTATCATGTGCTTGATAGAACAATTAAGATTTCAATGTTTAGCTATTTATATACAGACAGACAGAAAACATTAGGACACAAGAGGGAGAAATAATATTTTTGGAATCCATCCATGCCCAAAGGTAAAATCGGTAATGAGTCTGGTTGTAATGATCGTTAACAAAGCAAGAAAAAAGAAATTATTAGCTTTCATGGGGAAACAAACAACTGACACCTAGATAGAAAGTAACAGCAGTAGATTCAATCTGTATGAATGCCAATGAATAAGGAGCTTATCATCTGCACTGTACTTTAGCCTTACAGTTTTTCTTCAGGATGGGCACAGGAAAAATAGTTTGCTCTATAAAAAACAGAGCGTGACAATTTATTAGATAAAATATTTAAGAGAGTGGGCATTAAATCAAGTGGTTGGAGACTAACCAATGCATGCTATTGCAAAAAGAGGAAGTTAATCAAAACAGTAATAAAACACTGAAACTTGTCACAAAAATGCTTCAGCACATTGCTATTTCTAAGAATAATACCGCAGCATGCTTTGCACTGTAAGAAGTACATTAGTCTCTCATCTTCTCATTCAGGGGAACGAGGTTCTACACTTTCCCTCCAGACATCTTTCACAGGATACCCAAAATTATAATTTTTAAATTAATTATCAAGAGAATTACTAAGTTTTATGAGAACATAACTCATAATTAGGACAAAAGGTGAAACAGAAAGTTGAAAAGAATATTTTGCCTAAACTGGACAAAACTTCTTATGTCCAGGAAAAAAGCTAACAACTTGGACATTTTTGTTACTGTAAATCATCACTGTATGACACCAAACTGTGAGCAGCTAATAAAACAATCAGCAGAAAACAAGAAAAGCACCAATTTACTCACTTTACATTTATGAGGGCTAGCACTTCTCTCTGTGCTGGATAAAATATTTATTCTCAGATGAAGACTGACAAACTAGGCCTTGGTGGCTCACTACCAATTTTTATATAATTTGTATATAATTGAGCAGCCTAGGAAAAAAGTGCACCTACTTTTTGCTTTTCTGGAGAAAAAATAGTAAAACGTGTACTTTATATGAAGGAATTAAACCTTTGGTAATTTTATGGCTTGACTTTTTCCCCCCTACCATTCCCTATAACTGCAACCAAGTTAGAAAATGTTTTATCTAAATTTGAAACATTGCCATAGAGTATGGTGATGTGTTTTATTCTCTCATCTTATATGAGAATTAAGAAGCAAACTTATTTCCAAGGGTGAGTGAAAGCAGAAAGTCATTCTACAATAATATTTGCTAGCCTAGTTTCACTGAAAGATAACTAATTTTCTTATAAAGCCTGTTAGGAAGTTGTTCTAGGTTAACTTTTAATTACAGTATAATGGTTGTTAGCAACTCCAGGACTCTACTTAACACTTTGCCATGACATCAGCAGCTGACAGCAGCCTATCTGCTATTTGCACAGGTTTGAAACAAACTTCTAAGCATGAACCAGATCATCTCACAGACCCCACTTCATTTCTAGAAGTCACACAAGATACAGCCTTGCACATTAAGGGGTTACTATGAAATTACTTCACAAAATCTAGCCCTACATACTAACCTGACTCACAACTAGAATACAGCCTTTAGAAACAACATGAAAAATATGCCCATTCTCTAGTGTTTTAGTACAGACAAGAAAGGGGATGTATCAGCAGGGAGGTTCTGTAGCAGGAGACATCCTCTCCATGCTGTACTAGCAAGCTTAGCACAGACATCACATGCAGCAGCCCTAGCTATATAGCAGGCTACTCTCTACACCCTTTATTGCAGAGCCACACCACCAATCACACTCCTAGATCCACCTGTGCTTTCAGGATACACCCTTCCTAGCACCTTTAGGAAAGGCCAAACTAGTCCCTCTCAGTGTGGGAGAACATAATTTTTACCCTCACAATAGAAAAAAGGAGAAAAAAAAGGTCTAGGTTTGGTTTGGTCTTTGTTTTTGTTTTTTTCTTTTCAACTATCACTGTGACTAATGTAGCTCTTCATATTACCTCACAGTGCTACTGAGGAGGAGATAATTCACTGGGTGGAGGATGCTAATTACTCATCTGCAAACAGCTGAACTGTGGAGTTCACAGTCACACTAATCCTGCCCTTGCAGTTTATCTGTGCTGCCTGCTGTACCTTTTGAGTATGTAGACTCTATTTGTGCACTGTCTGAGCCCTGTGGTTTTCTCAAGACAAAATAAGAAGACCGAAGCAAGAGTCTTTCCAAATAAGAGTACTTGCAGAAGTTTCTTATTATCAGGGAGTGCTGAAAGGGGAAAACCGTTTAAAATAGATCCACACAGACAAAGAAGTCTTGTGACAGCTAATGAAAACAAATTCTTACCAACTTGTTGATAGCGGCTTTCTGTAAGTTGCCACTAAAACAATAGTATCTTCAATTCCATTCCTTTTATTTCATGTTAGAGTTTGTATTTATGCATCTTTCTGCTGTACGCTTTTAACAGTTATGTAGACCACAGTCTCCCTATCCTAACTTTTTGCAGCTGCTTCAGCATGGTTGAAAATCAATCAGAATGGCTTAATAGTCCCATTGCTGGAGAAGGAGTGGAGTTTTACATGGATTTTTCCCCTAAAAATAGCTCTGTCAGTGCTTCTTACAAAAAAATTGTAAGGGCATCATGCACTTTTACATTAAAGACCTAATCGTGTGAACGTGTCCATATGGAAATCACAATGAGAAGTGTCATCCATGTCCCAGTGACCGTGGGGTCTCTCTAAAAAAGAGGAATTTGCTAGAATTGCTGGTACATGAATTGCCTAAAAATGCCATGGAGATGAAACATAATAAACAAGGCTAAAATTAGAATATTCTAGCACTCAGCTGACAGTATTTTAGCAGCATTTATACCACATTCTTTGAAGTACAGCACAGTGGTGCCTCTCTGTAAGAGATTTCTACCAAACAATGATTTGGGATGTTACTGGGATAAATTGGATTTTAAGATCTTTGTTTGCAGTTAAACTCTCTGACTGAAGTAAAAAGCTCCCATAGTATGATAATGAGCCCCCAAGAGAATCTTCTCAATTTTGAAGGATTTCCTCTCGCTTATGGTTCTTCATGGCCATTTTTCTAAGAAAGTTCAGCCTTTTGAATTGGTCATTCCCTGCCTAGGAAACAATTCTTGTTTAAACTACATTGCCAGAGACAGAATTACAGCATATATTAAATGCCTATCAATTTCAGGGTACTGAAAAGAGGCAAAAATTAGGAACTCTGAGGAGGAAATGTGGGCAGAGTTGGAACAATAGTGAGTTCAACAGAGTTTGAACAAGACTTACAAATAGGGAACTGTGGAAATCTGTGGAATAATTAGTGGCACTGCAAGGTGAGAGTGTTGAAGTGAATACAAGTCACAATTTCATGCAATTGCATTTCTTGCAAGGATTTGCTTGGGAAAATTAGTTGAGAGGTCCTGCAATCTTAGCAGTTTCCCTAGAACTTTCTTGGATTTTAAGTTCATTCTGAATAATTAGAAAAGTAACTTCATATTTCTGTCTGATTTCAACTCCTTTGCTAACTGTGTATATAAGACTCCTCACTGAATACAGCCTTGTCTGAAGTGGAACATGGCAGTGACTGTGCGCTTTAGTAGGAGGTGTGAAGAATAATTTTGACATTCAAGACTATTGGAAACAGTATGTAATTCATTGCCTTGAGATGGAATGTGGCCATAGTTAACAACCTGAATTTTAGAAAAGAACTGCAGAATCTCAGTTTTAAATCCCTTTTGGAAGGTAACATCTCTAGTGATACAGTGCTTCAGTGCCAATATAGGTCGGTCACAGAAGAAGCAGTGCTATTTTTTAAACTACCAAGGTTTAAATTCCCAGAGATGTTGCATGATTTATACTGGCAAGAAATCTCAGCTGCCTCACAAGATCTGCCCATTCCTGTACTCTTCTTTCTGTTCTCTGGAGGTCTCACAGATAAATACTGAGCAGGTCAGACCTGCTTAGTGTAGAAGAAAGATGAAATCATGCCCTAAGGTGTTGTGAATACTCTTTTTTGTATTTGCTAGAATTGGCAGTGCCTGAAGGTATAGTTGACAGATTTCAGAATGTGAAAATTATTAATTGGGGGGGGTGCCCTGAAACGCTGCCACTTTATGGCAGATCCAAAATAATTTGTGTTCCAGCAACCCTTTAAAGAGCTGTTTAGAAAGAAAACCCATATAAGCTACCCAGTGAGTAACATTTGCTGTCCTAGACAATTGTTTCTTTTTCCCTAGGCCATGTTTTCTCTAAGCACAAGCTGAAGAAAGCCATCATCCTACAGCTGCATCACTTCATGAACTAAATGAAATCGAGGATAAGTACAGCAGAATGATGGAAGCCTGAAGGAGGTGTGATGAGAGCTTTCTTAGAGAGGACATATGGCCTCTAAAGAAAGGGTCTTTGGCAGCCAGCTGGAGATGGCACAAGTATTGATCAAGGAAACAGCAGCAGCAGCAGCAGCAGCAACAAAGGTCTTCTCCTTCTTTAAAAAGGCTGAATAGATTTGTTACAGTCATTCAATGGGCAACTGGTTTTGGCCTACCTCCAAAAACAGCCTTCCATTTTAAACTGATGTGGGAGGGAGCTCTTAGTGTAAAAGAAACCCATAGCTATAAAGAAACACCTACACACATTTGACTTGTCTCTCCTTGTGGCCTCTGCCTTGAGCCAGCTCTCAGCTGTAACCCAGTAAGGCCATCCCTGTGAACAAAGAGCACACGTACGTGTATGTATGGACCCGTGTGTTCACGTACATGTATAGATACACCACAGGTTCTGAGACTGCATGATTTTTCATGCCAGTCTTCTTTCAGCTGCATGACCTGATAGTCTTCAGCCTCTTCTCACATCAGACTGGGTTCCACTTTTTATGTTTGGCCTTGTGTCCATGAGGTCTGACATCAGAACTCTTTGCCACACAAGTAAAGCCTGATGATACTCATCATGAACAGTGTCACGATGACACCAGACTGGTTAGAGAAATATGTGCGGCCAAGAAAAGTGGACTTAGAAATAGGTGAACTCTTTGCAACTCAAAGTTATCTATTAAGTGGCACTGATACTACTGCATGTTTGATGTATTTTCTTAATCTGGATGAAAGCAACCTGCAAAGAGGGTATCCTTAATTGCTTGTACAGATGTAAATACTGTTACAAATGGAGTGATCTGCTCTGGGTCATGATGTAAATCATTGGCAAATCCTAGATCTCCCAAGTCCTGATCACTTAAACAGAGTTAGGTTTTTACGTGAACATAACATCTTCACAAACTGTCACAGCTTCTCAGTCAGTGGTAGACAAGTGAGTTCTTTCTTGGTTCAGAGACAAGGCAGTGGGATGAAACTAAGGCTATTCTTTCCCCTATACCTATTAATCCCTTGAAAGTGTTCCCTAGCTTCTATCAGGAGCAGATAATGCCCAGCACAGAAGTAGTGAAATTCACGAGTCAGAGAATTGCAGGTGAATGAATTCCAGCTCTCAGCCTGTCTAAACAGTTTCCTACAAACATTGCTCATTTGTCCATCCCCTCTGTGGAAAAACCCACAGGATACTCCCTGAGAAGATGCAAGCCTTTGAAGAGTTTCTTCCTGATCTTTTGCTCAGAAATGAGCGATTTTACCCATCATGGTACAGCCTATAAATCCCTCATGGCAGGTCCTTAGGAATTCTCAGGCATCCAGAGGTGCTTGTATTTCCCAAGACTGCTTGCATTGGTGCCTCATGCAGCTGCTGTGTTCTTCACTCCAGAATACTGTCCATATTAATAGCACTAGTCTTGGTGCATTTTTTATTGATGGAAAGATATATTCAATCCTTTGGGAAATGTTTGGTGGATTAAGCAATGAAAAATGATCAGGGAGAAAACTATTAGAAAGCAAAGGAATTAGTTGTAGGTGTAGGATGCTGATGATAGTTGCATATTTCTGACCACATTTGCCAGGGAAACATATAACCTTCAGTTTTCCATAGGCCTTTCCAGAACAGTGGTGACTGCAAAATTATCTGGAAACACTTTTCTGGAGATAAACAATGGAAATGATCTAACATTAAAAATAACCCTAAAAGCAAAAAAATCAGAAACCACTTTGAAACAAAGGAAGGGTGGAGTAAGCAATCCTTTTGGAGAGACTTATACTCTGTTTTGTGCTGCTTACAGAACCCAGAAATGCCAGTGAAGGTTATGTCAGAAATCTGTAAGCCATATGCCTATAACTGTTATGTACAGTGTTCTAAATGTTGTAGAAATTAGGGATTCTGTTACAAAATTTATAGCAGCTAAAATTAGTTTTGGAGCAATTTATCTTTTTGCCATTGTTTCAGCATGCGCTGTGACATGAAAAGAGGAAGTTTTTTTGCAAAAAAATATTTTAACCACGAAAAGATATTTTGCAGTAGAACAAGTGTTCCTAAGATTTAATTCACAATTTAGTGCTACGTGAATCATAGGAAAAACAGTTTCACTGTGGTAACAACAGAATTAAGTACAAGTAGCTGAAGTAATTTGACTCTTGGACTGCATTTTGAATTTTTTCACAATTAGCTTGTAGCAATACAACTAAATGCTTTCTTGTAAATCTTTAAATGACATATGATGGAAAACAAACAAAATATTTTAGATTTTTTTTAAGTCAAACCTTCACGTGTAATTTTGAAAGCTCTAGATTGAAAAGCATCTTTATTCACAATTATTACTTCTACTGACGTCAGGAAAACTGTGCATATCTCTGCTTTTCTTTTAATGCAGAAAGTGTCTAGGATCTGAATCTTACAAGTAAACAGTTCAGAACTTATAATTATCCAGCTTTTCACTGGCCTCCCTTCTGCCTTACTTCTTAGAACTGATCTAAACAACACATACTTTCTCAAAAAGATTTCTGTGTGACTGGCAGGCCTGTAGGAGCTTCTGTCAGAAGCTATTCTCACTAGCTAATTTCATCTCCTGGTTCTGTGTACTTCATCATATCCCAAACTTTGAGACAAGTGCCTTAATTGTCAGATTTACTCATAAATGCAACAGAGAAATTATGAGGGACTGAGTTTAATGGAGTGATGGATGAATATCAGCTCCAGGCTAGAAATGTTTAGAAGGAGGGGGACTGATGTCTCCAGAAAATCCATCAAATTCAATTAGCTACAGTGACCTTCAAGGAAATTCTACAGGAAGTGGCCGCACAGTCTGCCTGTGTGGCCTTGTGTAGTCTTCAGGAAAAGGAAAGATTTTGTTACTGAAATCTTGTCCTTTATTAGTAACACCTCACCTTTCCCCCACCAATGAGATAGCAATGGCCATTGTATTTGTGACCCATCTTTCTTTTTGACACTCTCTATACAATATAATGGATCGAAGTGAGCAGAGTGTTAGTCAGTCTTTGAGTGTACAAACCTGAACACCTGTCACATTCTCTGAATCCATCAGTAGCACAGCTGAGGAAAAAGACAGAAGTCCTAGATGTGCATGTACAGTTACAATTGAATTAAGACTATTCAGAGCTCAAGTGAAAGTTAGTTAACCTGCATTACCTCCTGCAGAGTTTTTAAGAAAAAGAAACAAGATTACAACCAAAATGCATCCATCTTTCTTTCTTTCTTTCTTTCTTTCTTTCTTTCTTTCTTTCTTTCTTTCTTTCTTTCTTTCTTTCTTTCTTTCTTTCTTTCTTTCTTTCTTTCTTTCTTTCTTTCTTTCTTTCTTTCTTTCTTTCTTTCTTTCTTTCTTTCTTTCTTTC